>JASJET010000330.1:3845000-4445000 GCA_034092305.1 Diaprepes abbreviatus | reverse complement strand
CGTGTCTTCTAATGACAATAACTTGCCTAAGTCTAATTCAGACATTGTTACGGCTGTCGAACATTATTCTAATGATGATCAGTCTAATTTGACAGTCACGAATACTCACTGTATTGCAAACACTTTGTCTGTTCCGCAACATACTATTTTATTATCCACTTGTGAAATAGATATCAAGGACATTCAAGGACATTTTCAGAAAATCCGTGTACTTTTAGATACGGTCCCTATGGTAAATTTTATGTCCGAGTCGTGCGCTAGAAGACTGGGTCTACATCGTAAAAAATTCTCTTTTCCAATTGAGGGTTTAAATGGAATGTCAACTTCCACCAACAGCGGTCTTGTTCAATGCGTCATCAAACCCTGTGGTCAATTGGATCCGGTTTTTTCTTTCGAAGCTATTTTCATGCCCAAAGTTTGTTCTAATCAACCAAAAATTCATATTAATATTTTCGAAATGGAACATATTCGAAATTTGAAGCTTGCAGACAGTCGGTTTCATATACCAGGACCAATAGACATGCTTATTGGTGCTGAATTGGTACCTTTATTTTTAAAATCAGGTCGTATTGTCGGCAATTCCGATCAACCTGTAGCTTTAGAGACTATTTTTGGTTATGTTTTGCAAGGTAAAACTAACTGTTCAGTTCCTTTCAGGATTCCTCACTCTTTCTTAAATTGTCTCGCTTCTTTGGATGACTGTATCGATATTCAGTTACGTAAATTCTGGGAAGTCGAACAAATTACTAAAATGCCTTTTTGGTCCACTGAAGACAAGAAGTGCGAGGAAATATTTAAAAATTTAGTCTTCAGAGAAACTTTTGGACGGGTCTCGGTATCTTTACCTTTTCGCCAATCAAAACCAAATTTTGTTGGTACTTACTCTCAAGCATATCGTCGATTTTGTATGCTGGAATGACGTTTTTCCAAAAATTCGGAATTATCTAGAAAATATACAGATTTGTTGCAAGATTATTTCAACAGTGGCCACATGTTCTTAGTAATATACAGGGTGTCTCTCTTCTCGTTGGCCCAAAGCTCCAACGTGATATTTCTGCTTTACTTTTAAATTTTCGATTTTTTCCTTACGTTTTTGTTTGCGACATAAAACAAATGTATAGCCAAATAAATGTTCAGCCTGAATTCTGAGATTATCAACGCATTTTAAGGAGTTTTTCACCTTCTGTACCTCTTCACTACATTTTTCATATTTTCCGCGTCATGTGCCATATGCTTTGTCTTACGTCGATATTTTCTTTTTCGTTATTATAAAATTAAACTTTCTTCTTTTGTCCAACAACTTTTACAATACAATAACACAGCGCTGATTTGTGAGCTCATCACCCAGAGGCTTAAAATCAACATATTTTTATTTGCTTTGTTTATTTTTAAAGTTACTTATGAACTTTAGATGACTTTATTTAAATTATGTGTTAATAACATATTAGAAAAACACTACTTTATTCAAAATGTTTCAGTGTCGTTTTTTAAATGCATAGGTTAAGGTGAGTATTAGTATAAATTATATTGTAACGCATGAAAATGCTTACCGCAAGATTTAACTTATTTACTATACATCAGAAAAAGGTAATTTTGGCGGGAAAATAATATCCCGTGTGTATTTCTGTATTTTTCATTGATACCGAGATTCTCATATTGTTTTTAAAATAAATGGAAATACTCACTCAATTATATTAATATTTTCAAGCAAAACCTAATAAAGAATGCACATCTATGGTATAACAGAAAATCTGGTTGATATTCTTTCACTGCAACGCCGATCGAGGTTAAGGAAACTTGGCGAATTTATGCATTAAATTTGACAAATATAACTTACTTTATTTTCTTTATACATACTCTGATAATACCTTCTATTTAATTACTCACGTGTTCGATATATTACTAACTAAAAATAGGAAATTTTATTACTTATACACAACTTACGTAGCATATATTTTGTTTCCGTTTCCTTCTTCAAATATTAAATACATTTTTATATTCGTTTGTTGTGATTTTAGTCGATATACGTTTAAATTTTAAAACGAATCTACGCAATGCGTGAAAGTATGCGAGAGAATATAAAAGTTGTGGGATACTAAATATTAAATTGACTCAGATATCAACTTAAAAATCGGCATAATACCCAAACGCGATTTCAGGGAGGGGTAATAGATCCCCCGAATTATGTAAATGTGCTGAAAAGAATACCGACTATATATACAGGGTGATTCAAAAATCGATCACGAAACTTAAGGGGGTGATTCTACTTGACAAAATAAGGGTAGAGCTTCATATAATTTTTTTTCAAAATGTCATTCGTTTTCGAGTTACAAGCCGTCCAAGTTCAAGTTTTTATTTTTTGTTTTTTGAATTACTCGCTTACAGGAAAACCGATTTGACTAATATTTGAAAGATAGGCTAAGTCTTCTGCGCTTCATCATTTTAGTAACAATTCACATTGATTGTTTGCCGCTAGAGGGCACTTTACCTACATTGAAAATTGTTTTTTTGTCATAATTTTTTAGTGTTGACAGCTATAGTAGTTTTTGGCATAATTTCTGAAAGACTGATGCCAGGCCTTTAAAAAAGGTGCTCTTTATTTACATCGCTAAACCCAACGGTTTAGACGTAAATCACCCTTAAAAATTAAGTGGTAAATTTACTTTTCTCATTTCATTACCACCAGCTACCAGGTAAATAGCTATCAAAGTATACTAGAGCTGTCAGTTTAAAATCAAATAAATTCGCTTTTTAAACTATTTAATTTATAATCTTAAAATAACTAATAATGGCTAATCACCAATATTCAAATATCGAATATTGTGATATCCATTTTTGTTATGGAAAAGCAAATGGTAATGCAGAGTTGGCAAGAAGATATTATATGGAGAGTTATCCGGAAAGAAATATCCCTCATGCTCAAACATTTTCCAGTGTGCACAGGAGGCTTGCGGAATGTGGTTCCTTTAAAAGTTATAATGGAAATAGGGGAAGACCTAGAACTGCTAGAAACGTGCAACAAGAAGAAAGAGTGCTTGAAATTATTGAAGATAATCCAGGTATTAGTACTAGAAAAATTGGGAATGAAGTGCGGCTCTGTCAGGCTAGTTCATGGAGGATACTAAGAGAAGAACAACTCTACCCGTTTCATTCAAAAAAGGTGCAGGCTCTTTATGACGATGATCGGCCGAGACGGTTGGAAATGTGCAATCAGATCCTAGCTAAGTATGAACACGATAATCGATTAATTGGCGTCATATTATTCACTGACGAAGCTGGTTTCACTCGTGATGGCATAACAAATCTACACAACATCCACACATATGCTTACGAGAACCCAAACAATGTGGTAGAAACGAAACATCAGCGTAGATTTTCACTAAATGTGTGGGCAGGGATAATAGGAGATTACCTTATTGGTCCTCATTTCTTTGATGGCCCATTAACTGGTGACGTATACTTAGATTTTATCTAAAATCGTCTCCCATTGTATCTGGAAGATGTGCCATTGGAAGTAAGGGCCAACATGTGGATCCTCCAAGACGGAGCTCCGCCCCACTTTAGTATACGTATCCTGAGCGATGGATAGGACGAAGTGGACCATTGGCATGGGCAGCGAGGTCACCAGACCTTAATCCTATGGATTTTTTCTTTTGGGGTCATTTGAAACAATTTGTGTACGATATTCCAGTAATCAACGTCGAGGATCTTCGCTTCAGGATAATCGAAAAGTGCCAAATTATTAAAGAAACACCAGAAATTTTTCATCGAGTTAGGCGACATTTTTTGAAGAGTGTTAGGAAATGTATTGAAGAAAATGGGGGACATTTTGAGAATCTTTTTTAGTTTGTTTAGTACTGTTTCATTAATTTTTATCAATTAAAAGTATATCGCAATAATCCATAATATGAATATTTACTGATTAGCCATTATTAGTTATTTTAAGATTATAAATTAAATAGTTTAAAAAGCGAATTTATTTGATGTTAAACTGACAGCTCTAGTATACTTTGATAGCTATTTACCTGGTAGCTGGTGGTAATGAAATGAGAAAAGTAAATTTACCACTTAATTTTTAAGGGTGATTTACGTCTAAACCGTTGGGTTTAGCGATGTAAATAAAGAGCACCTTTTTTAAAGGCCTGGCATCAGTCTTTCAGAAATTATGCCAAAAACTACTGTAGCTGTCAACACTAAAAAATTATGACAAAAAAACAATTTTCAATGTAGGTAAAGTGCCCTCTAGCGGCAAACAATCAATGTGAATTGTTACTAAAATGATGAAGCGCAGAAGACTTAGCCTATCTTTCAAATATTAGTCAAATCGGTTTTCCTGTAAGCGAGTAATTCAAAAAACAAAAAATAAAAACTTGAACTTGGACGGCTTGTAACTCGAAAACGAATGACATTTTGAAAAAAAATTATATGAAGCTCTACCCTTATTTTGTCAAGTACCCTTAAGTTTCGTGATCGATTTTTGAATCACCCTGTATATATATATATATATATATATATATATATATATATATATATATATATATATATATATATATATATATAAGAGAGATAAATACACACACACAGTCCCTTGGATATATTTTATGGCTACCCCTCATTTTTGGATTCGTGTTTGTTACCAGCTTTTTTGTGAAATAAATTTTAGAAGATTATGTTCATAAAGCATTGATATATCATCGGAAATATATGAAAAAGTATGCTCGATAGGTAATCCTCCAAAAAATTGATATCTATAATAGTCAGAGAGCTCATAACGAATTTTCGGTAAGTGTTTGAGTTAATTGGCAATGTTACACAATAGTACTTGTATAATAGATAAATAGAGACCCGAAGCTTTGGCAGAACTGGGCATACCGAAGAAGCTAATTAACCTCACCAAAATATGTGTAGAGGGATCTATAAGTGCAGTAAGACTTAAAGAAAGATTGTCAACTTTCTTTACAATCAACAGTGGTCTCCACTCCTCTTTAACGTCGCCTTGGAGAGCATCGTGCGAATAACCAACACAAAAACGCTCCTCTTTAGAAATCAAGGTCCGCGCATCATATTGGCGTTCGCTGATGATGTCGATATTGTAGGTAATACAACTACCAGTGTCAAAGAAGAGTTCTTCAAACTGAAAAATGCCGCAAAGAAAGTTGGCCTACGAATCAACGAAGAAAAAACAAAATATATGGTTACAACAAGAACGGAACAGCGAGACAGAATAGGACAGAACGTGACTATGGACCACTACAATTTTGAAAGGGTCCATCAGTTGAAATATTTGGAAGCTACGATCACCTTTGACAACAATATTACACAAGAGATTAACAACAGAATACAAGGAGGCAACCGCTGCTGTTATGGGCTGCAAAAGATAATGAAATCGAAAAATATATCCCGCCGCACGAGAATAAGAACATATCAAGTAGTTATAAGACCGGTAATGACATATGCATGTGAAACATGGACGTTGACAAAACAAAATGAGAATAGACTGAAAATCGCACAAAGAAGAATGCTTAGAGGGATATACGGACCGGTCAGGGACAACACCACACAGCAATATAGAACGAGAACAAACAAGGAATTGGAGGAACTATACAACCAGCCAGATATAGTGAAAATAATAAAAGCAGAAAGGTTAAGATGGGCCGGCCATGTTATGAGACAAGATCAACGTATCATCAAGTTGGTATGAGAAGAGAACCCAGAAGGAAAGCGGCCGCTAGGAAGACCAAGGATGAGGTGGAGAGATAACGTTGCAGCAGACTTACAAACCCTAAATATCGAACGCGCGGAGGAACTGATGATGACCCACCCCGGGTTGTAATGCTACAGAGAGAGAGAGAGAGAGAGAGAGAGAGAAGCTTTGGTTAGCTTTTTTGAGGACATTTTCTGGTAAGGTAAAAAGTGTAGCGTTCTGTTTAAATTAATCAAGTTATGGCCCCTTAAAGTTCTTATCTGATTAGTTATATTTTTGAACACCCTGTATAATATAGTAAGTTTACTATAATTGGGATATAAAATATGATTTATTATCACACTTTACTGTAAATTTCTTAAATAGTTCTTAAGTATTTGAAATATAAAAATGTCAAAATTTAAATTTTTTAAAAACACAAAAGGTTTAGGTAGTATAAACCTTATTAAAATGTGTACTTATTTTGATCGGATAATCCAAAAATGTAATAATATACCGGGGGTCTATTTAAAAGAATACAACTTTGATACTTTCAGAGCTTTTGGGACACCCTGTATAATATGAAAATAATTTTAAAAAGTAACTATATTAGACCCCCATATATGCCAAAAGTAAAACTTCCAAAGTCACGTATTTTGGCCGCAATATTTCGTGCCGGGTAAAATTACAAATTAAAACTCACCTGAAATTCGTTATGAGCTCCTGGACTATAACGGAGTAATAAGTTCAGATCCTAAACTTAAGACTGATAAATGATTTTGTTATAAAGATTTAAAGCGAATGTGAACTACAAACGAAATTTGCCGGTATTTTGAGAAATCATAATATATTACAGATATGAAATTTTTTACCACGATGTTTCTTGCATAATATTTGTGAAACAAAATTCTAACCTAATGAAAAACTTACCTTAAATAAAATGCTGATGCCCAAGTTCATAAAGGGTTTTGTGAAATCTATGACGCTTTCTCTAGCGTAGTTTATTGTCATCGATCCTACGGCCAAGTCGGCTTTCTGCGAAAATAAAACACCAAGACAATCAGAAAAGGAAACGAAAGGAGATTAGGAAAAAGACAACTCAATAAACTATTAATCATTGTTTATGTGCGTTCACGTTGTATGTTGGAAAGAAAAGATGCGTAAATCTTTGACACAGTTTGCTAAATGGGTTAGATTTGTATAAAACACTGCGTTTCCCTAATTTTGTCACGTGGTCACATGGCGTTTATTTCCCTCATGTCGACACCAAGACTTTACTTTTAGATTTTTATTTTTAATTTTCCTATAGAAAGGTTTGTTGGTTGACTTATATAATGCAAATTATAGTAATATTATAAGTTATATAGTTTAACACTTAAATCTTCTTACTGGATGTGGTCATATAGATTTAAAAATTTGATACTTTGCTGTCTTCGAAATGTGGAACATTTTTATAACGCAGCGATACGATGATATGATGAGTAAAAAAGTCTGACCTTACTTGAGGCAATTTTGGATCGACTTTTTATAGTTGAATACTTCGCTGCGTAAATAAAGAGAGAGCCACAAATCGAAAAAAAATTCCTGAATTAACATTTTTTCAGCTTTCGTGGGGCTCTCGCCGGTTTTGCTATGTTTGTGCAATTTTAATAGCATTCTGCGTGACCGAGGAAAAGCGAGATGTTCGTGAAATTAGATGAAATATTTTTATTGGTAAAAGCTGGCTTTAGACCAGGAAAATCATCAATAACTACCACACACATGCTATTGAATAAGTTTTTGAAAAATCTACATTGTAATACTGAACTTAATGCTGTATTTGTAGACTTTCGAAACGTATTCGACACAATTCTGAGATCCAGGATAAATTTGAAATACTAGGAGTACCAGAGCAACTGAGAGATTTATTAGAAATAAAACTGTAAGACACAAAAATAGAAAGGGTTTCATATCAAAAGAATTTAACAATTTTATATGCAGGAGTAAAGTAAAGGGATCCGATTGTTCAATTTGGAACATGAAGGAATCCTGATGAAACAAAGCTAAAATATTTTAGTGAATGATCCAAATAATCGCATAAGCTGATCTCATAAATCTAAGCCAAACAAAGGAAGATTTAATATAGGTAATAGAGCAGGAAAACTGGGAATACGTATTAATTAATGAAGAAAACAAAGTATATGAGGGTGGGAACAGTTTCCTTAAATTTAGGAATATCAATAAAACAAACTGGAGGAGAAGTGATAATGAAAGGAATATTCAAGGTAATAAATAGGAAGTTATTGAAATTCTAAAGGAAACTCAGAAACAGATGAAGTTATAGTTATGTACAGTTATAGTGGAAAAAATATAGTCATTTATATGAAGGCAAATATCTTCTGTTTAGAAAGAACATTGTAGCTACGAGATATGAAGCGCATAGAACACGAGATGCAACAATTATATTTGCAAATCGAGATGGTAGCCAGTCCAGGTATATTAAAGGTAGATGGTGTTCCGTCTGATGTGTGTGATAAAGCCACCTATCTTCGACGGCAAGGTACCTTGGCTTACTTATGTCCGTCAATTCGAAGCCGCCGTCACCGGCAATAATTGGAGTTCACCGGAGAAGGCATGTGTTCTTGTTATAGCACTACGAGGAAGTTATGGAGGTTCTACGTAACATTTCCGAAGAAAAACAGAATGATTACGAGGTTATTGTTACTTTTCTAGAGATGCGCTATGGGGAAGCCCACCTCCAAGAAGCTTATAAGGCCCAACTCCAAGGAAGAAGACAAAAATACATCGAAAATCTACAAAAATATGAGGCGGATATAATGAGACCAATGAATTTGACTTAACCAACATATCCGGAAGAAATAAAGTAAGACTTAGCAGTAAATACTTTTATCGAAGGTTTACGACGACCCAGAAATAAATAAAATTCTAAAGAAAATTTCCGAGGCTCTTGCTTATGCCCTTCAGCTTGAGATAGCCAAATAGACCTCAAGGAACTAAGGAAGAATCATAAGAAGAGTCAACGTTTCCCGGGATTATCGCAAGACCAAGGAGGAAATTTTGATGAGGCTAATGAGAGAGTCGCAAGAATTTTTGGAACAATTAAAAAGACATGACAATAAAAATATAACCTTTTATAGCAGAAATAAAATTTGTTGTTGGAAATGTGGCCTAGAGGGTCATGTACAAAGCTACTGTAGTTGCAATACTCTTCCAGACAGAAATCCTCATGGATGTCGGCTTCATATTGCTAATATAGGTGATAAAGTTTGAAGGACTGATTTGGAGAAAGACTGTGCTTCTTATGGCGAACTTAAAGAAGTCTAGTTAAGTAATAGTACACCCCCTTTTGGATTTAATGTTTACAAATTTAAAAAAAAAAGTTCAGTTGTCAAGACTTGCGATAAAGTTGAAGTATGCGGTTGTCGCATTAGAATGACTTATGCCAGATTAAGAAGAGGAGGTCAGGGTCACTGGTACCATTCTAATAACATGCGTTTTTACCAGTGCGGATACAATGATCACTTTTACCGAGATTGCCCGGAAGTTACTGCTGGTGGAGGCGATAGAAGAAAGGACTATTACGGAAGAGATAGAAGGAGTACTGCGACGACCGTCGAGAACGAGATGAGAGGGACGGTGACCGCGAAAGGGGCTTCGAAAGAAGAATGTCCTACACGTCATCCTCAAGAAGGTACGTTGAGAGGGATCGCGATCGCGAAAGGGATTACGGAAGAAAAATGTCCTCTGAAAAGTACAGAGGCGACTACAAATAGAAAGCAACATAATCAAGACCCACTATGACCTCAAAGCCAATACTAGTGGATTCATGGGTAGTGAAAAAGTGTGGTTGTACAATACGCAAAGAACCAAAGAGCGCTCACCAAAGCTTCAGAAGTCATGGAAAGTTTAGTCAAACATAGTCACTTAAATAAACTATCTGGTATACTGAATTCAGAAAAGCCCTCATGCGAAGTCGTGGATCTTGACATATTGGTCCATTATCAAGATCAATAAGGTTGATCGGAACAAATATTTGGAAGGGGGCGATGTAATGGTCTCTATTGCAGTATACCCTTCATAGTTGTAGTTTGTGTTTCTAGTTTGTACGTTTTTAGGTTTATTTTCTACGAATTCCTAATTTATTTATTTAATTTTATCTCTTGTTATTTTCTCATGAGACGTCGATGAAAGAAGGTCTGGAACTTTGTAATAAATTCTATTTTCTTATTTTGAAAATGAAGCCTATGACAGAATCTCTAGAAATCGCCAAATTAATCCTCTTCCTTATTTTTATTACATCACGTAGTATATCCGGAAAAAGGGTATATAAAGGGTTTAGGTCAGCTTTCGTGGACAGTTTAGTTTGAGACTTCGTTGGAGTAATTTGAATTGTTTGATATATATATATATATATATATATATATATATATATATATATATATATATATATATATATATATATATATATAATTTCATTTTTGACTGTTTTATGTAATCAGGAAGAAATATGTTGTCTTTTATGTATTTTTCTTAAGTTAAATCGTTAGATTCTTGATTCTAATTCAATGGGCAATATGTCTGTTTAAATGTCTTGTACAGGGTGAGTCAACGATTGGATGAAGTAGGTGCCTTTTCGGTGAAATTAACAAAGAAACTATATTTATTGTTTGATACAGTTTATTTTTACGCAGATTTTAAAAATATTTAGGACTCTACAGGGTGAGCCAAAAAACTAGGATAGCATAAAGTTGTATTTTTTAAATAGAACACCCTATATACGAATCGTATTTTCGATTTAGCTTATAATTTTAAATCTTTTTTATTAAGGGTTTACTATAACAAAACTTTATAGTTTCTGAGATAATTAAGTTTAAAGAAAAAAAGTCACATTTTCAAGCATCAATTCAATCCTAAATAACGTTTTCAATTTTGTGACAAATATATTCAAATTTGGAATTTAGCAAGGCCAAGGACAAGTTAACATAATTTTTACCTAATATTTGCAATAAAAGCTACAGGGTGTTGAACACATCGGCTCAAATTTGAACAAGTTTAAATGAATAAATATCTTTTTTTTTTAAATGGTACACCCTGTATATTTTCATGTTATTTAATAGAGTAATAAAAACCCTAAAAATTTTGTTCAATATATCCTATACTTATTTATAATAGTTTTTGAGATATTTCAGTTTTTCTTATTTTCCATACTTTTTTACAGAAATAGTCTTCATTACCATAGTACCCATGGCAAAAACAATGTAAAAGAACATTTTTCTGAGTGTCAAATTTATAACCGCAATCGCTTCTTTTGGTTTTTATGTAGTGTAGTTTGGTTTTTTTTGCATTCATCTTATATTGTAAAATGAATTTTCCAAAGAATGAGTTAATAGATATGATTTATACAATAGGAGAGGCTTAAAAAAATTGCCTTCTTGCTCAAAGAATTTACAAAATGAAGTATCCTGATCGACGCCAGCATAATACCCATACTTTCCAAAACTTAATGCAAAGATTTGATTCTTCTGGTACTGTTGATTATCCAAAACGTAAAGTGGTCAACAAACCAGTAACTAATGAAGAAAAAGAACTACACGTATTGTTAAATGTTCAGGAAAATCCTTATATTGGTAGCCGTCAGTTAGCAGCATTATGTGAAACATCACAATCCACCGCTAATCGTACTACCAAGAAATATAGGTATCATCCATATCACATGGAATTACACCAAGAATTGCATGGACAGGATTTTGAAAGTCGTGTAAACTTTTGTCGTACAATAAATGCGGAGATTCAATTAAATCCAAATTTATTATGCAAAGTAATGTTTAGTGATGAAGCTACTTTTAGAAGTATTATGCCACAGAAAACCCATTTTGGATTAGAGAGGTGCAACATCAAAACCACTGGTCATTAAATGTTTGGTGTGGTATTCATCATAATCGAATTATTGGACCCCACTTTTTTAATGAACCACTAAATGGCCATAGTTACCTGAACTTTCTACAAGAAGAACTACCCCAACTGCTTCAAGGTCTCGATAGGGATGAGCTCGACAGTATGTGGTTCCAGCACGATGGTGCGCCTCCGCATTACCATCGTGAAGTTCGTGCGTTTTTGGACCAACGATATCCGCAAAAATGGATTGGACGTAGGGGTTTCATTGAGTGGCCACCAAGGTCTTGCGACATCACCCCATTAGATTTCTTCCTATGGGGTTATATTTAAAATAAGGTGTATGTTAATCCACCAACAACAGTGGAAGATATGCGAAACAGGATTAGGGATACCTGTAGAACAATAACGCCACTAATTTTGTCCAGGGTCCGAGAAAATCTGCAAAAAAGGCTAAATTTGTGCATTGCACAAGAGGGTCGTTTACTCGAACACTTATTAAAAAGAAATAATTAATCTCAGTATTTAATAGGTAATTTTTTTTTGTTTCAATTTAGTATAAAAGTAAATATGTATTTGCCTTGTCGTTATTGTTGTGTTAATTTTTTCACATTATGTTTAATTAAACTATTGCCGTTGTAATATAACGAATAATGTATTTCATCATATTTAACCACATTCTGTTTGTTTCTGTAGTTTCTTTTTATTATTTTGCATGGCTACTATGATAATGAAGACTATTTCTGTAAAAAAGTATGGAAAATAAGAAAAACTGAAATATCTCAAAAACTATTGTAAATAGGTATAGGATATATTGAACGAAACTTTTAGGGTTTTTATTACTCTATTAAATGACATGAAAATATACAGGGTGTACCATTTAAAAAAAAAGATATTTATTCATTTAAACTTGTTCAAATTTGAGCCGATGTGTTCAACACCCTGTAGCTTTTATTGCAAATATTAGGTAAAAATTATGTTAACTTGTCCTTGGCCTTGCTAAATTCCAAATTTGAATATATTTGTCACAAAATTGAAAACGTTATTTAGGATTGAATTGATGCTTGAAAATGTGACTTTTTTTCTTTAAACTTAATTATCTCAGAAACTATAAAGTTTTGATATAATAAACCCTTAATAAAAAAGATTTAAAATTATAAGCTAAATCGAAAATATGATTCTTATATAGGGTGTTCTATTTAAAAAAATACAACTTTATGCTCTCCTAATTTTTTGGCTCACCCTGTAGAGTCTTAAATATTTTTAAAATCTGCGTAAAAATAAACTGTATCAAACAATAAATACAGTTTCTTTGTTAATTTCACCGAAAAGGCACAAACCTACTTCATCCAATCGTTGACTCACCCTAAATAGAAGAACATGCATTGTAATGAATTATTTCATACCGTGCCTGAAAAATTTTCATAAAACTAATTCCCTTTTCCCGATTTAAAAGAAGCAATTCATTCTATCAGCTGCTCTTGTAAACCGTACAGATTATCATTATTTTTATCCTCGTATTACGAGAAAAACCCGTTCCATTTTTCGAAAGCTGCAGAGATTGGATTATGTTTTTTTTTCCGAATTGAATTACGAGACGCTATCGAAACAACACCCTTAGAAATAAAATTTCTAGGGCCGTTACAAACTTAAGCGGCCACTTTTTACTGCTGATGTGTCAAAAACAAGCATATTTCGATAATAAAAAGTATCGATTCCCGGTTTCAATTTAATTTTGAAACCGTGCCGGACCAAAGACGATCTCGTAAAAAATAATAAATGGAATCAGTTAGTAGACAGAGCAAGATGGGATAATAATTCATATTTTTTTCCTGAAAATCAATAATTATATTTAAATATAACAAAATGCTTAATTTTGATTCAAGCCGTTTTAAACATTCAACCGCGTCATTCAAACTACTAAAGTTTTTTATTTTTCCTCGTGTGCTTCTGTTGATGTTGTCCATCACCTTTTTCCATCTAATTTTATCTATTGTCCCTCTAAATAGATGAGAGTAAATATAATATTTATCTTTCTGGGTCTCTTTTATCGATTACACAGCCCAAAAAAAAAAATCGAAATATTGTTTCCGGAGATCATATGTAATCGAGTGTACTAAAACCGAATCCAAAGCCCAAATACCCCCCCCCCCCATTGCCAAGTTTTTTCCTAACATCTAAAAATAGGCTAAAAATCATAAAATTCAATAAAAACAAAGCTCTGTAAGCGTATATCCCATCTTCCCCACAACTCCATAATCTAAAAACGTCATAACTCTGAGCCCCAAAACCCCATAACTTCATAACCCCATAAAACTGAAACCAGGGAGGAGTGCTATCACCTTTGCTGTGGAGCCTTGTGATGGACAGCCTGTTGAGTGATCCGAATAATGCCGGTGTGAATACGCAGGCCTATGCTGATAACCTAGTCATTTTGTGCCCTGGTCGTCATGTTTGGGAGCTCGGGGCCAATGATGCGGGCCCTCCGGATCGCGGAAGGATAGTGCCGCAGGGAGGGGCTCGGAATAAATCCGGATAAGGCCGAGATGGTACTCTTTACAAAAAAGAGGAAAATGGGGAGACTTCCCACAATTACTTGGTGGGAAGGACTCTTCAACTTAAGGGGACAGTTAAATACCTGGGAGTAATTCTGAACTCACGACTAAGCTGGAATGATTATATTGAGGCTCGAACCAAGAAAGTCATATGTGCTTTCTGGGCTTGTAAATGAGTCTTTGATAACGCCGCTATTGTATGGTGGCGTAATACAACAAAGCGCAAACATATTTTTCAACTCTATAAAGTTCAGAGAATGGCTTGTATGGGAATATTAAGTGCGATGAGGACTGCTTCCACCAGGGCTCTGGAAGTCCTAGTCAGCCTGCCTCCTCTTCACTTATACATAGAAAACGAGGCCCTGAAGACTGTTTATCGTCTCAGTTGCCTAGGATCTTGGAATTGGAACGGGCGGTTACCCAAGTGTCTGGGAAAACGCGGTGGAGAGGTGTCTATCACTCCTTATGCGGACGGATTACATGATGCCGCTTTTAAAACCCAATTTCTCCCTGGAGATATTTCTGCCAAGTAGAGAGGATTGGGAGGAAGAACAAAATCTTCCGAAAAATGGATCCTGGTGGAATACTGATGGATCTCGACAAGATGAAAGAGCTGGAGTCGGAGTATTCAGCAGGAGCACAGGAGTCAGAGTACTACCCTCTCGGACAATGTGCAGCAATTTTCACAACGGAAATTTATGCTATTCTGTAGTGTGCTCATCTCTGTGAGAGGGACATAAACAGGAATAGAGTAATGAATATATGCTCAGACAGTAAGGCTGCGATATTGGCATGGAAGTCCAGTATCGTAACTTCGCGACTGGTGTCTGAGTGCAAGGATGTACTAAATGATATCACAAGGAACGGCTTCACAGTCAGACTCGTATGGGTCCCGATTCATTCGGGCATACACGGGAATGAGGAAGCAGATCGTCTGGCAAAGTTTGGTTCGGCGACTGAACCATATGGATCCCAACCAATATTACCTGTCCCAATTGCTATTGGCAAAAGGGAATTAAAATCGTTGCCAGGTGTCCTAAGGAACATAAACTGAGCCTAGTGCACGACGTACTAAGGAGCTTCCTTGGAAACGATGGAGCTGCGAATTGTGGTGGGATTGATGACGAACATTGTCACCTCAAGGGTCATCTTCATAGAATCGGTGTCCAAGACGATCCGACGTGCAGATGGTGTTTGGAGGAGGATAAAACTCTTGACCATGTCCTCAGAGAGTGCTCAGCACTCAACGGACTGAGACAGAGATATTTCGGAGATACAATTTTGTTACCGGAAGCAGTTAGGCAAGTTCAACTAACGAGGCTGCTTGGATTCGCAAAGGTGATCGGCCTCGAATAACCTGTAGCTATGGTGGGATGTAAACGGCCTAGTGGAGGTCTAGGCATCGATGATCTACTATCACCACCCCTTTTTCATTCATTCATTTATTCATTCAACCCTAAAACCCTATAACCCAATGAAAAAGAGACTAATGCGCAATCAAGCAGTAAAAATCAATATGTTTGAAACATCTGTGCCCTTTAACCCCACTACCACATAACTTTAAAACCTCATAATCCTAAAACCCCATAACCTCAAAACCACCTAACTCCATAGATGACGAGTCAAAAAGGTTACTTCTATCAGTAGTGAAAAAAAATTTTTTTTGTATGTTTACAATCTAGGGCACCTCCTGGTGGTTAACGGTGGGCAACCAAGTTATTTCGTGATCCGCTGAGACTCTGTTCTTACCATCATTACAAATCATGAAAAAATTTTCGATGCATAAAGTCAGAGACCCAGTATCGTCATCATGTAACAGAGATGGGTACCTTAGCCTATACACAGTTTACAGCTTCACAGTCAGGATGAACCAAAAGTTTAATTCGAAAATATTTTCAACCTCTTTCTGAACACTTTTAATCATTTTACGCATTAGCCGTCAGTTTAATATCAATAATGTCTTTGGGTGCAATGAAAGTGAATTGAGATGACCATAATTTAAGCTTGTATGGGATTTTTTTCGACATTTATTTTTATTTCGAAAACTAAAAATACAATTTTTGATTAGGACTCCTCTACTTTTTAGTGTCATATTGGGTCCGCCATATCATTTGCTTAAAAAAGGCCACTCGTAAAAAAAGTAGAGACTATAAATTATATTTTGATCTGTAACCAAAGGTCGTGGATAATCCTGAATGTTGAACAAAGGGTGGTAGCCGCCCCAAAAATACGAGCTTTGTCCCAAAAGTATCGAGCCTACCTTCATATCTCCGCATTGGTGTTATTCTTTATCACCCGGTGAGTGACAGCCTTTAAAATAGTCCCCATTTAATTGAATAACACGTTCCCAGCAGTGTTTCCACTTCCTGAAGCAGTCCTGGAAGTCTGTACGTCGGGACTGTACGGAGGCTCGCGAAGCTGTACTTCTTGGTATTTTGTTAAATATTGCTGCACAACGTTCGATGAATGCGCTGGAGCATTGTCGTGGTGAAGCAGCCAATCACCGCTTGTCCAAAGCTGTGGCCGTTTTCTTCTGACTGCGTCACGCAATCTTTTCAATACTTCAACATATTATTCTTTAGTGATCATGTGGTCTCTCGGAGCATATTCGTGGTGCACAACACCTTCATAATCAAAGAAAACAGTCAACATTGTCTTCACTTAGCTCCGACTTTGACGTGCTTTTTTTGGTCTTGGCGATTCAGAATGCTTCCACTGTGATGACTATCGCTTTGTTTCTCCAAATACTTTATTCATCATATTAATTGTTTCCGAGCAAGTTTTTCCAAGATTCGTTGATCTAATTTTTCTGTAATTTTTTACTATAACAAAATGCGACTAATGAAAAAAAGACACTGTAAACAAACGCACACCGTTCACGAACTAACACGTCCAGTGGGTAACTGTGCACACCAACGAGTTCGTGGCCAACATTCAGACTTTCCATGGATCCGAAATTTGCCAAAATGAACAAAGCATTAGAGTCTATCTAAAAAGAAATGCTAGAGATCAATTTCAAGATCAAAGTCTGAAAGAATAATAGAGAAATAGAATAGAAAAAAGAGGATTGAACTGATACGGACACCTAGTAAGAATATGAACACAAATTCTAGCTTGTTAAAACATTTTTCATAGACAAAGTTTTACTTAATTGGAGTCTCAAAACTTGGTTAGAAATGTGTGTTTGTTGTTGTTGATAATTCAAAACCAAAAATTACATATGACTTGAACAACACCTGAAAAATCTATTGATTACCTTATCCATAAGTTGCCTAACTATTCCATTCCAGTCTCCCGTCTCCAAATCAATAGCACCGTACTTTCCGTCAGGTACCAAGTCAATTCTGTATTCAAAGCCTACCATGACAGCTAATTGCTTAAGCAGATCTATGCAAAACCCTTCATAGCGATCGTTACCTTGCAAACTGGGTGCTGGTTTTAGCATTACATAGGGTTGTTCCTGAAATAAATATATCTAGCGATAATTGTGTATACAAGGTGGCATAACGAAAACGTAACGGAGTTCGGAACTGTTAAAATGTCTTTGAATGAAGGACGTCTTTCAATGTCCATTAATTTGTTCTAGTTACAATTCCCCGCGTAGGGGATGCATCCCCTCTAAAATTTTAAATGGAAATGCTGTCAAGTTGCACATCATTGAAAAGTTATTTTAATTCTCCATATAACTGTGGATCATTTTTGAGGCTCAATCAATTCTTAACAAAACTACAACATGCTGAACACAAATTTTATTAATGTAAATGCTGTAATTGTTGAACATTTACTTCCATACAGTAAAACAGATTTTGCTGAATACGTTGTCGTACATTTTGTAGCATTTGAGGAGTGACTCGGCGGCATGTGTTAATAATACGCTGACGTAAATCTTCACAAAAAGACTTCCAAGGGATTCAGATCTGGGGATCGAGAAGGTCATTCTGTTGTTCCTTTCCTACCTATCCAATAACCTGGATATGTCAGGCCAAGAATTCACTTACGTGTCAGGCATAACGAGCAGGAGCTCCGTCCTGCTGAAACATCACTTTATCTCTCAAATAGTCATCGTTGTTCTGGATAATGGTGGTTATAACTGGATTAATAGCTTTCAACAGCAATTCTAAATACGTATATCCAGTCAGATTACCAGGTATAAAAAAGGGACCAACAAGGGAGTTACTCCTTGAAAAAATAACTGTTGAGAAGGAAATTTTGGATTGTTTCTCGCTCGACCACTGACCATCACTATGGATAATTTGACTATACTTTCATTTAACATTTTAAAGGGAATGCATCCCCTATGGAAAGGGTTGCAGCTAGAACTAATTATTGCACCTCGAAAAATGTTCCCGTTATAAAATCTAGGGGTTTTTGTGTTCTTTTTAACCCCTCCTGCAGGTACGAACTCCGTTACATTTTCGTTAGGTCACTTGGTATGTTTAAGCAAAAGAGATTTAGATAAATCGATTAGATATTCCAAGCAGAGACGAAACTGTTTTTTTTTTCCGAAAAAGTAGCACTAAAGGATATATCTAATTTCAAAAGTTGAATAATTGGATTTGTCAGTTTCTCTATTTATTTAGAGGATGTTACCTTGAGAATATTGCTTTAAATGTATATATATATATATATATATATATATATATATATATATATATATATATTATATATATATATATATATATATATATGTATATATTTGGCTAAAATTTTTATTAAACCATCTTTCTATACAAATGTATGGTAACGTTTTTGGATTAAGTTTCAGATTAATACTACTATTCTGTGCTTGACCTTTCGCCCAACATAGTGGGCTTTTTCAAAAGTATAATCTAAATACAGTGCATGCGTAGAATTAGCTATTTATAATAAACCCAGTGACATCAAAGACTCAATCCAGGCTAATATAATCAATGCTATGACAAATCATAAAATAAAAACCAGACACAAGAATATTAAATCTAATCAGTTTCAACAAAAAATCCAAAAAACAACTTCAAAAAAAAACCTAACTATTTATCCATGACAATCCTCAAACAATGATTTTGAAACCTGGCAAAAGCAACAAAACAGTTATAATGAACACCACGGATTATAATAAGAAAATGGACGATTTATTAAAAGATTCAAGAACACACAAAAAATTACGACACGCCCCAACCTACATATTTCAAAATAAAAATAACCAGTTAATCAAGAAACTTTTGTCTAAAAAACTCATAACATATACAGAAGTAAAAAAATTTAACAATACACAACGAGGTTTCACCAAAAATATGTGGTTTACCCAAACTACATAAACCTGGTGTTCCTCTAAGACCAATAGAATCGAGTATACAATCACCATTTTATAAATTATCGAAACATCTTTGCAGCTATTTATCGAATATAACTGGACTCTTTTACTTTCAAAAAATTTATTGATGAAATAAGTATTCCAAACAACTATAAATTAATCTCACTAGATGTCCTCTCGTTATATACAAATATTCCCAATGATCTACTAACAGATATAATAAAAGTAAAATGGGATAACTTAAAATGCTTTACCACTTTAAACCTAGAAACATTCACTGAAGCAATAAATTTGACACTAACCAATAATTACTTTCAATATCAAGATACATACTATCAGCAGCTTGATGATTGCGCAATGGGCTCACCAATATTATCTATGATAGCACAGTTGGTCACGGAACATCTGGAAGAAAATGTTTTAGAAAAACTTGATCTACCGATTCAATTTTTTAGGAGGCGTTGGCGACTGTTTAGCAGCTGTCCCCGAAAATGAAATTGATACCATACTAAATGCATTCAACAATTTCCACCACAAGATGTCATTTACATCAGAAGTCGAACAAAATGGAAAAATAAATTTCCTTGGCCTCACACTATTTCGAAATTATGAAAAAAAAGATTGAGAGGATGTGGTTGGGACGGTACCTTAACTATCAGTCATATCATCTGAAATCCCAAAAGAACAGCGTAGTAATAGGTTTGGCTGAAAGAGCTACAATCCTAACTTCTCCGAAATATCGTCAAAAAGCTTTAAAGAAAGTCAAACAAATTCTTAGTGATAATAATTTCCCCGAAAAACTCACAAACAGAATAATAAAACAATGAACTTACAAACTGTATAATAAAGGCGTGCTTACACAAAATAATAATAATAATAACCCAAGAACATATGTTGCAATACGATAAATTAATTAGTTGTCAGAAAAAGTTACACATATCTTCAAACAGCACGATATTATAGTTTGCCACAAAACATACAATCACTTGTCACCACTGTTTACACAGTTAAAAAGTATCGTAACCCATGAAAAGGAATCTAATGTTATCTATTCCGTACTATGTCTAAATTGTCTACAGAAATATATTGGAATGACAACACAATATCTAGACAGCAGATTGAACGGATAAAAATACACAAAAAACGCAACGACAGCATTACACAAACATGAGACAAATTTTAAACATTAATTTGATGTTTCAAACACAAAAATTTAACCCAGGAAAGAAACTACCATAAACTTCAAATAAAGGAAATGCTACATATAAAAAAAAAGAAAACAAGCAATCAATGATAAATAAGATATCAAAAACCTAAGCTCAATATATTTTAACCCAATAAACTAAACCATCTATTTTAGCCCTTATTGTTTTGCAACACACTGTATAGTTGATACTGATAAAATTTATTTAGAAATAAGAAAAAAACTAAATAAAAAGGTTTCCAAATAAAAAAAATATTAAGTTGATAGTATCTGAACAAATCTTCAATAATTTTATTTTTATTTTTCGTTTTTAATTCACATTATTTTACAGATTGATATTTTTAATTAATATTGTATCGTTTAAGTGTTAATTTAAGTCATGTGAGTGTGCGTTTGTGACCATGGTAGTTGTATATTGCTTTTATTTTAAATTGTACTTTTCAAAAAGCCCACTACTTTTGGCGACACGTCAAGCACAGAATAGTAGTATTAATCTGAAACCTAATCCAAAGAAGTTAACATATATATATATATATATATATATATATATATATATATATATATATATATATATATATATATATACGTTTTTAATGAGGCTTTGGAAACAAGAATTATCTTATAATTACGTTGGAAAGACTTTTTCCCTAGAATTACAATAAAATAGATGGTATAGTTGGAAACATTCTCAACAACATTGCAGCAAGTTTATTATCCTAAAATCGACGACTCTACGTAAGTTTAAAAACATCTGAAATTTTAAATGCGGTTTTCTCGCAATGACATTAAATCAAAAATCTCAGTCGTTAAGCACTATATCTCGGTAGCAATTTAACCGATTGGCCCAAAAATGTATAGTCTTCTTTTTTTGCTAAATGCTTGCTCGTGTTCGAAGGATTTTTTTTAAAACTGTTTTATTAATTGAGAAATCCAGAAAATAAAAATGGCCACTAGTAAAAAATTTTTTTGTTTACAAACGCATATATTCAGATACTAAAACGATATTTTGGATTGTTTTATTTAAAATAACGTACGGTAGACTAATCATGCTCACCGCGGACTCCTTAACTAAGCAGGAGTGTAAAAACAGCTCTCTCCACAAAAAAAATCACTACAAATTTTCTCGCAACTAGGCATGCTCTTTAGCTAAAGCATTTATAATAGCATAGCAATAATAAATAATTTGAGTTAGCGGTTCTCAACCTGTGGGCTGCTGAAGGGTTGTGAAATGCTGGTTTAGGCGAATCTATGCTGAAATTCCAACGGAGATAGCGATTGTATTATTGTTTTTAGCAACGATAGCTTATGACTAAACGAAAAAACTAAAGATAAAAAATCTTAAACTAATCGTTTAATGTACTGCCAAATTTATGACCTTTATATGTAGGTTTCTAGTGGGAAAAAAAACTTTTACAGACAGATTTTATAACCTAGACATTCGGTGTCAACCGAAGCTTCTTAAAGTAAAGAAACTTTCAGTTTTAAAAGTTGGAGAGTAAAATAATGTGCTTTTTATTCTGTTGGGTGTGGTTATGGTCAGTTTACGAAGTTTGGATATATTGTATGGGAAGATAATACGGAAATACGTATCTGTTCACTACTCGATGTTCAGCCAGAAGACAAAATTTCACCGTCTCTCATTGCATAGATCAGGCTATAGGTTATTTCCTGCATGAAATTTGTTCGCGCCATATTCTTTTTACCTTATTTAATTTTCTAATGTGTCCCTACTTCGGTGTATGTATAGATGTCGTCTAATTGTTGATATTTCATAGAATGGAATCAAAAATCTCTGCTAATAAATGTATCTTAGAATATGGATTTTATATATTAAGTTGTTTTCTGTGAATATTTCTTTAAGTTCATTACAGGTCCACTGATGAGACTATTAGGTGGTCGAAACGTGTACGGAGGAAGAACTAAATTCGAATTCCCTGGAAATTCCTTTAATGGTCTGGATAAAACGGTAACTTATTGAAAGCAAAATTTGATTTAAATTTATGCATTTTCATGAGAATGTATAAAGCCACAGTTTATGTTTTTACATTTTTAAAATTACGCCAAAGATCATCGATTAAAACAAACTATAAACGAATTTACACAAATTAAAAGCGACAATTTAAAGGCCACTTTTTCATTTAATGGGGCTCTTAAGGCTTTTGTCAGGACACAATACTAGGTCGAGGTAATGAGGTTTTCTAAATGAGCATAATAAAAAAGGAAATCACGAGTACTGAAAAGACAGCTGTATAGTCCGAGAGCCGTGGTTCTTAATAAATTAGCATCCATGTAATGGAAATAAATTGAGTTCAAAATGTATGTGTATTATTTACATGACTTGCATCACCAAAAATTTAAATCGTGTGCGGATATACAACCTCTTTAATACTACTGTTTAGTGTAGATGAAAATTTTACACACCTTGAAGACTTTTAGAAGATGTTTTGAATGGGAAACTTGGCTCTAACTTTCGTGAAATATAGAAAATTATTAACTAAGGCTGTCGAACAGCTACATCTTAATAACTATACATACTTACAACTCTAGGAAAAACATTCGTTAATAAAACTGATTCAAAAAAAAAATTAATACCTAATTATACCTAATTTACAGCTAGTTAAGTTGGAATTATTATCCGACGTTTCGCCTGCGATTGTACGAGGCATCTTCAGCGATTTTTATTCCACGAGATTAGAACACCGAATGATTATCGAGAAGCAACAGCTCGGGATTTATACCCGACTGATTCTCAGCGAAGCGTGATCCAGCGTTACAATCGCTTTCCACGTGTGATATAGATTGTAACCTGCATCTCTATTAATATTATTTGAATATTTGCAAATTCCGATTGATTCTCTAATTTTGCGTTTAAAGAAACCAGTTAGTTACTTTTACATTAAAAGTCTAACCTGAACAATGCTGGTGTTCAGCTACTGCAGATTGTATAATTTGTTTCTTGTTTATACATCTTTCACGTTCCTTAGGCCTAGTGAATATAGACCGTCCTGTTCCACCTACATACGAGGTGTGGCAGAAAAGTAATGAGACTGACTTTTTATTTATCAAAGTTTTTATTTTTTTCAAATATCAATGTTATCCTCTTCAAAGTAGTCCCCTTGGGCAGCTACATACCGATGGAGACGTTTTTTCCACTGTTGGTAGCAGCGCTGGAACTCTTCAACCGGTATGATCTTCAGCATGTCGGTTATACTCTTTTGGATGTCTTCTAAAGTCCCGAAGTGACGTCTTTTGAGGACATTTTTCAGTTTAGGAAAAAAAAAATGTCACAGGGACTGATGTCAGGTGAATAGGGAGGATGGGGAACCACAGGAATGCCTTTTGAGGTCAAGAATTCTGTGACGGAGAGGGCAGTGTGACATGGGGCGTTTTCATGATGGAGCATCCATTTGTCTGCAATGTCTAGTCTGACGCGAATTACCCTTCTTCTGAGCCTTTCAAGGGCGTCTCTATAAAAAACTTGGTTAATAGTTTGTCCTGGAGGAACAAATTCTTTGTGAACTACTCCTCTTCTTTCAGAAAAACAAATCAATATTGATTTGATTTTCGACTTGCTCATTTGGGCTTTCTTTGGTCGAGAAGAGCTCTGAGTGTGCCACTCCTCACTTTGCCTCTTGGTCTCTGGATCGTATTCAAAAATCCATGATTCATCACCTGTAATCACACGACTAAAGAAATCTTGCTCATTGGCGATTCTGTCAAGAAGATCAAGGTACTTGTTTTTTCGATTGTCCTTCTGCTCAATTGTGAGGTTTTTCGGCATCATTTTGGCACAGACCTTTCGCATGTGCGGATGGTCAGTCAAAATTTGATGAACGGTAAATCTGTTCAAATTTAATTGTTTATTCAACATTATTAACGTTAAACGGCGGTCTGATCTTACAAAAGTCTCCATAAGTTCGATGTTTTCGTCGGTTTTCGAGGTTAAAGGCCTGCCTGCGCGTTGTTCATCTTCAACGTTTTCTCTATCTTCCAAAAATGATTTGTACCAGCGAAAACTTGAGCTCGGGATAAAGAATGTTCCTCATAGGCCTGTTTTAACTTTTCAAACGTCACACTTGCAGATTCTCAAGCTTAACACAAAATTTAATGGCATAACGCTGCTCCAAATTCTGCTTTTCCATTTTGCGTAACGCACAAACAAAACACATCACTAATAGCAGTCGGAAAAATGACGTAGTTAACGGAAGGCGTTGAAACTCGCACTGAGCGATTGGAGGATACTAATACACGTGCTCTTTCAAGGACAACAGCGCACGTTATCAGATCACTTGCAGTGTTGCCAGTCTCATTACGTTTCTGCCATACCTCATACACTTTACCATAAGAGCAAGGTATCTTGTAAACGCCTTCTGTTTGAAATGGTACTGCGTCTTTTGGAGACTTCAAACATTGTCCAACTTTCTTACATGTGTTGCAAATTGTCTAAATATTTGATTTCCGGGGCAATCTGGTAATCTTATCGGTGGTTCCGTGTATGTAAGGTAAGACAACACTGTCCATAGGAGGTACAATTATGACATTTTGCTGAGAAGTTGGGTTTTTATATTTATTAATAGGACGTCTTATATCTTCAGTGCAATATCCGTTGCCTCTCAGAGCATTACTCAGTTCTTCTGTTTCTGATTTCAGAGATTGTTCTTCACATATTGAAAGTGCTCTATTTACTAAAGGGTTTATGATGGATTGTTTTTGAGAAGAATAATGGAGTGATGTTGCTTTGAGATATCGATTTGTATGTGTTGGTTTTCTGTACACACAATGTCCTAATTTGCCATTCTTTTTCCTTTGTACTAATATATCAAGAAAGCAATAATATTGGACATATTACGAAACAACAACATGGACTCCACCCTACTAGAGTTAATTAAAGCATGTCTGATTTCCACTTATTTTACTTTTCAAAAAATTTTCTACGAGCGGCCATGGGATCTCCGCTATCACCTGTAGTAGCTCACATCTTCATGGAAGCTTCCGAAGAAAAAACCTTGTCTTCTGCTCCTCCAAAACCTAAATTTTGATGCAGATATGCAGATGATACGTTCATAGTTTGGCCGCATGGCGCAGATAATCTCCATAATTTCCTGGATCATCTAAATAGACCCATGATAACATACGCGGTAGAAACAAGACCAGATACAGGCAGAACGATACAATTGATGAGAACAGTCGAAATGAAAACATTAAGAAGTATACCAGGCAAAACTCTACACGACAGGATATGAAATGAAAATATCAGAAAATAATGCGGGATACAAGACATAGGAATATGGGTTAGACAAAGGCGAATATTCTGGAACCAACATATAGGGGGAATGGAAGACGGTAGACTCATTAAAAGCGCAAAAATGAATAACCCAGTAGGAAAAAGATTACGGAGAAGACCACCAAAACGATGGCGAGAATGCTGAACCTCATCTTCCGGGGAAGATGTGATGGCAATGAACAGGCAATAGCCTACTAGCATGGTTAACAGTGTTAGAAAGAAGAAGAAGATCTAGATCGACAACACCTCAGCATAAAACTCACCTTACTCATTTTCAGAGCTCACTGTATGGCGAATGCTCATAGACACCATATAATGAGCTCTGAAAATGATAAATGAGATTTCACCGAAACGCCAGCTACCTGAGAGGAACTCAGCACATACACGGGATGCCCGAAAACCTTCGATTATATATATATATATATATATATATATATATATATATATATATATATATATGTATATATATATACTTACTTGCTCTTACTAAGTGTGAAAACTAAAAAAAATACATTTGCTCCCGGTCTACCTAAACCGCAAAAAGAAAATTGAGACGATACTTCCAGAAAACGACGATGTCAATTGGGCACGCTCGCACAATACGATCGAGTAAAGAAAAAGTGTCTTTGCCATTTTTTGCGTGTTTTTGAACCCTAAGGCTGAATAAAAATTTCTTGTCGATCACTTGTAAGAAACATCAGAAGGAAATGTTATCGTCTTTTATAGAATAAGGAAGTTTTCCCTTATTTGAATGACAACTTCGCGAATGTGGGTTTATTTCTTTTCTTTATTTTTAAATTAGGACGGGAAAATATTTTTTTTTGAGTTAGACAACATTAAGTGGTAATAGTTGACTTAGATTTTTAATATTTTACTGGTTACGCAAGTTTGATATAGTCCGCATCATTTAGTAAGTAGATTATTTGCTGCCTATAGTCAGCCACATTGAATTTAAAACATTATTCAGCTGGCCGACTTCATAAGATAGTTGGTTGATAGGACTCATGATTATTCGTTTGTTAGTCGACCGCACCCTCGGACGTCTGTCGCTATCTCTTACTTTCCTGCGAAAAAGGTAGATAGAAAATATAAGCGATAAGAGATTTACAACTGTAAATAATCGAACGGACCAATTTACTACGCAATTCACTTGTTGCGTTGCGTCCATACTGTTTTGTGATTTTAGATTATTATTGCCTATAATCTGGAATGCCGAATGCTAAGTGAGTTTGTGTAGTTATTGACAATTTATATCAGTAAATTATAAGAACTGTCCGAAAGTTCATGTTTTCATATTGTCTTGCAAAAATGGCCGAAAGCTGTGTCTCCTGTGCGTAGTACGCGTTTAATCAAAATTTCAAAGTTTGTCAATTGTACTTTTTGAAAGGTAACATAATTTGGAAAATTTCAGAGGAGGACCCACAAACAGGTAAAATTGTTTCATTTAGTTTGGAGTGTTTTCGATTGAGGAAGGGCTTTGTTCCAAATTACCTTAAAGATTTTCCTAAAAACGTCCAGAAACGTAAACGTAAAGAGAAAAAATTAAAAGAATTCGACACGTGTGTGGCATAACCTCACCCTTTTGGGTTGTTATTAAAAAGGTTTATTGTTTTAATAATGTTAATATGTACAGTGTGTTGAATGTTCTAGTTTTGATTTTAATTTTAAAGGTTTCTAAAAGTTTTTAATTGTATACATCTTGTTCTGTGTAGAGGCTACGCTCGCGACTGGAGACTGTTCTCAAACTGGCAGGGTTAAGGTGTGACAAGGTCTGAGCCCTGAGGATGGTCTAAAGTAGACCGAAAGCGCTTGGCCGATTGTAATATACTAATATTTTAAAAATATACACTGAAATACTAAATCCGTCAGTTTCTTGATTTCTTCGGTGTACAACCTGTTAATAACTTACTTATAGTTATCTATGCCTGGCGGCCAACAATTTTGAAAAAAGGAAGAATCATGTATATATATATATATATATATATATATATATATATATATATATATATATATATATATATATATATATATATATATATATATATATATGTGTGTGCTGTCAATAAATTTTTTTTATAGTAAATGAAGAATTTAGCTAATTTGCTTTACGGGCACGTTACGCAGTCGCAAATAACCGATTAATCATCCCAATATATATATATATATATATATATATATATATATATATATATATATATATATTTTATATTTTCATTTAAAATTATTGTGTTAAAAAAATGATAGGTTGAGAAAAAATCAGAAACAAAAATTGCAAACCGTTTCTAATAAGTAGCGATAAAACCCCAAAAAAGATACGATGTCATGAGATATCCCACCTAATGACGAAGTTATATCTAACTAGCAAGTATAACATTTTTTTAAGTATTTATGTTAACTTCTCACCATTTCAAAAATCTTTAGTTATTATGATAGCTTTTATTAACTTCCAAGTACATTATCACAGTAATTTATTATTGCTTTTATCATTTTATTAGCAAGTTAGTTGACAATTTATCAACTCTGCTCAAAATAACTAAATATGTGATATTTCCTAGTATTTTGGTCTTTTAAGCATAGGATTTGTACTTAAAAATACCTTAAAATTTCTTGGTTAGTAACTAAAAGCGAACATGGGTTTTTGCTATGAAATTTCATTTTCCCTAAAAAAAATGAAACGGTATTGCGACTTAGGATTTAGTTCACGAAGGGCCACCGCTATTTAAACCGGAAACACTTAATTAATTAATAAAAAGAAAAGTTATCTTTTACTTTCCTTGTATTTTGATATATACGCGGTAAAAATTAATGGCTTAAATGTGATGACGTAATACTTAAGCATTGACTCCTTGTGTGTTAGAAGGTGTTAGAAAAATGCAAAAAACCGATATTTATTACCTTTGACCTTGAATAAAATTTTTAGCTTTCGTAGGATCAGTGGTGACTTCTAATATTTTATTTCTAATAGTGAATTTAAGATATATACCATTTTTTTAGCTCTATGCAAATTTTTGCAAAGTTAAATGTCTATTTTGACCAGATTAGAATAAACTATTAAAAATTCCGAATGCAATGCAAAGTTTTAAAATGTGTATCGTGGCTATTACCGAGCTACCATTGTGTCGACTACTTTTCAACTATTTCCACAATGGCGTATAGAAACTATTAGCAGCTGAATTAAAATTTTATAAATTTAATTTTTAAAAAGCTGTTTCGTTAAAGTTAAAAGCGGAACGTTCCTATTTTTTCTAATTTACATTAATCTTCACGGCAACATTCTCTTCAGTTTAATAAAACTTTTTAGAGACAATATTTTTTAACTCGTAAACATTCCAAATTTTTACTCTTGAAATACCGGACATAATTATGCTAAAATTATTTTTTTAATTAGTACCTGCCTTAATTAAAACGGAAAAATCCATAGCGAAATTTGTATTTAATAAAAATCTTATTTCTCTACAAAGGGTCTTCATTTTGAGATCTTTTATTAGAAATTCCACTAGGATTGTTTTCGTTTATTATTGTGTAAATAATGGTTATCAAAACGGTTTTATTCATTGAATGTTCATATTATGATCTCAAAGGATGAAATAAAGGGACTACGTAGTGTTATGTTCCTTATACCTATTAAGCAAAAAAACATTTTTATTATGTTTTTTTTTTAACATTTTTACAGAGCAACATGTTAGTGCTGAATAAAACAAAGACTCCCACTGGATTAATATTAAAATGTATAAAAAGTGTTAACGCAGCAATTAGTGAAAGCCATAATGTGCCGCTAAAACTAAAGCAGATTTTAAGTATATTCGATACCCTGACTCTAGCAATATTCTCATTTTTTTAATGCTACGTGTAGTTTTCCAGAAATCGGAGATGTTAAGTAAAACGAAAATAAACGATTTTAAAATATTTTATTAAATAATTTTACAGGTTAAAATTATTTTGTTAAATTATTTTACAAACTATAAACATTTTATTTAATTATTCTACTAATTAGAAACATTTTATTCAATTATTTTATAGGTTAGAAACATTTTCTTAAATGAATCTACAGGTTAGAATTTTTTTTTAGATTTTTTACTAGGGTGGTCTTTGGGGCACTCCCGTGTGATACTCCATTAGTAATCTGCCATCATATGCTCATTCCAGCGACCTTGACATCTATCTTCCATCACTTTTAAATCTTGATGGAAACGTTCTCCTTGTTCTTCTCTATATGACCCAAGATTTTCAGGAAACTTGTCTAAATAACTGTGCAAATAGTGTACCTTTATGCTCATATTACATCCAATATTTTTAAAGCTAATAAAAAAGTTTTGAACTAATTCCTCGCAATTTTTGGCCTTATGATTTCCTAAGAAATTATTCCCAATGGCAACAAAAGATTCTTGCTTTTATTTCATTCATTGCATGAATGAAATCGCTGTCTTTCATTAAAAGTCTTATTTGAGGGCCATCAAAAATATCAGCTTTTAGTTTTTCTGAACTCAAACCTGGAAACTTTCTTGAAAGAAAGGCAAGACATGCATCAATTTTATCTAATGCCTTCACATACTATTTCATAAGTCCCAATTTGATGTGTAAGGGAGGCAAAATGGTCTTATCTCTAGAAACCAAAGGTGTGTTTATAACGTTTTGTTTCCCAACTATCATTTTTTTTCTCAGAGGCCAGTTTTTCTTGATCCAATCATCATGTTTTGCTCTGCTGTCCCATAAACAGATGAAACATGGAAATTTAGTGTACACGCTTTGTTGACCTAACAAGAAGTTAACCATTTTTAAATCCACGCATATAACCCATTGGTGATCCGAGTACTTAAGTTTTTTCAAAACTAGGTCTACATTTTGATACTCCCCCTTTAATTTCATAGAATGAGCAATAGGCACAGCTGCATGCTTATTTCCAATAACTATTAAAACACATTTCAAACTTCGCTTTGAGTTGTCCATAAACAATCTCCATTCATCAGCTTTGTAGCTTGAGAGTCCCATTTTCGTTAATAAACCACCAATGTTATTACATAAACTACATCATCTTCTGAGCTAAAGAATGAAAGAAATTCTTTTTCGTAATCGCGATAAAATGCAATTTTCATACCTTGAGATAAAAGATTTCTTTCTTTGAGTCTAGGTGCTGTAGCTCAGATCTCTCTTTCCAAAGGTCAATGTCTCTTATTAAATCACTTAAAGCATCTTGGGAAAAAAGTGATGACAACGTTAACACTTTAAAATCACTATCATGTTCATCCGAAAAAACTTCTACCATCTCTGTGTCCGACAAGTCTGATAGATCTTGACTCATAGGACATGGTACGTCATCTGAGTATAGTCGAGGCCTTTTAGCAGACGGTAAATCAGGATTTGTCATTTTCCTTTTATTTACACCATTTAATTCAACAACACAAAAATAACAGTCATCAATGTGGTTTTTTGGTTCAGTCCCAATCATAGGCTCACCAAACTATAAATGATTACGTTCACCACTTGCCCACTGTCTTAAATATTCGCTACATAGTTTACACTCAATGTTTGGAACCTACGGCGTGTTTAGAGCCTTTATCTCTATCTTAAAGTATTCAACATACGTCTTTCTCACAAAGTCTGTAATAGTTTTTTAAATTTTTTCACCACATATTCACCACAAATGCAGTAAAATGTATTCGGATCATTTACACAACACCTCCTGGACGACGACATATCGGAATTACTAAGTAAGAAAAAAAAATCAATTGAATATGATGACATTAAGTATGTCAAAATACATTTTTTTGGTAATTATTTATAGATACAAACCTGAACGTAGCTTCAATGTTTTGACGACTCTGTACGGCCTTTCGAGGCCCAGTGAACCGAAATATAACCTAGAATTGTCGGCACCAAACAATTTTTTTTTTCTGTAGACCTGTGATTATGTGCTCTAGGTGAGTGTCTGTAAGTAGACTTCTACTTCCCTTCATACAAGGTGGCGCGGCGCGTTATACGCTGTTTGTTTATATCATTAAAAAGTAATAAAAACCTTTTTTTCGTATTGCGACTAATCTCAGCTTGTAGTACTTGACTTGAAATTTCACACTACATTCCCAAAATCATTAGCTAGACTCAAAAACACCTTTCGAATGGGGGAAAATGAGATTAAGCCAAGAGGATAGATATTCTACCTTAATAAATCAAACTATACAAGTTTTAAAGTATATTATATGTTAAACTAAAGTTAAACAGCAGCGTCCATATACTAGATTTGCAATAAATTCCCAAGAAGCGGTGAAAACTACCCCTCATATATAAAAAAATCGAACCAAAATAGCAATGACTGCTGATAAAATTCGATTGGCCTGAGTTTCGTTAGTGAGTCCAACATAATGGTTATAAACTACCACTATACAGTTGAGATAAACTACTCCTACGCTTAAGGGATACGAAAAAAAAAACAAAGAAAAACCTTATATCTAAAAGTATTCTAATTTTCATGGATGTCATGATTTGCTGAAATTGCGAAGTACTTTTACATAGATTTAGAATCTTACATACCATCAATGTTCTGTAGTGTACTCTCAAAAGTGGGAAAAATTACCACTATTTAAGATTTAACAGGAAAAAAGCTGCAGTGACTTTAGAAAAAACTCGAAATTCCACATGTTTGTAAACGTGAAGAAAGTCTGCAGTAATTTTGGCTTAATTTGTGATAACCACCCTTACAGTACTGCTAAAAATCACCCTGTATCTTTGATGACACAGAAAAAACTGATGGTACGTGAGATTCTAGATCTATTTGAAAATACTACGCAATTTAAACCAATCATGACATTAATGAAAATGAGAAACCTGCTAGATATAAGGTTGTCTCTTCTTTCTCCGTATCCTCTAAGCTTATGGTTAGTTTATCTCGATTATATAGGGGTGGTTTATAACTATTACATCGAACTCAGTGCAGTTTCTTATCACTAACAAAACTCAGACATTTTTTCAGCAGTCTTTGTTATTTTGGTGCGATTTTCTTATATATGAGAGGTAGTATCACCCCTTCTTGCAAATTCGGTATATGAATACTGTTGTTTAACCTTAATTTGACATATAATACACTCCATCCAATGGTACTATCGAAACGAGTACAATTCCAATACGAAGGGGAATATTATAGGGCCATTTTCCACGCTCATTGTGGTTCTGCTTTGCAATGAATCCACTTTAACCCCTTTTGAACTCCACCAGATACGGATTCAGTATTAGAAATAACAATGAAGAGGTAGTAAGATTGAACCATCTTCAATACATGGATGCTACCAGAAACCAGTTGAAAAAAATACTTAAAATTGTAGAGGAGTTCTCCGGGGATATCGGAAAACTAGTTTGGACTTGAAAAGGACTGTATTTTGAACATCGTTAAAGGAAAGATACAACCAGGAGCATTTGAGATATAGACTGGTAGAATTATAACTGCAATGGAAGCACAGTAAACCTACAAATATATAGGTATGAAATAGGCTAAAAGAATTGACCGTCGCACTATGAACGCTGAATTGACCACCAAATTTGTCAGGAGGGTAAGGCGGGTATTACGAACTAGTTTAAATTGTAGAAATTTATTTAAGGCTCTCAACAAGTACGCGTGCTCTGCGCCTAGCTATTCTTTTGAAATTGTAAAATAGAGCAGGATGGACATCCAAAACCTGCAAAGAAAAATAAGACCATTCTTAACAAAAACACGTAGATACAACCCTCGGAGCGCTATTGAACGTACAATGCTTCCAAGACATTAAGGAGGAAGAGGATTGATAGATATTGGTAATCAGCTCGAACAACAAATAATAATAATATTGCTTCGCACCACCAAACAGACTAAGAGAAGTTAAAAGCCTGGTTACGGAAGCCACTTCATAGACGGCATCCAGATGGGGTCAATCAGGACAATGTTGACAATTCAGCGTCGAATTACTGGTTGATTTCAGTACAGATGTCGCCAGATATGGAGGGCTTTTTGTTAGCTATCCAAGACCAGGTTATTCCGACGAAAAACTATCTGAAGTTCATCATCAGAGATCCCTCAATAGAAAACGACCAATATAGATACGACTGTCAAACATCAGAGACCATCCAGTATATAACTGGAGGATGTCAAGCGTTTGCCGTAATGGAGTATGAAGAGAAACATGATTCAGCTGGCAAGATACTCCACCAAGAGTTAGCAGATAATTTAAATCTATTGCGGATAGGAAAAGTGCCTTATTACAAGTACAATCGGAAGCCTATTCTTGAGAACAACGGGTTCAAGTTATATTGGGATCGATCAGTTTTAGCGGACCAAACAGTTGCTCATAATAAACCAGATATTATACTCAGAGATAAAATTGCTAGGCCAATTACACTAATCGACATTGCTGTACCCAATAACAACCTAAGGCCAAAATACAATGAGAAGGTCGCCAAATACAGGGATCTGGAGATGCAAATTCGAAGACAATGGGCAATGACAGCTTTCACACGATTCCCATAATACTATCAACTGGAATGATACCAAAGAATCTCCTGCAGAACATCAAGGAACTAGGCCTTAGTGAGCATCTGTATAAACCGACTCAGAAAGCAGTTCTCCTTGAAACCATTTGAACGTTTGTAGGAAGTACAGAAGACTTCGCCACCTAGGACAAGATAATATGGAAAGGGTCCCCCCCCCCCACAGAGCTTCATACTTTTGGTGTCTTTGTAAATCTGGTATGAGTCAATATTCCCTGGAGGGAGTGGAAAGCGGTTTGGCTTGAAATCACAAGATAAATAAATATTATAATCACATTAGATTCTATCAATTAACAATTAGCACCAGTGCGGGCAGCTACCTGGATGTGAGGTTATGAAAATATTGGCAGGATTTGTTTACTCCGCAGTTATATATGCTCATATTCTTATTGAGAGTTTGCTCTTAATACTGCTCATATAGTTTCAAATAAGATACTTATCCAACAATCTAAATGATAAAAATATGATTTTAATAACATTAGGTGGCATTATTATAGAACAAATCGAAATATTGACTAAAAATCTTGTTTTATTGTAAAAAAGCTAGCTTTTGAAATTAACAGTAGTTGGGGCGCTCGCAGTAATAGGACCGCTTACCCTGCTTAGTGGGTAGCCTTATATTGAAGATAAACCACCCTTTTGTTGATTTTTATGAGTTGGATACTTTTTCTTTCTCTATGTTATACTTATAATAGCATTGAATATCTAGGTATACATACATGCAGCATAAGCTCCCTAATTATTCCATTCCACAACCCTGTCTCCGGATCGCATGCTCCATACTTTCTATCAGGCACTAAGTCAAGCAAATAGTCGAATCCAACTTCTTGAGAAACCCTTTCCAGAATATCTATACAGAATCCATAGAACCTACTGTTCCCTGTATAGTTTTTACCTGGATGCATCATGACGTATGGTGGTTCCTAAAGCAAGAGCGGAAAGCCATGCAAAAATGTAAAACATTTAATGGAATATAGACTAAACTATCAAATTTATTTTACTGGTTTTCAAAGATTATTATCTAAAAGCTACATTTAAATATAAAAGGACAAAAAACTAAGACGTATATTACTTACCAAGATAGTTGTTACAACTAAGGTAACATTCATACTACCATGGTCAAAGAACGCATTTCTGTCCGTTATGTTGACTCCTGTTCCTGGATGCCACTCCCCTACTTTAACTAAAGCATGTTGCTTTAGTTTCAGCAGATCCAGTTTGAAGCGGATTCTTTTTCCTTCTTTAAATTCAATTGGCCCACTTAATCCTTTGAATTCGACCTGAAAATAAAAAAGTGCATACATTTTACTATATATACAGGGTGTCTCTTTAAGACTATCTCAGGAAATATTAGTTACTGTTCATTCGAAAAAAATACGTTACGCTTAAGTAATGTTGCCAAGATGAAATAAAATAAAATAATTTCACCGTAAGAGGGGCGACTGTGTCTCCACAAAAAATTAAATTTAATGGTAAATAGCCACAAGACAACTGGCGCAGACGAGATACCGTTTGAGATATTGAAACTTCTGGATGAAAGAGGCATCGCGGCGCTTCATAAAATATTAAATATTATTTACGAAATGGGTTGTTACCCCAAACAATGGCTATGCTCTACCTTCAGTCCCTTGCCTAAGAATACCAACGCAAGAAAATGTGAAGATAATAGACTCATTAGTTTAATGAGTCATACACTAAAAATATTTCTAAAAATAATACGTCAAAGAATATATAATAAATGCGAAAGAGACATAAGCGGCTCACAGTTTGAGTTTAGGCGGGGCCTAGGTACGAGAGAAGCGATAGTCGCTACACAGGTGCTTGTTCAGAACTGTTACGATCAGAGAAAAGATGTGTGCCTATGCTTCATAGATTACGAAAAAGCATTCGATCGTGTACAACTTCATAAACTAATACTGCTTCTTAGAAAACTCGACATAGGTCAGAAAGACATCAGATGCATTGAAAGCTTATACTGGGGTCAAAACGCGCAGATAAAATCAGAAAATAATGTATCCAACCCGATACAAATCCGAAAAGGAGTGCGACAAGGGTGTGCGCTGTCCCCTCTCCTGTTTAATCTTTATTCGGAAACAATTTTCCAGGAGGTTTTGGAAGATATTGAAATGGGAATTAAAGTTAACGGAATATGGGTTAATAACATCCGTTATGCGGATGACGCAGTTCTAATCGCCGACAATATAAACGACCTCCAAAAACTCATCAACATAATAGGCGAGCGCAGTAAATCAATAGGCTTGAACATCAATATAGGGAAAACAAAATTCATGATTATCTCAAGGAATCCCAATTTATTCCAAAACGCCAACATGAAATTCAACGCAGTACCCATAGAAAGAGTCACCAAATTTAAATATCTGGACACATGGATATTCGAAGAATGGACTTCTGACAATGAAGTAAAATGTCGCATTGAACATGCGCTACAGGCTTTTGTAAAACTCAGGCGAGTGCTTACGTGTTCGAATTTTGACTTGAAATTAAGATTGAGGTTTATAAAAGGTTACGTATGGTCAATACTTGTTTATGGTGTAGAGGGTTGGACATTAAAGACAAGCGCTATCAATAAATTAGAGGCTTGCGAGATGTGGATATACAGAAGAATCCTTAAGATATCATGGATAGCGAGAATGACCAATGAAGAAGTTCTATCACGTATTGGGAAAGAACGGGAACTATTCAACATAATCAAGAAAAGAAAGACGGCCTACCTTGGGCACATCATGCGAAATGAGAGATACCAATTCATACAGTTGATGGTTGAAGGTAAGATCGAGGGCAAGAGAGGAATTGGAAGAAAGAAGATGTCCTGGCTCCGTAATATCAGATAGTGGGCGGGGTTGCACGATATTCAGACACTGATACACACCGCAAGAAGTAGGGAAGAAATGGAAAATGTAATCGCAAACATCCATTAGTGTATATACATTTGAAGAAGAAGATCCTTTTGTGTTTTTGATATCTACTGCTTATTTTTTTAAACTTTTGTATTTAACTTTTTGCTCCAACTATTAAAAACACGCGATGAGGAAGCAAGAATGTAAAAAATAATATAACTCCGGATTGCCTTATTCGATTTTAATGAACTTCATTATATTTAGGAGGTAATTTTTGAATAACAACATTTCTTGTTTCCCTCTTCCTTCATTTTAAGAGTTAGAAAAAAAAAAGTTAAAGCAAAACTTTCAAAACCTAAGTGGTAGATGTGAAAAACATAAAAGATCACCCAGAATTACCTCTGATATTTACAAGAAATTGTTTTTTTTTTCTATTTTATATAATAAAAAACGCCCTCTTACGGCTTATTTTGAAACTAGGGGGTAACGCGTAGGAAGGGAGGACCAGAGCTGTATTTGCAGGAAATGAACTCTCTGTATATTTTTCTATTAATTGCCTAAAGGAGAACAACGGTAATTGTTAAACGAAAAAAAAAATCCCCACATCAACTAAAAAGAATGTGACAACGTCGCGATTATTCATGTAATAAAGCCAAAGATATAGCATTCGTTTTTAGCCATAAAAATCATACAGTATAAAACCATTTTTTTTAATTGCTGACATTAAGTGACTCTTGACTGCTGGAAAATTTCAATGGAAATTATGATTTTCTTTCAGCCAATCAAATTCGTGATTTTATGCTATGATCACCAATAAATGAAAAATATTTAATAGGGTTATCGTGGACTAATTTGGTATCTTATTTCTTTGCTTTCAGAGAAGTATTACGTGTTTCTTGGAAACTCGATGTACTGAATTGTTTCGATTTAAAACCAAAAATGTATTTTTTAATCCTTTGTATTTTTTTCTCGCTAACCTGAGTGGTTATTAAAATAAATGCGACATTGCCAGTTTTTAAAAGATATGAAATATTTTACCTCTTTTCTGCGGAAACGGTTGAATTTTGGATACATATTTTAGTGATTTTTTTGTTCGATATATTATTTAGATTTGTTCGTTAAGTTTTAGAAAGTTATTTCCGTTACACCCTATTTAATAACGATAAAAAATAAATTGGTTTAAAAATATCAGTTTACATAAAACTAATTTAAAAATAAACGTTTCACTACGGCTTACACGCTATCACTATGAGAACTACGTAAAAGTTTAATTAATATATTTATAGAAATTAACGATTCTTGTGAGCAGCTTAACAAATATGCCCTCTATTGGTGACATTTGGAATTTTGAAATATTTTTATGCATACTGGCTATATTTGGCGATGAAAGAAAGAAGTCTACAATGAGTGGAGATGAGTTGAAGATTATTAGGAAGTAGAATAACAAAAATACACGACAAAAATATTTTCGAACGCTCTTTTTCATACCTTTTTGAATAAATATTATCTTTTACTAACATATTCTGTTATCTGTTTCGCTGCAAATTATCTAGGATGAGCTTGGGTAATCTACAAGTGACACACAAAGTTATATATGACAATATAAATTTCATCCCAGGACACATATACACTTAAGAGTCCCATAAGACCTATTAACCTCGCTGTATAGACTTCCGTTGGAGCTATAATAATTATCAACATTTATTAGGTGTAAAACTTAATCAATGAAGACAGCATTCTAAATAGGTATTAATAGATAACGTTTCTAACGTGGTGTAAAAATTTATGCTGAACTAATTTACTTAACAAAAGAGATCGATTTAAAATGAAGGGTGGTTTAAGAACAACGTGAATTTGGAATTGCCCGCCATTTCAATCTGTCAATTATTAAGTAAGCCATATTGGCACTTTTTTAATTGAAAAGTAGAAATTGCAGTTTCGGAGAACGTTTATTAATAATGAAAATCCATTAAAGTAGCTTTTTCTACTTCAGTCCATGGTTTGGAATCAACACAGGATTGCAGTTGTAATGAGGTACCGTCCCACTAGACTGAAAGCAAAGAAAAAATAGGCGAGTAGAGTGAGAAAAAAGGAAAGAAACGAAAATATGACAATGACTAAAAATTGAATTTATTTTACCGGGAAGAAGTCAGAACTTAAACCACTTTGTGTAATAAAATCTTGGCCAGCTTCTTCGTAAACATCTTAAAACAAGACATCCGGATCACAGGGATAAACTCGTTAAAACGTTAAAAGAAAATTGGTAAAAAGTCTAGTACTTCTTCTTTTCTAACAGATTTAAATGAAAATTGTAAAATGACTCTCCTTTCGAGTTATTTACAGAATTGCAAAATCTGGACAAGCACATACAATGACAAAAAATTTAACTGGATTGTGTTGTAATGGATCAACGTGAAATATATTTTACTAAAATAAGTAATTAAATAATCACTGTGAAGACATATTTTAACCATGAGAACGAGACATTTTGTATCTTTTTTGCCACCCAAAAATAACAAGGCGTCTGGAAGTGACAATATTTCCGCCGAATGCCTAAAATATGATGGAGAAGCCCTCTACCGAATCACTCACCATCTGATAGAAGCTATATGGCTCACAGAAGAAATACCAAATGAATGGAAAGAAGGGATCATCGTCCCCATACATAAGAAGGGTGACAAGATGAAATGCGCCAACTATCGAGGCATTACTCTGCTTAATACGGCCTATAAAGTACTCGCAATTGTACTTTTAGGAAAACTTAAACCCTATGCAGAGGAAACTATAGGGGACTATCAGTGTGGTTTTAGGGGCGGTCGCTCCACCGTAGATCAAATATTTACCATTAGACAGTTAATGGAAAAATGCTGGGGATTCAATCGACACCTGTATCAACTATTTGTGGATTTTAGACAGGCGTACGACACCATCCATAGGGTTAAATTGTGGCAAGCATTGGAAGAACTTGGCTTTCCAAAGAAATTAATCAGACTAACCCAGGTGTGTGTTGGAAGCTTAAAGAGCAAAGTGAGAATTGGACAAGACCTTTCAGAGGTGTTCAATATAAATGACGGTCGCGCATTTCATCTTGTCACCCTTCTTATGTATGGGGACGATGACCCCTTCTTTCCATTCATTTGGTATTTCTTTTGTGAGCCATATAGCTTCTATCAGATCGTGAGTGATTCGATAGACGGCTTCTCCACCATATTTTAGGCATTCGGCGGGAATATTATCACTTCCAGGCGCCTTGTTATTTTTAAATTTTGTTATGGCTTTTTGGACTTCTTCGTAGGTTGGGAAAATATCTGAAATTTCAGCTGTTTGTACTGTGCGTGCGAAAGTGTTGTCGTTGTTATCCGGGTTCAGTAGTTGATGGAAATGTTCACGCCATGTGTTCATGACCTCTGTACAGGGTGAGTCAACGATTGGATGAAGTAGGTTTGTACCTTTTCGGTGAAATTAACAAAGAAACTATATTTATTGTTTGATACAGTTTACTTTTACGCAGATTTTAAAAATATTTAGGACTCTACAGGGTGAGCCAAAAAACTAGGACAGCATAAAGTTGAATTTTTTTAAATAGAACACCCTATATACGAATCGTATTTTCGATTTAGCTTATAATTTTGTATCTTTTTTATTAAGGATTTACTATAACAAAACTTTATAGTTTCTGAGATAATTAAGTTTAAAGAAAAAAAGTCACACTTTCAAGCATCAATTCAATCCTAAATAACGTTTTCAATTTTGTGACAAATATATTCAAATTTGGAATTTAGCAAGGCCAAGGACAAGTTAATATAATTTTTATCTAATATTTGCAATAAAAGCTACAGGGTGTTGAACACATCGGCTCAAATTTGAACAAGTTTAAATGAATAAATACCTTTTTTTTTAAATGGTACACCCTGTATATTTTCATGTTATTTAATAGAGTAATAAAAACCCTAAAAGTTTTGTTCAATATATCCTATACCTATTTATAATAGTTTTTGAGATATTTCAGTTTTTCTTATTTTCCATACTTTTTTACAGAAATAATCTTCATTATCCTAGTAGCCATGTAAAATAATAAAAAGAAACTACAGAAACAAACAGAATGTGGTTAAATATGATGAAATACATTATTCGTTATATTACAACGGCAATGGTTTAATTAAACATAATGTGAAAAAATTAACACAACAATAACGACAAGGCAAATATATATTTACTTTTATACTAAATTGAAACAAAAAAATTACCTAATAAATACTGAGATTAATTATTTCTTTTTAATAAGTGTTCGAATAAACGACCCTCTTGTGCAATGCACAAATTTAGTCTTTTTTGCAGATTTTCTCGGACCCTGGACAAAATTAGTGGCGTTATTGTTCTACAGGTATCCTTAATCCTGTTTCGCATATCTTCCACTGTTGTTGGTGGATTAACATACACCTTATTTTTAATATAACCCCATAGGAAGAAATCTAATGGGGTGATGTCGCAAGACCTTGGTGGCCACTCAATGAAACCCCCACGTCCAATCCATTTTTGCGGATATCGTTGGTCCAAAAACGCACGAACTTCACGATGGTAATGCGGAGGCGCACCATCGTGCTGGAACCACATACTGTCGAGCTCGTCCCTATCGAGACCTTGAAGCAGTTGGGGTAGTTCTTCTTGTAGAAAGTTCAGGTAACTATGGCCATTTAGTGGTTCATTAAAAAAGTGGGGTCCAATAATTCGATTATGATGAATACCACACCAAACATTTAAGGACCAGTGGTTTTGATGTTGCACCTCTCTAATCCAAAATGGGTTTTCTGTGGCATAATAATGCATATTGCGTCTATTTACGGCACCGTTACTTCTAAAAGTAGCTTCATCACTAAACATTACCTTGCATAATAAATTTGGATTTAATTGAATCTCCGCATTTATTGTACGACAAAAGTTTACACGACTTTCAAAATCCTGTCCATGCAATTCTTGGTGTAATTCCATGTGATATGGATGATACCTATATTTCTTGGTAGTACGATTAGCGGTGGATTGTGATGTTTCACATAATGCTGCTAACTGACGGCTACCAATATAAGGATTTTCCTGAACATTTAACAATACTTGTAGTTCTTTTTCTTCATTAGTTACTGGTTTGTTGACCACTTTACGTTTTGGATAATCAACAGTACCAGAAGAATCAAATCTTTGCATTAAGTTTTGAAAAGTATGGGTATTAGGCTGGCGTCGATCAAGATACTTCATTTTGTAAATTCTTTGAGCAAGAAGGCAATTTTTTTGAGCCTCTCCTATTGTATAAATCATATCTATTAACTCATTCTTTGGAAAATTCATTTTACAATATAAGATGAATGCAAAAAAACCAAACTACACTACATAAAAACGAAAAGAAGCGATTGCCGTTATAAATTTGACACACAGAAAAATGTTCTTTTACATTGTTTTTGCCATGGCTACTATGATAATGAAGACTATTTCTGTAAAAAAGTATGGAAAATAAGAAAAACTGAAATATCTCAAAAAGTATTATAAATAGGTATAGGATATATTGAACAAAACTTTTAGGATTAGGGATACCTGTAGAACAATAACGCCACTAATTTTGTCCAGGGTCCGAGAAAATCTGCAAAAAAGACTAAATTTGTGCATTGCACAAGAGGGTCGTTTATTCGAACACTTATTAAAAAGAAATAATTAATCTCAGTATTTAATAGGTAATTTTATTGTTTCAATTTAGTATAAAAGTAAATATGTATTTGTCTTGTCGTTATTGTTGTGTTAGTTTTTTCACATTATGTTTAATTAAACTATTGCCGTTGTAATATAACGAATAATGTATTTCATCATATTTAACCACATTCTGTTTGTTTCTGTAGTTTCTTTTTATTATTTTACATGGCTACTATGACAATGAAGACTATTTCTGTAAAAAAGTATGGAAAATAAGAAAAACTGAAATATCTCAAAAACTATTATAAATAGGTATAGGATATATTGAACAAAACTTTTAGGGTTTTTATTACTCTATTAAATGACATGAAAATATACAGGGTGTACTATTTAAAAAAAAAAAGATATTTATTCATTTAAACTTGTTCAAATTTGAGCCGATGTGTTCAACATCCTGTAGCTTTTATTGCAAATATTAGGTAAAAATTATATTAATTTGTCCTTGGCCTTGCTAAATTCCAAATTTGAATATATTTGTCACAAAATTGAAAAAGTTATTTAGGATTGAATTGATGCTTGAAAATGTGACTTTTTTTCTTTAAACTTAATTATCTCAGAAACTATAAAGTTTTGTTATAGTAAATCCTTAATAAAAAAGATTTAAAATTATAAGCTAAATCGAAAATACGATTCGTATATAGGGTGTTCTATTTAAAAAAATACAACTTTATGCTGTCCTAGTTTTTTTGGCTCACCCTCTAGAGTCCTAAATATTTTTAAAATCTGCGTAAAGGTAAACTGTATCAAACAATAAATATAGTTTCTTTGTTAATTTCACCGAAAAGGCACAAACCTACTTCATCCTATCGTTGACTTACCCGTACATTCCGTTATAAGCTGCCTATTGTCTGTTCTTATAAAATTTCTTGCTTTTGGTTGGTATCCTTTTTTATATTTGAGATTCCCCTATAGTATGCTCTTATATTGCTGCTTTGTCCATTTTGCTCTATTTCTGCTAATTGTATAGTCTATAGATCTTTTTTCTTACGTTTCATAATCTTTCTTGTTGAGTGATTCGATAGGGGGCTTCTCCATCATATTTTACGCATTCGGCGGGAATATTATCACTTCCAGGTGCCTTGTTATTTTTAAGTTTAGTTATGGCTTTTTGGACTTCTCCGTAGGTTGGTAAAGTATCTGGAATTTCAGCTGTTTGTACTGTGCTTGCGAGAGTGTTGTCGTTGTTATCCGGGTTCAGTAGTTGATGGAAATGTTCACGCCATGTGTTCATGACCTCTGTACATTCCGTTATAAGCTGTCCATTGTCTGTTCTTATAAAATTTCTTGCTTTTGGTTGGTATACTTTTTTATATTTGAGATTCCCCTATAGTATGCTCTTATAGTGCTGCTTTGTCCATTTTGATCTATTTCTTCTATTTGTTTAGTCTGTAGATCTTTTTTCTTACGTTTCATAATCTTCCTGGTTTTTGTTCTTAGTTTCTTATACTTTTCTATTGTCATTTGGATTTTGTAACATTTTCCTTCTAGCCTTGTTTCTTTCATCGGCTGCTCTAATGCATTCATCATCAAACCATTGCTTTCTATTTCGTTTGGGTTTCCTTCCCAGAGTTTCCTCAGCTGTTGCGTTTATGCATTCTTTAAGATGTTTCCACATTTCCTCCACTTTCCTCATTTGGTATCGATGCTATTCGTGTGCTTAATATGTGTACGTACTCTTCCCTTGTTCCTTCTTCTTTGAGCCTTTCTACATTCCATGTCTGTGATGGGAGATTCCGTTTATTGTTGAGTGTTGCTATTCTAGGTCTTATTTTGGCTCTTACCAAAAAATGGTCAGAGTCCGTATCTGATTTAGTTAGATTTTTATTATTAAATACAAATAAAATTCTTAAAAAATAAAGAAAAGTATTGTGTTGTTTAGGATTTCTCTTGTGGAAACTAGCATTTCGCAGGAAAATTATATTTTTATTTGATTACAGTCAACAACCTAATTAATTAAATAATAAAAGTTCGTTTTTTGATACAAAATTGTTCCATTTTTTATTAATAGAAAATCATGTCGGAAATTGAAAATTGCTCTATTAATGTCAAAATTTATATATTTAGAAGAAAATAACGAAATAATTATAATAGTTTTTGAAAGAATCGTAATCACGGGCTTGAAAAAAATGCGATTAAAGTTTGGGGGAAAGCGTTTGCGCATTGTTACAAATGTATAATATAATTTAATATTTAATAAATTATAGATATACTAACAATAAATTGTATAGAAATTCCATTCACACAGACACAAAGGACGCCTTTTATTCTGCCTCTTTGATTGTTCGGAACATTTTCGCAGGAGTGTTTACTTCGGAGTTTCGTCAGTTACCATTGTATCAGCTTAAAGTTTTAACAACATATTTCCGAAATATAGTATTTTTAAAAAATACAACAGCAAATCAATTTTTAGAAGGTTACTCATGATGCTTTAGAAAAATTTAATTTAATCTGACTTTTAACGTATAAATTATCAAGGGTGTCTATCTTGTTCGGTTAATGGAACATATAAAACTATTAAAGAGCTCATAAATTATGTGCAATGAGAGTTTTAAAGCTTCATAAGGAGAGCTTTTAACTTGTCTACATGGATATTTACTTGCGACCATAAAGATAAATTAATTTTAAGATGCCGTAAATTGCATAATTATGGAGGGAAAATGACATCGCTAACTAAATATATTATCTGCATAAATATGTCAGACGAATTTCAAGATACTGAGTGTTATTCAGTTAGTTGGAAACAGGGGCGGATCCAGTCTTTCTCTTTGGGGGGCGGGGGGCGGTAATGTCACAAAAGTACAGCATCGCAAGCGAAAGCAAGTTGTCGACGGGGGGGGGGGGGGGAGAGACACCGGAAACATTTTCATTTCTGGTGTAAAAGGCAAGGTCGGGTCTATTTTTTTGAATTTGAAGCTCTTGGAGAGGGGGGATACCAGCAGCATACACATTCCTCGTATAAGAGGCAAAATCGGGTCTATTTTCCTGAACTCAAAGCTTTTGGGGGGCAGCTATCGCAAGAAAAACAAGTTGTCAACGGGAGGGAGTGCCAGCAGCATACACATAATAATATAAAAGGCAGAATTGGTTCTATTTTCCTGAACTTAAAGCTCTTGGGAGGGCGGGGGGATAGCAAGCATCCACATTCCTATACTTTATTCAAGAACTAGAGAATGTATTAAAACTGTTACCGAAACCTCCAACGTACTTGTCTCAGTGCTGCAGGTAACTGAAGACTGCCGCAAATCTAATTATATTTAAATATTATAAGCTTTTATAAATTTACTGCAACGAAAAACTTATTACGATGAATGTTTATGATGCCTTCAAATATCAATATCTAGATAATAGTGTTAAAAGCTCTGTTGAGATGTGTTCCAACATGACACTATGTACCGAATACTGAAGGAGAAAAAATACGACTGGAATTGTTAGTACGCCCAAGCCTCATTCGATTACAGGCAAACTTCGTTGGAAGAAGAGATGAAAACTGCAATAAAAGGAGTTGTACATACATTTTATTATGAGAAGCAGATCCCAACCGTCGATAAAATTCTAACTAAAATCAATGAAGATCGGGATTTACCTGAAATTAAAAGAACTGAGCTCTGGAAATTGCTCAGGCAACTTACTTTTTGCTGGAAAAAACCAGATAGGAAATCTGTTATAATCATTCGGAAACTGTTCGTTGGAGAAGGAAATATCTCTCTCAAGTAAAAGGTAGAGTTGCTAGAAATAACACAACTTACAAAATTAATAATTTAACTGAATTTTTGAAAGATTTTTTTGAATAAAGTTACTGCGGAAAATTGGAAAAAAGATAGAGGAACCAATTATAATTAATTTGAGCGAAGATAGCTTCACTGATTTTGATTACGAATTAGATACGTAATGTTTACTAGTATAAACACAATTTATTATTTAAATTTTTGTTTCTATTATATTTTATTGTTTAATGTTGTTATATATATATATATATATATATATATATATATATATATATATATATATATATATATATATATATATTATTTTTTTATATATTTTTATTTTAGTGTATCCCACTCTTTAATTTTATATATATTTAATTCCAATTAGCCGTAGTTTTTTTATTATTTTACTACTGTATTTGTGTCTTTTTCTTAAACGTGTAGAATTAACACGTTTATTTTTTTTGGGGGCTATTGGATTTCCATATAATAAAGCAAATTAAATTAAGATGTCAGTGCAATATATATAAAAATAAGTAGGTCTAATTTTAACTGTTACATATAAAATTAATTACATTTGAATCCCTTTTGAGTGTTTAATTGTAATTCTGTAGATGATTTAAGAAATAAATAAACTGAAACGTCAAATTTCTTAAAAATGTTTTTAATTAATAATAAACCTCCTTTCGATGCCTATGGCAAGGATTAAAATCCATTTTAATACTTGACTTTCATTATAAAATTTCTAACCCATTCCTATGAAAAATATATGTGTCTAACAGATCTTGCCAAAGACACCGGACTAAAGAACACAGATAGTTTGTGAAGAAAAAAAGCGTAAAAATAATTTATTACTCTCTATAGTTCTTGAATAAACTGTAGTATAAGAGGCAAAATTGAGGCTATTTTCCTGAACTCAAAGCTCTTGGGGGGGGGGGGGTTCGTGTTCACCGCCTCCCCCCCCTCTTGGATCCGTGCCTGGTTGGAAATACAGAAGACGAAATTAAAAAATGTATTTTATTGAAATGCTTATTTTTACTTAATTCACTAAACTTTTTTAGACCATAGGTTTCCGACGGGGACCCACCTAGTGGGCGCTGAAGCCTTTTTAGAGGATAAAGCGGATCTAGGGGCATTCTATTATGTTAAGGCAATTTGTGCTAAGGCTGTTAAACCAAGAGTACTTATTTCACTGGAACATATGTACGAGAAGGCTTGTAAGAATGGGGTTCATTAAAATTTCATTGGCCTTTCTTAAAATTCCAAAGGGTTTGGAGAGCTGGCGCAGCAACGCCGGGAACTGCTGGTATTAGAGAAAGAGTTTTGGATGTCTACCCGACCAAGTTGGTTTGGTGTACCATTCAGTCAAAATTTTGTTTTTTATGCGTATAGGTGTTATAGCCTCGAAAACTCAAAAGAATAGTGTCATAATCAGTCTGTCTGATCGTGCTATTTCTCTAACGTCTCCAGAATTCCAATCAACAATATTGCAAAAAGTGAAAAAGACAGTAATAAATAATAATTTCAACGAAAAAACTATCACCGAAATAATTAATAAACAAACATATAAATTTTATAATACCCTAATAACAAGAAACAGAGAACATAAACAGTAAAAATATGTAGCATTACCTTACACCAGTGAGCTGTCAGAAAAAATAAAACACATTTTAAAAAAGCACGATATTATCGTATGCTACAAGTCTCAAAATAAATTAAATACACTATTCATTAACTTAAAAAGTACAACTCCTCTCATAAATAAACCAACTGTAATATATTCGATCCCTTGCGGAAATTGCCCCAAAAAATATATAGGCATGACAAGCCAATTACTAAAGAACAGATTGAATGACCATAAATATACGAAAAACGCCTAAACAGCGTTAAACAAACCTTTGATTACAACAGTACTATAATTAAGAACAAAGACACGAATTATCAAAAATTACAGATAAAGGATATGACAGAAATTAAAAAAAGATAAAAACACTGTTAACGACAAAACAGATATAGAAAATTTGAGCCACATCTACACCAGCCTAATTTAAACAAAAATATTAAGTATTCGATCCTGTTAATAGACATGAAAAATTGAATATCCTCTTAAATATAAAATTAAATGTATGCGTGTTTTCAATTTTTTTGGTGCATTGTAAAGTATAAAAAATAAAATAAATTCTCATTCCATGTATCCTCAGTACGTGAATAGACGACGAAAAAGTCACACTTCATTATTAGTTATTAAACAAAATGTTCAGGGTGCGTATTGGTAAAATTAAATATATTTTAAAAATTTGAATGGTTTTTTTTTTGTTTCTTAAATTGCAGACATGTTCTTATATGTCCTAAATACAGGGCCAAACGTCAAATTTTTTAGATTTTTTTGTTAGATAAAGAACCTAAAATCAAGAAAAGGCAAAATAAAAAGAAAAGGATATAATCTTTGGTTCAAAAATCTTGAAAATATAATATATATATATATAAGTTTTTGTCCGTGTAGTTTAAAATAAAATAGAATCAAATATTGGCGAAACGGACGTGAAAATTTGTCAATCTACATGATTCCTGTGTTAAAAAGTGCGGAGCACTCCAAAAATATGGAAAAACTCCGGGTCCGACAGATGGCGACAGCGCTGTTTCGTCCTAATATCGGACTCGTTAGGCCACCGCATTCGGTACAAACCATCATCTCGCCTTTGCATCCTATAAACCTGAGTTTAAAAACAAAAAACAGCAAACAAGACGACAAAGACGACATCTCGATAGTCCACTTGATAACACAAGAACCACACAGATTAACAAAGTTTGTAAAATAACCGCCATATGGTGGCGCGACGGTGAATTAAAACAAAAATATGTAAAATCGAGTACACGAAACGTTTCGAAATTCTGAGGTGTTCTTATATATGTTTACTCTAGCTGTGGCTTATTTAAATATGTTAGCTAATATTTTTACATGTTACATATTAGCTTCACTCTAAATTATTAAGTCCATTGTTTACTAATTATACTTAGTATTTATTAAGTGGGTACTGGTGGATTACTATCAGATGTGGTTTAGCTTTAAAAATTTGATTAGTTGATAATTACGAGCTTAATTAGTTTCGTTTACTATTTACAGATAACTAGAACTCTTTTAAAGCTTCTCTTATAATCCCTGAGTGCTGGGTGGCCTTAAAAATGCATTGTGAATTTTAAAATAACAAAAAAATTTCTTTTTTTAACGTCAGTGGATGTATACCCTTAAAATAAATTGTTAGCGTTATAATTGTTGATCAATGAATTTTTTACAGATACCTCAAACCCTTTTAAAAATTCTCTTAAAATTCCTGAGTGCTGGGTGGCTTTAAAAATGCGTAGTAAATTTTTAAAATAACACGAAAACTTATTTTTTTAACGTCAGTGGATGTACACCCTTAAATTAAATTGTTAGCGTTACAATTGTTGATCAATGAATTTTTTACAGATACCTAAAACCCTTTTAAAGATTCTCTTAAAATCCCTGAGTGCTGGGTGGCTTTAAAAATGCATAGTAAATTTTTAAAATAACAAGAAAATTTCTTTTTTTAACGTCAGTGAATGTACACCATTAAATTAAATTGTTAGCGTTATAATTGTTAATCAATGAATTTTTTTACAGATACCTACAACTATTTTAAAGATTTTCTTAAAATCCCTGAGTGCTGGGTGGCTTTGAAAATGAATAGTAAATTTTTAAAATAACAAGAAAATTTCTTTTTTTAACGTCAGTGGATGTACACCCTTAAATTAAATTGTTAGCGTTATAATTGTTGATCAATGAATTTTTTACAGATACCTAAAACCCTTTTAAATATTATCTTAAAATCCCTGAGTGCTGGGTGGCTTTAAAAATGCATAGTAAATTTTTAAAATAACAAGAAAATTTATTTTTTTAACGACAGTGGATGTAGACTCTTAAATTAAATTGTTAGCGTTATAATTGTTGATCACTGAATTTTTTAAGATACCTAAAACCCTTTTAAAAATTCTCTTAAAATCCCTGAGTGCTCTGTGGCTTTAAAAATGCATAGTAAATTTTTAAAATAACAAGAAAATTAATTTTTTTAACGTCAGTGTATGTACACCCTTAAATTAAATTATTAGCGTTATAATTGTTGATCAATGAATTTTATACAGATACCTAAAACCATTTTAAAGATTTTCTTAAAATCCCTGAGTGCTGGGTGGCTTTGAAAATGCATAGTAAATTTTTAAAATAACACGAAAACTTATTTTTTTAACGTCAGTGGATGTACACCCTTAAATTAAATTGTTAGCATTACAATTGTTGATCAATGAATTTTTTACAGATACCTAAAACCCTTTTAAAGATTCTCTTAAAATCCTTGAGTGCTGGGTGGCTTTAAAAATGCATAGTAAATTTTTAAAATAACAAGAAAATTTCTTTTTTTAACGTCAGTGGATGTACACCCTTAAATTAAATTGTTAGCGTTATAATTGTTGATCAATGAATTTTTTACAGATACCTAAAACCCTTTTAAAGATTTTCTTTAAATCCCTGAGTGCTGGGTGGCTTTAAAAATGCATAGTAAATTTTTAAAATAACAAGAAAATTTCTTTTTTTAACGTCAGTGGATGTACACCCTTAAATTAAATTGTTAGCATTATAATTGTTGATCAATGAATTTTTTACAGAAACCCTTTTAACGATTCTCTTAAATCCCTGAGTGCTGATCCTCAAATCTCCTATATGGATCACTTAGGATAAAAATTATATGAAACACTAGAATTTGACATATATTTATCGGAAGCCCTATATAGAATTACTGTTTTTGGCAACATTTGAAACACCCTATTTTTCTATATAATATTCATCTTCCACATTTTTCATATTTACGTGTGGATTTTCGATAACCGAAAACACCATATTTATTTCATTTTCTTTGGCACTTGGCGACCTTCCAGCCTTCAGCTTATTCCCGACTGATCCAGTCCCCGTAATTTTTTTTATCTATGCGGCTCAAAGTTGATCGAGAAATCTGACGTTCTGGATGATTAACATTAAATAACTGGCACATCTCATCATGCGTTCGAACCGATTGCCGAATCCAATTATTAAAATGGTAATTCACTTAGAGCATACACCATTGTTGTATTATTAATTTTGACTATGAAGTTGTATTATTTATTATTATTTTTTTAAAACAAGGGGAGCCTAGAACTATATTTTTATCTTAATGAATCGAAATATATGAATTTTAAAGTGCACTACGCGTAAATTAAGAGCAAACAATAGCATTCAAAAAATATATTTGAAAGACAGCCTTTTTGGGTGCTGAAAACTACCGTCATATTTTACAGAACTGATTTAAAATACTGCTAAAAAAGCTGGAAACAGCTACACTGGTATTTTAAAAGGCGCCACACCTCGTAGGGAGGTGTAAGATAAATGGAAATGTAGCAGAGCATAGCGGAAGGCTAGTGGTAGGACCAGCGAACAAAGTGCCAAGCTAACTCCATGCCGGAGAGTAGGGGTGGGTAAAACCGAGCGCCACAGCATTTAAGCCAAAGTAAAAGCAGAAATCCTCCACGTTGATGTGTGGACCTAGCTTTCAGCTTACTATGTCCTAAATTTAAAACAACACAATAAAATAAATAATCAAAACAAGTAGTCCAGGGTAACTATATATATATATATATATATATATATATATATATATATATATATATATATATATATATATATATATATATATATATATATATATATATATACAGGGTGTCCCAAGATAAGGATCCTAACCATGGGGATCTCGAAAACAGTTGGAGATACGAGGTCGGTTAAATTAGAGAAAAAGTTGCGCAATTTAGTGCTAAATTAAACGCAATTTAAAAATTTTAAAAATTCAAAATACTTCCGGAGATTTCCGGAAAAAACCGAATTTTGGCAAAATCGTTTTTAATTTTTGTAGGCTTTATTTAAAGAGATATCAAAAAATAAAAGGTAGATTCTTCTTGCCACTTTTTATTTTTTATAATTTGGGTCTAAACAAAATTTAAATCCGACGTTTCGTTTCTGAGATACCATCATGAACTTTCATTTTTTATATGGAACAAAAAAAAGCATCCCATGTATTTGATAGCATTTTTTATTACAAATTCAACGGTGTATAACACTTGCATATCAAGTGTGTAGTTCATTAGGCATTTATAAAACTGATATACCTTTCTCTCTCGCTCTCATGGAGCTCTTATGGAAAGTACTTGAACTACGTATTCGATATGCAAGGGTGATACATCGTTGAATTTGTAATAAAAAATGCTATCAAATACATGGGATACTTTTTTTTTGTTCCATATAAAAAATGAAAGTTCATGATGGTATCTCAGAAACGAAACGTCGGATTTAAATTTTGTTTAGACCATATTATAAAAAATAAAAAGTGGCAATGAGAATCTACCTTTTATTTTCTGATATCTCTTTAAATAAAGCCTGCAAAAATTAAAAAACGATTTTTGCCAAATTTCGTTTTTTTCCGGAAATCTCCGGAAGTGTTAGAAATTTTTAAATTTTTTTAACTGCGTTTAATTTAGTACTAAATTGCGCAACTTTTCTCTAATTTAACCGACCTCGTATCTCCAACTGTTTCCGAGATCCCCATGCTTAGGATCCTTATCTTGGACACCCTGTATATATATATATATATAATATATATATATATATATAAATATATATATATATATATATATATATATATATATATATATATATTAAAAATAAACAAATTCACGGTCTATATATTTGAAAAAGTTATTTTATTCTCCTTACAGACCGTTAAGAAAGGGGACAGACAGTATATTCTCTGCGAATTCCACTCTGGTTCTCTCTCCATACTAGTTTCGACCACCTAATGGTCTCATCAGTGGAGCTGTAACGAACCGAGAGTAAAATGCACAGAAAACAAATGTCTACTTAAAATCCCCATATCGTAAAATATCGCCAGGATATTACCTGTAGAATTTGATGCCGGACTGTTATCTTAAACAGTACAAACGAACATCTGAATATACCCCGGAGCGGTAGGAAATTTATTAAAAATAAACAAATTCACGGTCTATATATTTGAAAAAGTTATTTTATTCTCCTTACGACCGTTAAGAAAGGGGACAGACAGTATATTCTCTGCGAATTCCACTCTGGTTCTCTCTCCATACTACAGTCCGGCATCAAGTTCTACAGGTAATATCCTGCCGATATTTTACGATATGGGGATTTTAAGTAGACATTTGTTTTCTGTGCATTTTACTCTCGGTTCGTTACAGCTCCACTGATGAGACCATTAGGTGGTCGAAACTAGTATGGAGAGAGAACCAGAGTGGAATTCGCAGAGAATATACTGTCTGTCCCCTTTCTTAACGGTCGTAAGGAGAATAAAATAACTTTTTTAAATTTATAGACCGTGAATTTGTTTATTTTTAATAAATTTCCTACCGCTCCGGGGTATATTCAGATGTTCGTTTGTACTGTTTAAGATAACAGTCCGGCATCAAGTTCTACAGGTAATATCCTGCCGATATTTTACGATATGGGGATTTTAAGTAGACATTTGTTTTCTGTGCATTTTACTCTCGGTTCGTTACAGCTCCACTGATGAGACTATTAGTGGTCGAAACTAGTATGGAGAGAGAACCAGAGTGGAATTCGCAGAGAATATACTGTCTGTCCCCTTTCTTAACGGTCGTAAGGAGAATAAAATAACTTTTTCAAATATATAGACCGTGAATTTGTTTATTTTTAATAAATTTCCTACCGCTCCGGGGTATATTCAGATGTTCGTTTTGTACTGTTTAAGATAACAGTCCGGCATCAAGTTCTACAGGTAATATCCTGCCGATATTTTACGATATGGGGATTTTAAATAGACATTTGTTTTCTGTGCATTTTACTCTCGGTTCGTTACAGCTCCACTGATGAGACCATTAGGTGGTCGAAACTAGTATGGAGAGAGAACCAGAGTGGAATTCGCAGAGAATATACTGTCTGTCCCCTTTCTTAACGGTCGTAAGGAGAATAAAATAACTTTTTCAAATATATGGACCGTGAATTTGTTTATTTTTAATAAATTTCCTACCGCTCGGGGTATATTCAGATGTTCGTTTGTACTGTTTAAGATAACAGTCCGGCATCAAGTTCTACAGGTAATATCCTGCCGATATTTTACGATATGGGGATTTTAAATAGACATTTGTTTTCTGTGCATTTTACTCTCGGTTCGTTACAGCTCACTGAGAGACCATTAGGTGGTCGAAACTAGTATGGAGAGAGAACCAGAGTGGAATTCGCAGAGAATATACTGTCTGTCCCCTTTCTTAACGGTCATAAGGAGAATAAAATATCTTTTTCAAATATATAGACCGTGAATTTGTTTATTTTTAATAAATTTCCTACCGCTCCGGGGTATATTCAGATGTTCGTTTGTACTGTTTAAGATAACAGTCCGGCATCAAGTTCTACAGGTAATATCCTGCCGATATTTTACGATATGGGGATTTTAAGTAGACATTTGTTTTCTGTGCATTTTACTCTCGGTTCGTTACAGCTCCACTGATGAGACCATTAGGTGGTCGAAACTAGTATGGAGAGAGAACCAGAGTGGAATTCGCAGAGAATATACTGTCTGTCCCCTTTCTTAACGGTCGTAAGGAGAATAAAATAACTTTTTCATATATATATATATATATATATTATATATATATATATATATATATATATATATATATATAAAGGTGTTTTTTATAGAGGTATAGAACTTTTAAATGGAATAAAACAAAGATTAATTTTTTAAATTGACATGAATGTTACTTTATTCGAAAGATAACCTTCTGGCATTATAATTTAAATATGACTTCTGGCATATGACCGCCACGGCTGGCTCGGACGTAGTCTAATCTGGAGGTCCAATTTTCGATGATTTTTTCCAACATTTGTGGCCGTATATCGGCAATAACGCGGCGAATGTTGTCCTCCAAGTGATCAATCGTTTCGAGCTTATCGGCGTAGACTAGCGACTTCACATATCCCCACAGAAAATAGTCTAGCGGCGTTAAGTCGCACGATCTTGGAGGCCAATTCACGGGTCCGAAACGTGAAACTATGCCGTTACCAAATGTTTCCTTCAATAAATCAATTGTGGCACGAGCTGTGTGACATGTTGCGCCGTCTTGTTGAAACCACAGCTCCTGCACATCATGGTTGTTCAATTGATGAACGAAAAAAGTCAGTAATCATGGCTCTATAGCGGTCACCATTGACTGTAACATTTTGACCAGCATCGTTTTTAAAGAAGTACGGACCAATGATTCCACCAGCCCATAAAGCACACCAAACAGTCAGTTTTTCTGGATGTAACGGTGTCTCAACATACAACAGGATTATCATCACTCCAAATATGGCAGTTTTGTTTATTGGCGTATCCATTCAAACAAAAGTGAGCTTCATCGCTAAACAAAATTCGCTTATGAAAATCGGGATCAACGACAATCTTGTTTTAGGCCCAATTCTTGCACGAGTTGGATTTTGTAAGCACGCAAACCAAGATCTTTCCGCAAAATCTTCCATAAAGTGAATGGGCACATATCCAATTCCTGTGCACGATGGCGGATAGACTGATTCGGGTCTTCCTCTACGCTGCGCTCTACAGCAGCAATGACTTCTTCTGTACGCCCTGTACGACGTCTCTGTGGATGTGTATTATCATTTAGAGTAAACGTGGTGCGGAAATGTTCCAACGACGTCTCTGTGGATGTGTATTATCATTTAGAGTAAACGTGGTGCGGAAATGTTCCATAGTTAATCGAATTAATTGCTCTGATGGACGATTATGTTGACCGTAAAATAGACGTAGTGCGCGATACGTATTTCGAACAGAACCATGATTTTCAAAATAAATTTGCACAATTTGGAAGCGTTGCTTAGGCGTCAGTCTATTCATGTTGAAATGCCAAACCAAACTAAACATAAATCACTTGACAGCTGACAAAATGGCCGCTAGTTAAAAAAGTGTTGCCAACTTAAAGTTCTATACCTCTATAAAAAACACCCTTTATATATATATATATATATATATATATATATATATAAATATATATATATATATATATATATATATATATATATATATATATATATATATATATATATATATATATATATATATATATATATATATATATATATATATATATATATATATATATATATATATATATATATATATATGTATGGTACATTTATATTCGCTTACGTTAGCCAAACAAGTTCACAAGATAGGGAAAGAGAGAAAAAAAGAGATAGATAGAGAAAACTGACCCTTACGCCTTGCTATGTAAATGGTGGATCGGGCGCAAGTCATTCCTCTGTATCTCGAAAACTATTAACTTTTAGACTTTGTGCCCATAGGAACTTTTGATCAGGACTTCTAGGTCAACAACATACTGAATTTTCAACGATTTTAACCGGGATCCAATTTCCATTTGGTTGGTGCGGTGTCCTCTGTTTTTGAGGTTTTGGTTTTATTTATGGCAAAATGAACATATATACCAAAATGTGGCTTAATATTTAGAAAAATAAATAATTTGGGAATTAACGGGTTAAAATTTATAAACAGCAATTCCTAGCAAAAAATCTGTTTTTTTTTCACTCTATGGTAATCTAGAATTTGGGGGGACAGATTATATCCATTTTTCGGAGCAGACAAAAATCGGCGATTTTTCACATTGTCCTTTATTTTAGGTTTATTTAAACATTCATAACATTTTGAATAAATAATTTTAATGTTGAATATACTAAATTATCTAACATTACAATAAATCTAGCTGTCAACGTGGTGTCAACCAAATACCAAAAACATTTTTATTTATTAAAGTAAAAATATGTATTTAAATTTTCTCTCTTTTTTTGTACAGTGGATAATCATAATTGCAGTTATTTAGGCTATTTTCTATATGGACTAACTACAATTATTTTGGTGTTTTTACCTTCGGAAAAGTTAACACCACTGGAAATTTCACATAATTTTGTTTTATATTATATATAAAATAAGCTAAAAAATTTTGTTTCAGCGTATTTATACAAACTTTTTCACGCCATCAGTGAAATGACCAACCCGATATGAACGAGCCATATTAATCTTCGGCCTGTTACGGTAGTGTAATGACATTAGTTCTCATCAGATATCAGAAATGAACACTGTTTAGTGTTTAGCCAATAAAATGATTTATTAACGAGGTCATTATGTACTTCGCAAATATAAACTGCGTATGCTGATGTTTGTTAATCGAATTACAAATCCTGTTGATCTAAAATACAGGGTGTTAAGAAAAGCTTGGAAATTGATAAAACCTCACTTAAGAATAGACTTGATTATTAAGTATGTTCTCTTCTAATGGCACTGTCCTGCATTTTGAAATTTTTTGTAGCTTCCTGATATTTTTTTTTGGGTCTTTGTATTGTAATGTCTTCTTCTTCTTCTACCTTCTATAATAGGTCCCTGACCTGTTCCTTCTTCGATTTTCCTCATCCTGGACTTAAATTATCGCTCCACCTTTTCCGTGGTCGACCTCTACTGCGTGTACCACTAGGCGATTTATCTCGTGCGATCCTTACCAGTCTATCCTCTGTCATTCGGCTTATGTGTTTGTTCCATTGTGTCTTACGTTGTAGGACCCACTCATTAATGCAGTCTGTGTTGCATGATTGCCTGATGTTATCGCTTCTTTCTCTGTCTAGTAGCGTTTTTCCTGATATTCGTCGAAGTATTCTCATTTCTGTAGTCTCCAATAGTTGTTTCGTTTTTGTCGTCTCTGGCCGTGTTTCTGAGGTGTATGTCATAATAGGTCTAATTGTGGTTTTATAGATCCGAATCTTTGTTTCTTGTTGTAAGTGTTTGTTTCGCCAGATCACGTCGTTGAGGCAACCCGCCACTTTGTTTGCTTTGGCCACCTGCCCTCTTACTTCATCTTCGATGTTGCCATAACTAGTTATGTCGATTCCTAGATATTTGAAACTCATTTCTTGTTGTATTATTCGACCGTGTAGTTCTAGTTTGCATCGGAGGGGTTCTTTTGAAGTTGTCATACATTTAGTTTTTTCGGCTGAGATAATCATATTATATTTTCTTCCCGTAAGATTAAAGGTATTTAACAATCTCTGGAGGTCGTCTTCATTTTCGGCACATATCACAGCGTCATCAGCGTAACAGAGAATTTTTATTTCTGTATCACCCATTTTATATCCTCTACCAAGTCGCACCTCCTTCATTATTTCGTCCATTATCATGTTAAACAATAAAGGACTAAGCGAGTCTCCCTGTCTAATACCGCTGTTGACTGGTATGGGTGTTGATAATTTACCGTTAGTGCGAATCTGAACTTTATTGTTTGCGTATATGTTTTCGATGGTCTGAATTATATTGATAGGAATATTTCTCTTATATAACAGGTGGATTACGTCATCTAGCTTTATGCGATCGAATGCTTTTGTTAGATCTAATGTTGGTTTATTGTATTCTATAGATTTTTCGACTATCTGTTGTAAAATAAATATTGCATCCACGCAAGACCTTCCTGATCTAAATCCCTGCTGTTCGTCTTCTAGTGTTGTAACCGAATTAATTTTATTTTTGATTACTTTCGTAACGAGTTTCATAGTTGTGTCCAGTAGATCCAGTAGATTAATACTCCTGTAGTTCCCTGATTCTTGTTTGTTACCTTTTTTAAACATAAGCATTATTGTGCTGGTTCTCCACCTATCTGGTACTTTGCATTGTGTCAGGATTTTTCGAATGAAGCTTGTGAGTTTTCTGTGTTAGTCGCTCCGTATTTCAACAATTCGTTATGAATTCCGTCTTGTCCGGGAGACTTTCTATTTTTTAAGAATTTTATAGCTTTCTCTACTTCTTGAATGGTGACTTCCACATTATTCCTTATTACTGGTATGTTGTTTTTTCCATGTTAGCATCCCCTTCAAATAATTTTGTTAGGTAGTCTATCCATTTCTCCTCTGATATTTTGTTTGTTTCGGAGAGTTCAGGTATTTCTTTGCGCTGTTGTCTTATCAGTCGCCACATTTGTTTTTGTACACTATAGAAGTCTCCTTCCATTCTTTTAGAGAACTGCTCCCAATGTTCACTTTTTAGTTGCCTGACTAGTAGATTAGTTTCGTTACGAATTAGTTTGTACCTATTGTATGCTTCCGGCGTTTTTGACGTTCTATATTCTAAATATGCTTTTCTTTTTTCGTTACACTTATCTTTAACTTCCTTACGGAACCATGGAGTTTTATTAGGATTTTTGTTGTTGATTGTGATTGTATGTGTGCCCAATGACTCATTTGAAGCATCTTCTATGTTTCCCTTAATTTTTTCCCAGCTATGATTTATACCTCCCTCTTCATTTATTGGTTTTCTTTCAATTTTTTCCATCAATCTTTTTTGATATAATTCTTTCGTTGACGTATGCCACAGAGAGTCTATGTTCTTTTTTTTGTATCCTAACCTTTTCCAGCTGCTTTTTCTTTTGTGTAATCTTTATTAGAATTTTGTAATGTTTGTAATGTGCTGAATACAAATATTAGCTCGGTTTTTAGTTATCACCCATAAGTTTATGGAGAAGGAAAGAAGAATATAAAACTTAGTGTTTCTCTGGAGGCTTAGGGATTGGTATGAAAGAGGCGTCATGAGGTACAATATAGCTAGGTCTCATCGTTGAGGAGATATTAGGATATTCAATTGTATGTTTGCTTTTACTAGAAAATCTAAGGATTTTTGTTAAGCAAAAATAACAAGCAACATAATTCTGAGGTTTCCGCCAAGTCATTGGCACTCCAAACTTTATAGACTTGTAAGTACCCAGTAGTAATCCTATTAAGGTTATTAAGCAAGCGTGGCAGCAAATTTTGGGAGTCCGAGTTTTGTCTTAATCGGCAACTTTGCACCCAAAATATAACTCATAGGCTTTTCTTGCAAGTGGACTCAAACTCTTTCGTTGAACTTTCAGCATCACTTTACCACATATACAGGGTTACTCACCCTATACGGCACGGAATATTGCGGCCAAAATACGTGATTTTCAAAAAGTTTTACTTTTGGGATATATGGGGGTCTAATATAGTTAAAGTTATTTTCATATTATACAGGGTGTCCCAAAAGCTCCGAAAGTATCAAAGTTGTTCTATTAAATGGAACTCCTTGTATATTTTGGCATTTTTTTGATTTTCCGGTAAAAATAAAAGCCTATTTTAATAAGGTTTATAGTCCCTAAATCTTAAGAGTTTTCAAATAATTTGAATTTTGACAAAATATAACCTAATTTTCATGTTTCAAATACTTAAGAAGTATTTCAGTTATGTGCTCGAAATTTACAGTGAGATGTAACAATAAATCATATTTTATATTCCAATTATAATAAACTTGCTATATTATACAAGCTGTCCAAAAATTAAAACTAATCAATTAGAAATTTAAGTGGCTACAACTTGATTATTTTAAATAGAATGTTATACTTTTCTACTTACCAAAAAATGTACTTTTGGAATACCTATCGAATGGTATAAGGGATAGAACACCCTAAGTCTTCGCGTTTTCCACAGAATACGCCAAATAATCGTTTTCTGTCACATTTTGTGTTTTTTGAATAGATGTTCTAATGTATTCAGTTAGAAAACCATCCTAAACCAGCCGTTATTGTGAGAATATTAAACCAGTTTCGAGAAAGTGGAAGTGTGAGTTATAGAAAACCTGTTATAAGAAACCTGTCACTGAGGATGAAGAAAATGGGTTTACTGTACTTGGTTCAGTGGTCGAAAATTCCAATATTAGTCAGAATCATCTATCCGAAAACACTAACATTAGCCAAGCAAGTGTTTCAAGGATTCTTAACAAATACAGATTTCATCCTTATAAAATCCAGTTTTGTCAAGAACTTTACGGAAATGATTTTGACAACCGAACTGAATTCTGCACACTTTTCTGATAATGAATTGTTTAGTGATGAATGTACTTTTCATAACAATGGTTTCGTGAATAGACATAATTTTCATTACTATTCTGATTCAAATCCGCATAAATACTGAGTTATAAGAAATCAGAACAGGTGGTCGATTAATGTGTGAGGAAGAATACTGGGTCCATACTTAGACCCTACTTTTTGAAGGAACTTTGAATAGTTTGATGTTTCGCGATTTTCTTTTACACCAACTTCCAGTGTGTGTTATTCGACGATGCTCTTTTAAATATTAGAACAACTATGTGGCTTCAACTGGATGGAGCTCCGCCTCATTATCATTGCGAGTTTCGGCAATTTTTAAATGTCAACTTTCGAAACAGGTGGATTGGAAGAGACGGATTTCAAAATTGGCTCCCGAGATCTTCGGCCATAACTCCACCAGATTTCTTTTTATAGGGGTATATAAAAGGAATTGTTTACAATACGCCCCTAACAACGCCACAAGATATGAAAATACGCATGAGACGCTTTTCAAACTATAACCCCGCAAATGTCCAGAGTTAGCAGTGGTTTTGAAAAAATAATATGTAAGTGTTTAGAAATGGATGGTCAACATTTCGAACATCTACTATAAATATTTTGCTTTTGTTTCGTGCTATCGTCAATATGTTAGTACCATTAGCGCTGTTATAGCCTGTTGGACGACTATAAATCACGTTTCGATTTTTTTGAACATTTGTACAGATATTCCTGATTACTATTCTTATAGTTGTAAATTACCTGTCATTTCCAAATGCCATAGGCAACTAGATACATTAGAACATCTATTAAAAAAACCCAAAATGACGCAGAAAACGATTATTTGGCATATTCTGCGAAAATACGAAGCTTAGTTATAGAACACCCTTATATCATTCGATAGGTAGTTAAAAGGTACATTTTCTTGTAAGTTGAAAAGTATAGCGTTCTATTTAAATTAATCAAGTTAGAGCCATTTAAAATTCTTATTTGATTAGTTTTAATTTTTGGACATCCTGTATAATATAGCAAGTTTATAATAATTGGGAAATAAAACATGATTTATTTTTACACTTTACTGCAAATATCGATTACATAACTGAAATACTTCTTAAGTATTTGGAACATGAAAATTAGGTAAGATTTTGTCCAAATTCAAATTATTTAAAAATCTTATTAAAATAGGCACTTATTTTGATCGGAGAACCAAAAATACAATAATATACGGGGATTTATTTAAAAAAAACACAACTTTGATACTTTCAGAGCTTTTGGGACACCCTGTATAATAGAAAAAATTTTAAAAGTAACTATGTATCCCAAAAGTAAAACCTCGTAAAACAAAAATTGTTCGATTTGCTCACACTGGATCACGACGCCAGCGCTTACATCCGGCGAGAATAATAGCAGTACTACAACGCCACCACTGTTCGCTAGTTCTTTGCCCCTCGCTAGTATATAGTATATGCATTACGTATATCCGGTGTTTTCTAGAAACATCCGGTATCGAGAGTATCAGAAGCTACGAGATAATTCCTGTATACAAGGCCCCTTCGATAAGTAGCTGAGCCTTCGATGACTGTGGGATATGGTGAGATTAGGAATTACATGGAGTTTAATGGGTATCATCGTTATTTTAAGCTCTTCGTAGATGGGGGCGTCATCCCCAGATGCCCTCATGTGATGTTGCTAGATTGTGCACAATTTCCCTAAACTTAGAGAAAACGTAGATTTGGCCACGTCGCACCCCAGTATGCTATAACAACTTATATATCGCATAGGTTGAGGAATACTTGCATTGCCATTAATCAAAACATGTTGTTGATGTTCTCTAGATTTTGCTACGTGATACACCAATTTGCAGGTGAATGTAAAGGTTACATAGGTAAATTATTGAAATAACACTTTATTTTGGTGGAAAAGATTTCCATGCAGGACCAGGCGCGGATCCAAGGGGGACGGACGGTGGGGGAGATCGCCCCTCCCCCCCCCCCAAAGAGCTTTGAGTTTAGAAAAATAGACCCGATTTTGCCTTTTATACTATAGTTTATTTAAGAATTAGAGAGAGTAATAAATCATTTTTTACCTTTTTTTTCTTCGCAAACTACCTGTGTTCTTTAGTCCGTTGTCTTTGGCAAAATCCACACATATATTTTTCATAGGAATGGATTCGAAATTTTACAATCAAAAATACCGGCCTATAATAATGGACTATTTGAGTTGGATAACACTAAATATTTGGTTTGTCTGAAGTGTCAAAAATGATTTTAATCCTTGTCATTGGCGTCGGAAGGAGGTTTATTTTATCAAGTATTTATGGGGTAGAATATTATTTCGGTAATAAACTTAAAAGAAAAAGTTTTTATAATATTATTTTATTTTTTATGATTTTTAAATAATTCACATTGATTAGAAAATATAGATAATTTTGACATATTTTACACAAATCACAACTGTATGTTTTTAATTTTTAATTTTGGCATAGAAAAAAAAATACCCGTTGTCAAAAATACAAGAAGTTAAACATATATAAAGTAATAAATTCGTCCATATAATATTAAAATTTTTTTGGGACTATCGGTCATTTTATTATTAATTAAAAATATTTTAGAACATTTGACGTTTCAGTTTATTTATTTCTTATACCATATGCAGAATTACAATTAAACACTAAAAGGGATTCAAATGTAATTAATTTTTATATGTTACAGAAAATTTAAATAATAAATTGTGTTTACGCTAGTAAACATTACGTATCTAATTCCTAATCAAAGTCTGAAGCTATCTTCGCTCAAATTAATTATAATTGGTTCCTCTATCTTACCGATCATCAGAGCCAGTTTCCACATTTTCTTTTATTCTTTTATTATATGGATTTTTCCCAACTTTCTGTAGTAACTTTATTCAAAAAAATCTTTCAAAAGTTCAGTTAAATTAAGTAAGTTGTGTTATTTCTAGCAACTCTACCTTTTACTTGAGAGAGATATTTCCTTCTTCAACGGACATTTTCCGGACGATCTATAAGAACAGATTTCCTATCAGGTTTTTCCCAGCAAAAATTAAGTTCTCTGAGCAATTTCAGGTAAATCCCGATAATCACTGATTTTAGTTAGAATTTTGTCGACGATTGAGATCTGCTTCTCATAATAAAATGTATGTACATCTCCTGTTATTGCAGTTTACATCTCTCCTTCCAATTTAAATCACTAAGGACACATTGTAAGGTGTACTTTGCTCACTGATAGAAATTAAATTGAACTATCAGAAATTTTATTGTTGTAGTAAATTTATAAAAGCTTAATAATATCTAAATATAATTAAATATAATTAGATTTACGGCAGTCCTCAGTTACCTGCGGCACTGGAGCAGGTACGTTGGAGCTTTCGGTAACAGTTTCATTACTCTCTCTAGTTCTTTAATAGAGTATAGAAATGTGTATGCTTGCGATCGTCTCTCCCCATCCCAAGAGTTTTAAGTTCAGGAATATAGAACCGATTCTGCCTCTTATACTAGGAATGTCTATGCTGCTCGCATCCTTCCCCCCTCTCGACAATTCATTTTTTCTTGAGATCGCCCCCTCTCTCCAAGAGCTCCAAATACAGGAAAATAGACCCGACCCTGCCTTTTACACTAGAAATGGGAATATTACTGAAGTCTCTCTCCCCCCCCCCCCGTCGACAACTTGCCTTCGCTTGCCATACTGAACTTTTGTGATATCACCGCCCCTCTCCCCCCAAAGAGAGAGGCTGGATCCGCCCCTGCCTTATACACCGATAAACAGAATGGAAACTTTAATTTCTCTATTAAGTTATAACTGTTTTTGATAAAAAAAAATGTCGAGGAATAAGAATTTGTGTTAGAATTTTTTATATGCCTTTTAGAAACATTTTTGGAGGAAATTTAATTAAATTTAAAATAATCGGGCACCTGCAAGCTATATTTTATTTTCTTGGTAAATTTAGTTCTTTTTAAATGCAAATTCGGGTTAGAACAAAAATATTTTCGAGAATATAAAAGAGCATAAACAATGTAGTTCATCGCGACGTGGCCATATTTTCATATTTTAATCCATAAACTTGTTCCCCTACCAATTTAATAAATTCCTCCCGTAAATTAAAATAATCAATTTATCGTAAAAAAGAATGCAAATTATAATAATCTCGGTGCCCGTTCGAAATTTTAAAGGGAGAAGTAAATTAATTAAATAAAAAATCATGACTTGCTGAAAATGTTCGCCTCATTAGCCAAGTGTTCATTAATAAAGCTTTTACATCTTTATTAAAAGGACTGGCTATGGTTAGCGAAATATTGGCAATTAGGAGAGAAGCACAAAAATAAATAGCTGATCAAAATAAAACAATAAAGAAGGAAAACTTTTAATTGCATTGTTTTTCGGATAAATTTATTACTGAATTAGATACTTAGAAAACTAAACTTTTCCATAGGTAACACTTTTATTTCCTTTTTTATGTTCAGCACAAATATCACTAAATGTTTCTTAAGGGGGTTTAGTATTTGTAGCTCTCTGCACAAAAAACTTGTGAATTCCGAAAGAACATCAACGTCTGTTTCATCGACTTTGAAAAGGCATTCGACCGAGTACAACACGATACACTTTTCGAATGTAGCCTCTATCCGAATTGAAAACAATCGTACTCAAAGCCTACCCATCAAACGTGGAGTAAGACAGGGTTGCGTTTTATCACCCTGTCTTTTTAATGTATACTCTGAAGAAATTTTTAGGGAGGCTTTGGATAACAGAAAAGAGGGAGTAAGACTGGGTGGAGAAGTAATCAACAATATTAGATTTGCTGATGATACGGCCATTCTTGCAGAAAGCATCAAGGATCTCCAAACATTAGTAAATCTAGTCAATGAGGCGAGCTGCCGAAGAGGCCTTAAAATCAACATCTCAAAAATAAAGTGGATGCCTGTTGGAAAGATTAATGTAGATAAATGTCAACTTTGGCTCGATGAAGAGAGGATAGAGCGTGTAAACCATTTCAGATACCTTGGCAGTTGGTTGAGTGTGAATGGGGACTGAGATGAAGAGATAATAGCTAGGATCGAAATATCGCGTATCGGTCTTTATGACATGGAAACCAGTTCTATGCAACAGGAACCTGTCAATGCATATTCGTAAGAGAGTCCTGAGATGCTATGTATGGTCTATTCTGTTATATGGTTGCGAGACATGGACACTAAAAACCACAACGCTAAACAAACTGGAAGCTTTCGAATTGTGGTACTATCGTCGAATCCTAAAGATATCATGGGTTTCTCACACTTCCATTGAGGATGTTCTCAGAATGATGGATACAGATCGACTGCTCTTGAACATTATAAAGAGGCGGAAAACAGAATACTTCGACCACATAATTAGAGGACCTAAATACCATCTACTATCGCCTTATAATACAAGGAAAAGTGGAAGGAAAAAGATAGATAGGCCGAAAGAAGCTTTCATGGCTACGTAACATCAGGCAGTGGTGTGATTGCACGGTGGAGGAACTATTTCGCGCTGCAGCCGATAGAGAAAGATTTCAGGAAATTGTAAACATGACGACCACCAACGTCTGAATACGGACATGGCACCTAAAGAAGAAGAATGAAAATTAGAAAATCCTCAATTTAATACTCCACATGCATATATGTGCTTAACTTCAAATATGCTGTAACATCGGAGAACTTGGGCCAATTTTTTAATCCATAAGAATACATTGACTATGCCTAATTAAGTATATAACATATTTTGTGTAGTCAAAAACATTGAACTGAGTATTAACTCAGCTAGTGACTGTATTTGTTTTACTATCTAATGTTGGCAGCAACCCTCCATATTTATGTATAGTAGAGTGGTTGTACTAACCAACTGTTTTTGTGGTAATTGCTAATAATGATAACAATCCCTTATAATTGCTACTCTAAAGGTTGAAATAGATAATATGGTGAGTAAAACCCTTTTTGTTTAATACTGATTTATTATCGAAATTTATGGTGTATATATACCAATTAAATCTCTAACCTCTTTTCCTAACGTAATAATATTTACAATAACATTGTCGAATAAGTAAAACAATTAATATGATTATTTTAGCAATTATTGACCAAGTTTGACGACGTGGTGATTTAGCGACATGTGTTGGAAGACTGAGTCTTAATATTTTTGTATTTCATGTAAGATTAAAAAATATGTGTAATCTTAGATTAGATAGACTGCTTAAAATATTTGGTTTATAAGACTTTGTTTGTTAGTAGATCGGATCCTCGCAAGACTCTCGTTATCTCTTTCTTTTATGTAAAGAAGGTGGATAGAAAGAGGAAACAATAAGAGACTTGTGCCTGTAAAAAATCGCATAGAGCAATTTACTTGTTGTGTTTTGTAAGGTTAGTTTAATGTTGCCTGAAATCTGGAATACCGAATGTTAAGTTTACGCATAACGGTGGATATACTAAGTGATTTTGTGTAGCTACTAACAGTTTATAATAATTCCCAATAAGTGTTGTATTTCGGGGTGTCGCGGAAATTGTATGAATTGTCTGAAAGTGCATGTTGTGGCTTTCTAACCGTGTGTTTTTCCAAAAAAAAATAATTGAAAGCTATTCTTCGACAGTATTATGACCCTATTCAAATTTCCAAAGTTGAAGGTAACATAATTCGGACAATTTCATAGCAGGACTCACATACAGGTAAAATTATTTCAGGTAGTTTGAAATATCCTTGATTGAAGAAAGGCTTTGCTTCGTCTTATTTTCCTAAATATTTTTCTAAAAATGCCCAGAATCGAAAAAGTAAAGCAGAACAATTGGAAGAACCTGATGAGAGCAGGAATATGACATATTTTCGAAATCTTGAAGTTGTTAAGTTTGTTTACCACTTTTAAAGTTGAAAAAAGTTTGGTTTTTAGTAAACAGCGAAGATAAAATGACATTTTTTAAGCTTGATTATACACCTGGCCCATCTGTAAAGTGAAGAATTGTATATGACAAAAATTTAAGATCAGGAACTTTTTATATGGCCAATATCTTAGCGTTTTCATATCAAAAGCAAAGGACTCAATTTACTGCTAGTAATTTGGATGAAATTCAAATTTAGATTGATATTATTGATGATACAATTATGGTAATTCCTTAAGATAATAAAACTGACAATGCTCCTTGTACACCTAGTTTAAGGAATTCTATCTATAAGTCTAGTTCTGATAAAATGAAAACTATTTTCAAATTAGTTTCAGATATTTTTGAAAATTTGAAATGTTTTGATGAAAAGTTGACTAAATTTTTAAACATCATTTCTAAACAGTTGCCTTTGCTTATGATATACAGGGTATCCGGTAAATATCTCCTAATTTCTCTGGAGCATACAGGGGAGATCAAAATAATCCCACTTTGCCATACAAAGAAAATTTCTAAAATGCTCCTTAACAGAGATATAGAGCTCTACAGGGGAACTCAGCGATTTACCTCATCGGCTCTCTTTCTCTCTCTCTCTCCGTATATATATATATATATATATATATATATATATATATATATATATATATATAAATATGTAGATACGTTTTTGTCCGTGTAATTTAAAATAAAATAGTCGCATGTCCGCTTCGCCAATATTTTATTCTATTCTATTTTATATTATATATATATATATATATATATATATATATATATATATATATATATAATATAAAATAGAATAGAATAAAATATTGGCGAAGCGGACATGCGACTATTTTATTTTAAATTACACGGACAAAAACGTATCTACATATTTATATATATATATATATATATATATATATATATATATATATATAAATATGTAGATACGTAGATATATATATATATATATATATATATATATATATATATATATATATATATATAAATATGTAGATACGTTTTTGTCCGTGTAATTTAAAATAAAATAGTCGCATGTCCGCTTCGCCAATATTTTATTCTATTCTATTTTATATTATATATATATATATATATATATATATATATATATATATATATATATATATATATATTTAATTATATATATATAACAATCCGCGTCAACCGGATCAGAGCTATGACAAAAATTAAAAGCAACCAAAAAAATTTACTAATGGTTCATTTTAAAGCTTAGAGCATCTACGTTGAAATGCCTAGTACGCCTCTGAAAAATCGAATAAGGCGGCTCCAACATGGCGGAAGGAAGCCGGAGAAAAATCAGGTGTTTAGCAAAAAAGCTTGTAAAAATTGAAATTCGCAACCGATCGGGTCGTTTTTGGCTCATGGAGGCCTTTAAAAAGCTGGTATGGTAGGCTGACAAAATACAACATGGCGGATCCAATATGGCGGTCAAAAATCCAATGATGGCCGAGTTTTTGAAAATTAACCGAATTGCACCAAATTTGGTATACGGGCGTTTTTGGGATCGCTGATTACGAATCTCAGGTCAAACTTCCAAAATTCTCGAGTTCAATATGGCGGATCTAGAATGGCGGAAGTATTTTTAGAAAATCAACCGATTTGCACCAAATTTTGTACACAGGGGTATCGGGGGTTGCTTATCACTAATCCGAAGTCAGGTTTGCCAAATTTAAAGTAGCAGATTCAAGATGGCAGATGATATTTTTAAAAATTAACCGATTTGTATCAAATTTTTTATACGGGGTTTTTGAAGTCGCTGATTACAAATCCGAGGTCGGATTTTCGAAATCCAATATTGCAGACCTAATATAGAGGATTGGGTGATTGATTTTCCGCCATATTGGGTCCACAATCTTGAATTTTGAATATCCGACTTCGGCTTTGTGATCAGCGGTCCCAAAAACTCCCGTATACCAACTTTGGTGCAAATCCGTCTGCCGAATTGTATCCGCTATCTTGAATTTTGCAAATCAGACTTTGGATTCATAATTAATAATAGCAGAAATCTGACTATACCAAATTTAGTGCAAATCGGTTGATTTTAAAAAATTCAGCCACTGTATTGAATTTTTTACCGTCACATTGGATCCGCTATATTCGATTTTTTCAACCTACCACACCAGCTTTTTGAGGGCGTCTATCAGCTACAATCTGAGCCAAAAAAACATCTAATTAGTTGAGAATTTTTATTTTTACAAACTCTTTTTGCTAGACACTCGATTTTTCTCCAGCTTCTAGCCGCCATATTGGGACCGCCATATTGGATTTCTCAAAGGCGCACTCGGCATTTGAAAGTAGATACTCTAAGGTTTAAAATAAGCTCTTAATCGATTTTTTTGTTTGCTTCTAAATTTGGTCATAGCTCTGATCCGGTTGATGCGGATTAACATTTATATATAGGCATGATGAGCCAATTACTGAAGAACAGATTAAATGGCCATAAATATACGAAAAACGCCTCAACAGCGTTAAACAAACACACACAGCACGAAAAACACACTTTTGATTATAACAGTACCATTATAAAAAACAAAGATATGAATTACCAAAAATTACAGATAAAGGAAATGATTGAAATTAAAAAGAATTGAAAAAAAAAAAGATAAAAACACTGTTAACGACAGAACATATATGGGAAATTTGAGCCACATTTACGCAAGCCTAATTTAAACAAAAATATTAAATATTCGATCCGGTCAAATAAGAATCAAAAATGGAATATCCTCTTAAACATAAAACCAAACATATACCTTGTTTTTTTATGCATTGTAAAATATAAAAAATATTAAAAAAAAAAAAATAAAACACATTCGCATTCCACGTATCCTCAGTAAACGATGTAAAATTCAAATTTTATTTAGACACAGAACAGCAAAATGTCAAGGTGTGTACCGGTAAGATTAAATATTTTTAAAAATTTTAAAGTTTTGACTACTGTTTTTAAGTGTCTTGTTTGTTTTTCGAAATTGTAAATATGTTTTTTTATGTGATGTATTTTAATTATATATTTTTAGGAGGAAAGAATTTTGAAAATGCCTTGAATAAAGGGCGAAACGCCAATCGTTTTGTGTATTTATTAAATATAGAACCTAAACTCAAGAAAAGACAAAATAAAGAAAAATGATATAATCTATGGTTCAAGAATCAAGAAAATAAAAATATATACATATATATATATATATATATATATATATATATATATATATATATATATATATATATATATATATATATATATATATATATGTTTATACGTATAACACCACGTTTGAAATGTCAATCTCATAAAGTTCGTTAACGCCAGTTGTTAGAAATAACACACTATCACGAGCAGAGGGATGTATTGCTGTCAAGTAGACATGAATCATCTAAATATAAACGGTAATTTGAACAGATATAACTTAAAATTAATTGGAAATCAATGCGTTTTAGCAAATAGATTTAGTCCTTTATTTTCGTAATGGGATCTCTAAGACTTCAGCTTTATAATTAATAATTGCGGAATTTTTTGAAAAATATTGCACGTCTAAATATAACGATCAATCACTTGTTCTATTTCAACCTGTTGCATTTATTTAGGGAAATTGTAGTCAAGTGTAATTAAAAAAGCATTAATACTGAAGGCATTTTTGAGGTTTACTCTGAACGCTAGAAGTGATTTATGTTAATTATTTTGTTTTACTTTATCGTGCTGAAATTAACAATTTTTTCAGAAGACATGCATTTTGGGGAGTAAAAGGCAAAAGTTGAAATGAAATTACGTGAATACTTAGTTTTTAGGATATTGATATTTCTTCCTCAAATATTCTATAGATATATAAAGAAGAGACCGCAAGTCCCTGCTTACCGACTTGGTCTTCGAGATACCCAAATATTTGAGGACATTCTATTTTTCTCTCGGAAAGGGGGGCCTAAGCTTTGTGCACACAACGTTGCTTCTTTAGAGAGAGAAAGACTATATCCATAAATGCTTGCCTCTCTCTTACGCCAACCGCAAGTGGGTAAACTGGGACCCGCTCTGTATTATTTATATGTCTATGAAATATACCTACTTTAGAGGTCACGTTGTAAATGCTGTAATTACCATTTTTCCATTTTTACTGTCATACCATAACATTTAACAGAAATTGGTTATAGGGAGGTGAACCCTTTCAGCTATATATGTGTCAAGAAGTATAACCAGTTTTTTTTTCGGAATAAATAAACATTGTTTTTGGAAGTCTCAGTTTTTGCCTATAAAGTCCCCCCCCCCCCCCCGCTTACATTATAGAAGAAAATGTTAAGGTGCCAGGCGCCCAGTGGCTTAAGCAACGCGCCTACCGCGAGCCTGCGACGAGCCCGCGACGAGCTTTTCGTGACCTTTGTAGTCTACACGCCCAGAGGACTCTTTATAATAAAAGCCGTGAGATTAGTCTAACCGTTTAAGGCGCTAGGACTGACAGGGACGACTACGGCCAGGCGCGGGTTCAAGCCCCGTGCACGGCAACTTACTTATTTAAGTTGTCAGACAATTAGAGGATAGTCCCACTAGTTGGTAGACACTTGACTGACAAAGAGTGTAAAAACTCGGGGTTAGTTGAGTGTCGAGGACCGTGGTTCGGAACCCATGTTAAAATGTAGGTCCAGTCGCTAAATGGTTTCCGCTTCCGACGCGACTTTAAGCCCCAAATCTTAGAACTTTTTCTTAAAATCAAATAAAAACTATAACAAATCTTCAAATATGCAGTATACAAAAATCCATCGTAAATTAAAGCACCAAAATTTAATATCCGTAAACAGTTACTGAGTCAAAAATTTCGTCAATTTTAGCATTATATAAATGATATACATGATATATGTCCATATATATATATATATATATATATATATATATATATATATATATATATATATCATGGTTTATTGATTATAACTCCTTAAACAATTAAATTGTGAATAATAAATGTATCTCTTATTTGCTCAAAAAGCAGGTTGCATATTTCTATTCAGCCGCTCAAAATATATAGGAGACAGCTTCCGGCTCGATCGGAAACAAGTTGATTCTCCACGCGAGAATCCCACGAATTTTTTAGTTAATACTTAGAAAGCAAAGATGCTAGATCTATCCTGCTATATATGAAAACGAAGAACAAACGGCAGCATTGTTAGTTTTATGCAGTGATATACTAGTATCACCAAGTTTATAAAGAAAAATTCAAAAATCTTGGCGATGATGGCGCATAAAGAACGGTCATGATTGAAACTTTTAACAGATTTCATTTTACAACTTGGGGTTAAATAAAATAGGACCAGACATTTCCAAAAGAGAATTATTTTTTAAGTAGCCAATTTCCATTCGAAAAACTTTAGATCCCCACCACGTTCTTTGTAGTCTTTTTTTAAGATTTACACGGTTCACCTAAATTCAATATACTTTCTTCGGACTGCTCCATATTTATTTACCAACGATCATCACTACATTTAATAGCAAAGTGCAAAGATGTTTCATTTCATTCACAGAAAAAAATTTAAAAAAATCTGGCGTCGTTAGTCTCGCTACAAACTAAACTTTTGCGAGATCATATCACAAATCAGGTCCACTAAATAAATAAGGCTCCCTTGAGTTTGCACCAAAGACTAATAGAAAATGGATCACTGCGAGCCTCTGTCGCACCGCTCGTGAACCCATATAAATATGTTGAAATTGGTTAATTTTACGCTCGTCGTTAACCCACTACTGGCGCTTTGGTGGCTCGGCGCGCTATATATATATATATATATATATATATATATATATATATATATATATATATATATAAAAGCAAATGTTTCAAAAATTGAAGTAAAATTCAATAGAACAATAGAGACTCGACTCGTGCACGTCGCGGACTCGTCATAGACCCGTCACAGATGAGTCGCATACGCGTCACACGCTCTTCGCACCGTCTTTATAAGTATTTTTAAATGCAAAAGTTATTGGTATTAAAAAAAACTTTAATTTGAGTCGTATGCGTCACAACTTAAATTGCTGGTTAACATTTATAGTTGAGATCGTCTTTTTTTTCGAACAAAATTCAAAAAGTTAATGAAAAATATATTAGTAAGACTTACTGCGTTAATATAGTTAATTAAGCTGAGCCCTCCGTCCCAAGGTTGTTCTTTATCACATGAAACGTTTGATAGTTTGATGGAATGAGACTGCTCCAAAGTTTGAAGTCCGACTGCAAATACAAATACCGAGTCGTACATGAGCGCTGCTTCAGCCTGAAAATAAAATATTTATTCGTAAAATTCATCGCTAAAACTTTATTTTTCAAATGTATTTCAATAGGTCTATTTTTCTGGTAAAATCACTTGCATATTATTAGGTATTGAAAAAGGGATTGACAAATGTATAACGTCACCATACATCCCGTTTTGAACAGTACTTTGTCCCAGTGTCCCCAAGACAAACTTTGGAACACGGAATTAGCTCATTTTCAGTTAATATTAAAAGCCATAAACCCAAATCGCGTAACATAAGACATTTAGAAAATAAATAAAAAAGAAGATGTGGGATTTTAACGCGACCCCGTTTTCATAGGCTAAATGAAGCATATTTTAGGCTAATTTTTTTAGGTAAGTATGTATTAATATTATATGAAGTCTTTATTGGTAGTGAATTAATATAACTTATCCACTATTTCAAAATATAATGAAGAGTTTTGCATAGAAAACTGACACGTAGTATTAAAAAATGCTTGTTTATATTGTTGTATTAACGAGAGCCTATAGGTGCAACATCTTACCTATAGATCCTGTCAAGAAATGACTTCAAATATAAGATCTAAAAATAATTAAGTACGTAAACAAGGGTGTCTTGGAAAGGCATTGGTGGAACCCACTGACGAGTCCACCACCAGTGTTGGGACGAACCATGCCTTGAAAATTTTTAGTGGTCGAAAATTAGCTTGTATTTATGTCGTAGCATCGCCTGCATACTTGCAACAATATAAAGCAAGACCAGATGGCTTGTACTTATGCTTGCCATCGAAAAAGTTTTGAAAATGTACGAGCCATAGAAAAAATATTTCTTGAATATCAAAAAATTCCTTATTATATTTTAAAACTTTTTCCAAAATCCCAGCTCAGAATTGTGCGTTTATTTTATGTACGCTCAGTGGGCAAACTTTCATCAAGCTGTACTGAAAATTGAGGTAAGAATATTTCAAAAATAGACTACTCAGTTCCTACCATATACAGTTCAAGATTTATTAAAAGAGTTAAAAGATAACTATGATATCGACGAAGAAATGGTGAAAACTTCAGCTTCAGAATTTTACAAAACCAGCTGCGATTATTTGGATCAGTGGACTGGATTTAATAAAGACTTGGAGATATTTTATTGGGCAAATTTAAAAAAAGAACTTGTGTGGAAAGATGTTCAAAATCTGTTAGATATTTTGATTGAAAAAGAATACGTTGATTGTAATGAATATATATCTGATGAATTTTCACTAATTTCTTACTAAATATATTACATCTCAAAAAGTGTCAGATTGGAATATTCTAAATATTTTGATTGAAAATTGTTGAGTGGAAGTATAAACACACTTCCACACTAATAATTTAAACCATGCACACTTTATCATTTTAATTAAATATATTTTGTGCCTGCCTGGAGCAAATGCACCAGTAGAACGTGTATTCTGCTCGACGAATAAGTTGTGGACATCTGAAAAATCTCAGCTTCAGGCGTCTGTTCTTAAAGCTACGTTAATAAAATAGAATAGAATAGAATAAAATTTATTTCAGAACAATTCTTCAGTACAAAGTTTGAAATACGTCAGAGATACATTTACATGCAAAGTATAAATAAATTGTTTTGTTTCACTTGTAATACAAAACTTGTATTATAAAACTATACCTTAAAATAAAAAATGCGTCATATTACACACAGTGTGTATGTACATAAACACATATATAACACATATAACAAAAATTTAGCCCCAAGTGCAAGCCTATATATACATATATTGTACATTTAAAAAACAACACAATTAAAAAACAAGTTATTGATGTAGCTTTAAGTATTCATCCAAGTTATAAGGCTCGAGATTACAAAGATAATTGAAGAGGCTGTCCTTAAAGCACTTTACATTCTACAATTCTTAATTTCTAGTATAAGATAGTTGTATAGGACTATACAATTATAGTAGGGGCTTTGCTCTGTTAGTGCAAGGCAGTGAACTGATATATTGAATGTATTTTTTCTCCTGGTGTTATAAGAATGAGAGAGACAGGTGTTCCTCCCTAGAAGAATATACTATATTGTATAACAGAACAGAAACTTGCATAATACATTTCCTTTGAGGCAGTAAGGTCAAGATTCCTAGATATTACCCTCAAAGATTGGCAAACACTCGAAAGCCTGCTGCACAAAAAGTTTATATGTATGGTCCATCTTAAATTAGAATCCAGCCACACTCCCAACATCTTACTGCTATCGCCTGTATCGACTTCTGTATTATCCATTGTCAATGAGGATTGTAAAGTAACCTTTCTTTGAGATGTTTAAAAAAAAACATTGAGTTTTTTCAGTATTTAAATGCAGATCATTACAAGAACACCAGAATTTAAGTTGTCTAAAACTGTTATCTATTTGGTTGAAAATGTTTAGGATTGATTTATTTTTAAGAAAAGATTTGTGTCATCTGCACAGTTAAAAAGAATATTACAGTAATCGGGGTTTATTGTTGAAAGATAATTTTTAAAAAATTACAACAAACAATGGTCCCAATATACTGCCCTGAGGCACCCCCACCTCTATCTTATTTGAACGAGAGTATACTGTGCCACTGTCTTCTTCGTTCAAAACAACCCTTTGTAATATTTTAGTAAGATATTATTTTACCCAGTTCAAATTGTTTGCTCTGACACCATATCTAGACAATTTTTCAAAGAGTAGGGAGTGATCCAAGCAGTCAAAAGCCTTAGGGAGGTCAAGGAATAGGCCTGCCGCCATTTCACCATCCTCAAGTGCCCCATATATCGCTGCCAGGAAATCAAACAACGCTATCCCTATCGATTTGTTTTTTAAGAAGCCATGTTGGAACTCTGCAAAAAGAGAGGTTAAGGAATAGGCCCGCCGCCATTTCACCATACTCAAGTGCCTGATATACTGCTGCCAGAAAATCAAACAACGCTGTTCCTGTCGATTTGCTTTTTAAGAAGCCATGTTGGAACTCTGCAAAAAGGTTCACATGTGGAAAATAGTGATATAAGCGATTATAGGAAGCTTTTTCAAAAAGTTTTGAAAATGATGATAACAAACTTATTGGCCTATAGTTTTAAAGCGTATTAATATCACCCTTTTTAAATAGAGAGACTGCTAAAGAATTTTTAAGTTCATCTGGATAAATTCCAGCTACAAATGACTCATTAATTATGTGGCATATTGGCTCAACGAAGGAATCAATAGTTTGTGTCCAGAAAGACTGGAACCTCATAAGCTCTAGAACTTCTTCTACTCCGTAAATCCTTGGATATATTCAAAACTTTCTCCTTGGTAACTGGTGTTAAAAACATCGAGTTCTGTACCTCGCGAACTGTTAAATTAAATGGTATATTAAAATTTGCAGACTTTTTGGGTTTTTAATAAACAAATTATTAAACCCATTCGCATTGTTCAGTAAATCACCAGAGGACACCACATTATTTTGTCTTTTTTTGCCCATTAGTTCAGATTAGTTCTGGTTAGCACTATCTGCCAGGTGACCTGACCTTTATTCTGAGAATTATTTCTTTTATTGGTGTAATATTTACTTTTTTCAGTCTGTAGAAATTTGGAGTAAGTCACTTTAAAATCTTTAAAAATGGATTGAGCTTCATTATTATATCTTGACAATATGCTAAAAAAGTTGTCTTTTACACTCAGTTATTTCTGGGCTGTCCTGTATTATCTTTTTGCCATTCCTAAGGTCCACTTTTTTAAAGGTGAATCTAGATTAAATTAGTAAGAAAATATGTCAAAGAATTTATTCCACTTTTTATTAACATTATCAGCCACGTAAACATTCGGTAGTATTAAAAAAAAGTCAAATAAATACAAAAAATAGGTATACATTAAAATAAAAGTCTAGAGTTTCATTGTTATTTAAAATCGTCACCAACTGTATTAAAACAAATATGTTATATAAATATATGTTCTCAACATATAAAATTCCTTTTTTATTATAACACTAAAGTAGTGGATATATGAGAGAAGGAAAGAGGAGGAGGAGGAGTAAGAGTAAATCATCAACACTTTTCATCCTCCTCCTCTTTTCTTCTCTCATTATACTTTTCAAATCTCTCATTATACTTATTAAAAAACCTCGTATCATCAACACTTTTCATCCTCCTCCTCTTTTGTTTTCTCATTCGAATTATCTCGTATACATTCGAGTTACTTCGTATACATTCGAGTTACTTCGTATACATGTTAACATGACCTTGTATCCCTTCTTTAAATTTTGATTATAAAAGCAACACTTTACCAGCTTAAAACATACTAAAATGAAATATGTCTTCTGCTTCTAACGAAAGTGAATTAAATTTATTAATTCAAAAATTTTATAAAAAATGTAAAAGTTCTGCTTTTGAGTTCGAACATTATGCAGTTGATAGTGGTCCATCTTGGTTTCAATATTATTTGGATATATCTAAAAACCATATAAAGGCTGTGAAATTGTGCGAACGTTATTTTCAAAACAAAGATATTGTACAGTTTATACGTGAATTAGTGAAGTTAAGTTGGTTTCATGATGAAGTTCGTCATTTACACCAATATATTAGAGATCCTGTTGTATTACAAGAACTAATCAAATCGCGTGGTGAAGATGATGCCTAAAATTGAAAATTTTGTGAGGGACCTTTATGAAGGGTTCATTATGAACGAAGCATGTTCCAGATATTTATCTTGTTTAGTTGAAGAAGAAAGTGAGGGTCAAGATTTATTGTTATATATAAAATATGTTGATCATGCAAATTGTTGTAAAAAAGCAGCAGAATTGTGTAGTGAATTTTTGAAGACTAAAAATGTGTTAAAATTCTTTGATGAACTTAAAAAAATTGGACTCAATAAAGAAATAAATTTATGTATTGATTTATTGGTTAATTAAAGTTGGTGTGAAATAAACTATTTAAATTTGTATAGTTGTTTTATTAGTGTGTAACGGCTGTTATGTTTAAATATTTGATTATGTAAAGATAGGAAAATATAATTTTCTGTTAGTAATGTGGGGATGTGGATAAATAAAAAAAATATTATTACATTCATTGTTAATTTATTCATTCATAAAAAAATTTTTATACATAAAGAATACATTAGAAAGGGCACACATTGAAGGTGATTGAGAATGATAAAAACATTTAGGAGATGATTTATTTAAAACAGGTTGTTCGTCCAATTCAATTATTGGCTTAGTACAATATTTTCTAATAAAATTAGCTTTCTCTTCTCCTTTAATATAAATGAATTCTCCTTTTTCTGTCAAGTTTTTTACTATAGATGAAAAATTATGAAGAGGAATATATCCTGTATTCCAATTGATGCAGTGATGAAACTTCATTAACCATTCTGCTTGCTTGTATGTTTCTGGTGGAAGCATTTGTAGTGGATACGGTGGTTTAAAAATATAATGACTCATTTTATGTCCATCAAACATTGCAAGTTCTTTAGGAATAAACTTGTTGTGTTCATCCTTAAATCCTTGAACATCCATAACTATTCTCATTTTTTATTTAGCAAATTTTTAAAGTACTAAATTTTTTTATTACAAATTGTTTTTTCGAATAGTCTTCAATAAGATTTTTTAGATGTTTAATTTTTTTTAAAAATAGTTCTATTTTTTCTTTTTGTATTTTGTACATTCCATTTGATGTGCAACAAACTATGGTATAGAAACAACTGATCTTATTCGATATATTTTCATTTTAATAATGATATTTGATGTGGTGGGAGAAGTTAAAGTTGTTTAACAATTTTTGTTAATGGATTATAGCTAAATACTTTATCATGTATTATAACACAATACGCAGCTGTTTTTCCCGATATTTTTTCTTTTGTCTCAAATTCAATTCTCATGGTTACTGGGCCGGATTGTAATAAATCTCTCTGATGAGAGCAATTAATGTAAGCAATAGGTGCATTATCTTTAAATTCTTTGGGATTAAATATTGGTTCTATTGGAAAGTTATAATATACTTGACGAAATTCAGAAAACATTTCATACAGGGTAGCAAACTTATTATTTTTAAAATCAAGCTGAAGGTCCTGGTAAGGATATCTTTCTGAATTTAAAAACACATTTATATTCCTTAGGTCACAATGATCAAATTTACTCATATCTGATTTTAAATTACCACGTCTATCCTTTTGAAAAGCAATTAGTACATGTCTTGGTGTTTCAATTTTTGTGGAGGTTTTGACAGGCCAATTATGTCTTGTATTTTCTAATAACTCTGGATATTCAATTAATTCCCAACTTCGGAAAGTAAGAAGAATATCATTGTTTTTATCAATAATTTTCGTTAGTGCCAATTCTTGGGGAATGGCCACAGTAAGATGTGGAACTCGCCAACAAAGTTTGGTTATTTTAATTTTCGGTTTTTCATCATCACTTGTGGTTACTAAAGCATTAGTGTCATCATTGCTTCTTATTAGTATTAGTTCTTGTTGTGAATTTAAAATTATTTTGTTATAATCTTCAAAAAATCCCGAGTACATTTTTAATGGGACGCATAGGGAAACGTTTCCTTTTTCATCAGTCATAATTTTTTCTTTAGGTTTCGTTTTTGGATACCATCCAGCATTTTCCAATTTAGCACTTTCGTTTTGATTAAATGATATGTATCCTTTAAGAGTTGAAGTAATTCCTACATCTCGAACTGAATCAATTGTAACACCATTTAAAATATAACGTAATTCTTTAAACAAGAATGCTGGAGCATTGTTGATTAATACCGTATTAGCCAATGGAGTATCATCTTCTTTGGTAACTTGAAGTTCTAAATATAATTCACTTTTGCAAGGTAAAGGATATTTTCCTGTTTGTTGTAGAGCAATTCTAATTTCATCATTTAATCCAAGTTTTGTAGGATTGAAAGGTTCAAATGATAGTATTTCCCAGCTTAATATTGATTCATCTACAAGAATATTTTCTTTTACATTTAAATATTCCATTTTATTTTAGTTTGAAACCTAAACTTATCAGACATTTTTTATTAGAAGGTGTTAACCTTTGAGAGTTTAATTTATTACTAGTTAAATGTTGTTTAGTATCTTTCTTATTAATGTTTTTAGAGTAAAATTTTTTTGAAAAATTATAATTTGAGACTTTTTTATTATATAAAATAACCATTATTCATCTATTTTTTTAAGATGTAGTCTTACTGTTACCGTTTCTCCTCTGAAATTGATGAGATCACCGTCTTGATCTACTATTTTAATGTTTATATTGTCTATTACCTTTACAGTAACAGGAAAGTAAAGTACATTTTGTGGTGATTCTATTATTTTAAAACCAGGAGCTACACTAGGAAAAAATTGATGTATTATATGAACAGGTTTTCCATTTAAATATGATCCTTCGGCAATATTACAATCGATGTTTATGGCGTTTACTTTAATAATTTCCGCTGGAAAATCTGAAATGTGCTCCTTAAGACCTTCTAATTCCTTATTTTTAAAACCTAATATTTTTCCTATAGTTCCATCACGAAACGAGATAGGAATATCTGTTTTAATATGTGTTCGTAAAGTATTATTATTGGCATAAATATGAAGAAAAGTACGATTGTCCAAAAATTTTTGAATAAAATTATTTAAATCATCTATTTCATAACTACCTGGTGGTATTCTTATTTCTTTATTTGAGTCATAAATGAAAAGATTATTAGTCTCATCAATATTTGGAATAGCATTAAAAGTTTCAAAATTTACAAGTCCAATGGAATATTCAAAATTTTCATCTAAATATATTGGAGGATGAATATTAACAGAAAGCGTGGGGGAATTACCACTAATGACAAAACTGTACGACATATCTCTTTAAAAATTTTTAACAAAATGAATTAATATCGTTTTTCAACCATTATTATAAAGAAATTTAAGACAAAGCTCACCACAATTTGTTTTGTTAATTGATTGATAATGATCGTAGTTATATTTCACAATATTTTTCTTTTTATCGCTGAAAAAATATTTTGTTAATTCGGTAGATGGCCGCAAATTGCCATAACTATCAAAATATAAAATATTTTTCCCTTTTTTTATGTATGCAGTCCAATGAGTTCCATCACCACTATTCTTATCGAGATTAACAATACCACTTTCATTTTTATTAATTTTTTTTGGTAATTTATCTCTCATGAATATACCTCGAAAGTTGGGAATTTTAAGTAGATTAATATATTTACTTAAATCATAATTTGTAAGTGGTTTTCGAGGTATTTGTTTTAACAGTTTTTTGAATAAGGTTTCAGATATAATCCACATCCAGTTTTATATGGTTTTAAATAAAGACCACTTCCTTGTTTTCCTACTGCTATAGATTCCATCATTTTATTATGTCTTTTGGACTCTTCTAATTTTTCTTTAGCAGCTTTTGCATCGTTGACAGCTTTCGCAATACCTGCTGCTCCTCCTCCAAGAGCACCTAAAGCGGACAAACCAGCAAATAAAGGAATAAGAGGTAGAAATCCACCAGTTTTTGGAATTGGTATGATTCTATTTTTTGGTGATAATATTCTACTATCTCCGATAGATCTAAGTGCAGTTTGAATAATATCAGTCAAACTTTTAAATTGTTTTCCGTTTAGTGCTTGTCTTGCTTTTGAAATAGCTTGAGATAAAGTTATTCCTCGTCCTAGACGAGTTTTTCGACTTCTGTTTTTCCTTCTTTTTTTTAATCCCATACCAAATTTTCTTTTAATTTTCATTGCACCTCTTATTCCAAGTGCAGCAGTTTTTTCTCCAAAAGTGGCGTCTTTTGCTCTGAACCTTTCGGCAGCTTTGTCACCTAATAATTTATCAGCAGCGTGTCGGCTTTTTATATCATTTGATTGTGCATAGGCAATATCATGCTCTTTACAAGCTTCATCCAATAAGTTTATGCCTTTATCGCCTCTAGCTAGTCTCTTTTCTAGTTTGGTTCCAGGTCCACAAAAATTATACCCAGGTAGATGTAATTCAAAAGGTAACTTATTTATTAGAGTATTAATTAAACCACTACCTCTTTTTCTGACTCTTCTTTTATAAATGGGTTGTTGCTTATATGAGATTGGCATTATATAATTGAAATCTTGGAACAAAGTGACTAGTTTTAAATTAGAACTTACCCTTTATACATCCTCTTATATATGAAAATTGTCAAACAACCTTATTCAATTATTATTAAAGACCATGAGACTTCAAGAAATAATTTTAGAAAACATGGAAAATTGTTTGAAGGCTCTAGTAAAAGGGGGTTAATTATTGGTCCATCAGGGTGTGGTAAAACTAATATCATTATAAGTTTAATTGAAGATCCCAATGGTTTACGGTTTGAAAATTTATATATTTATTCAAAGTCTCTATATCAACCAAAATATGAATATTTGAGATTACTTTTTAAACCATTGAGAGAAATTGGATATTATGAATCCGAAAATGAAGAAAATATTGTTTCTCCACAAGCAATAAAACCTAATTCCATAATTATATTTGATGATATAGTGTGTTGCAATCAGAATGTTGTAAAAGATTATTTTTGTTTCGGAAGACATAAAAATACTGATTGTTTTTATTTGTGTCAAACGTATTCTTCGATTCCAAAGCAATTAATTCGTGACAATGCGAATTTGATTGTTATATTTCAACAAGACAAAACGAACTTAAAACATATTTATGATGATCATGTTAATGTTGATATGTCATTTAATCAATTTAATGAGTTATGTTTGATGTGTTGGAAAGATAAATTTGGATTTTTGGTAATAGACAAGGATTCGAATTTAAAATCCGGTCGATATCGAAAAGGATTTGATTCATATATTTTCTTATAAAAATAAAAGTTTTGTAAAAAATTTAACTAATCATGAATGAACACTTAGCAAGAGAGCTTGTTAAGTCAAGGAAAGCTGTTAAACAAAAATATCAAAGTTTAAAAAATGCTGAATTTGAAGCACAATCCAAATTGGAGGAAACCTATAAACCAATAACTCAACCCCTACAACAATTAATTTCAACAATTGGTAAAATTGAATCGGCTGAGGTAAAGGAAGAGCTACAAACACCCATTAAAAAAAATTATGAAACACCAGAAAAAAGATTGTTTCCAACACTAACACCAAGAAAAAAACTACAGTATGGAACATCAACACCAGAAAAAAGAAAGACAGGGAAAACTCCAATTCTTCCTACAGAAATACCAACAATTATTGATTGGGAAACCAGTATAGCCTCACATAGTCAGATGCCATCTTTACAACAAACAAGTGTCATAGCAGAAACCACCCCTTCTTCAATTTCACAATCTACGGTAGGAAATCTTTCGGATATATTAGAACAAACACGCCAAACAATTCAAACATTTGTCAGTACACCTTTATATCAAGAATATTTATCAGGATTTCATGAATTACCTCGTCAATATATTAACGGAGGGGTAAAAGATGTGGAACATAAGTTTGATCACCTCTATGGAATAGTACATGATTTTGAAACTGAGAAATTCTTTTTGGGTTTAACACAAAGACCTATAGAAATTATCGGTAAAAACATAAAAGTTGAAGGTATAACTTATACAGGTACACCAGGTTTATATGAATTATTATTTAAAAAGGAACCAGTAGGTTATAAAAAACAAGATTTGGAAAATTATATGGATATTTTAAAGAGAACCAATGCATACCGTAGAAATTATGATCCAAATGAGCAGGTACAGGGAAATGGATCACAAAAATATATTTCTATAATAGGGCCTTATTTACAAAATAAAGGAATTACAAAAACTAAAACCATAAATCCCGAAACGCATAATATAGTTCAAGGATTTTTTGACAGACGAAAAGCTCCATACAGGGAAACTCGAATATCTTCGAAAAGAACAGGATCCGGAATAACTTTAAAAGTTAATAAACCTTATACCGATTACGTATATTGGGATAACGTAAATGAACTTGTTGATAGACTTCGACTGTTGGTAGCATCTATGATGGCTGGGAATACAGGACATAACAACGAAATTATTTCTATTATTGAAGAATTGAAAGAAGCCAATATAATTGTATAAAAGAATGTAGTAAATATTGTTACATAACATTGTTAAAATGACCATTGATAAATTTGGACGTCATATTTCTAAAAAGTATACAGTAGATATACCTACAATAGAAAATAAAATACTAGCCAATGTTGAAAATGAAATATTAAAAAATTTTAAAAGTGATGATATTGTTCAAAGATTTGAACCTGTATTAAAAAATGATATTGTAAATTTAAAAAAGAGAGTTAGTGAAAATGATGAAAATGTGGAATCTATTTCGAAAAAAATTAAGTTATTTGAAGAAAATGTTGTGTCAAACTATGATAACAGGATATTAAATATAAAAAATATTGTCAAAGACAATGATGAACTATTAAAAAGTTTTTCTCAAAAAACATCGAAGTGTGAAGATGATTTTAAAACAATAAAACAGAAATATGATGAAGTAAAGAATTTTGAAAATAACATAAAAAATGAAATAACATTGGTTAAATCAAAAATAAATGATACTTCTGCAATAGAAAATGTTAAACAAATTATTATAAAAGATATGGTATCAAAGTTCCAAGAATTTACGAACAAACTTAATAATAGGGTTTCTGAAGAAATAGGTAATTTTCAAAACATTCATGATGGTATGAATAAAAACACACAACAAATAGAGAGAGCTATTAATACACACTTTATAATCCATAAAAAAGATAGCGATAATATTAATGAAATAAATCAGAAAATTAATTCAATTGAAAATAATGCTGAAATAATTCTATTAAACTTGAAAAATTTGGAAAAGAAATTAAACACAGATTTACAAAATGTAGATGAAAAAATTGAAAATAAATTTAAAAATGAAATTTTAAAAAATAGTGAACAAATCATGGAGATAATCTCACAATTAAACAATCTAAAAACAGAATTAAAAACCACTGTTGACGATGAATATTTTCAAAAGATGTTGAATAAAAGATTAGAAAAAGAATTAGAATCCTTAGCAGAACTAATACAAGCTATGATTAACACCTCTATCCATGATTTAAAAAAAGGACTTGCACAACACAGTTCAAAAATTGAAGAAATTTCAACAAAGTTAAATGATTATGAAAAATCTTTGAACGATGTAAGAATTGAAATTGAAAAAGCGATTTTAGATATAAAGAAAATAGAAAAAAAATTGGTAGAAATAAAATTAAATTTAACAAATGTAGAATTTCAATTAGGAAAAGATATAAAAAATCTAGAAAATAAATTGGTAAAAGAAATAAAATCATTAAACGAATTAGTTCAAAGAGCAGCCGAAGTTTCTAGAAAAGAGTTTAATGACACAATGGCATATGCTAGAGAAGAATTAAACGCAACAGTAAGAGAAATGAGAAACGAAAGTATAAAATCACTTGTTGTTTTTGAAACTAAAATTAATGTAAGAATTACCAACATTGAAGATGAAATCAAAAAAGTCAAAGATTCGAATAATGCATCTTTTAAAAATTTGGAATATAAAATCGAAGATGAAATCAAAAAAGTCAAAGATTCGAATAATGCATCTTTTAAAACTTTGGAATATAAAATCGAAGATTTGCTAAAAAAGGATAACAAACAAATAAAATAAGTTATTTAAAGAAGGTATTAAGAAATTTTATTCTAGTACTATGAGTAAAAATATTAAAGAAACAGTTGTAGATGAATTACATAAACCGGCAAGAAGAAGATATAGAAGAAGACGAACTATTGTTAAAAGCCTTAATGACTTATGGCAAGCTGATTTGGTAGAGATGCAACCCTATTCCAAATTTAATAAAGGTTATAGATATATTTTGGTGGTGATAAATGCATTCTCAAAGTATGTTTGGACTCAACCACTTAAAAATAAAAAAGGAAAAGATGTAACTGAAGCTATGAAAAAAATTTTAGAAAAAACAAGTAAACCGCAAAATTTGCAGACAGATTTGGGAAAAGAATTTTTCAATAAAGATTTTAAAGATCTTATGAATTATTACAAAATTAATCATTATAATACTTACTCTAATCTCAAAGCGAGTATTGTAGAACGCGTAAATCGAACTTTAAAAAATATAATGTGGAAATATTTTAGTAATAGAGGGAATTACCAATGGTACTCTATTTTACCCACTATTATTGAAAAATATAATAATAGTATTCATAGAACTACCGGATATAGACCTGTTGAGGTTAATAAAAAAAATGAGAAAACTATACTGCAAAATTCTTTTACTTTTAAAAAAATATTTGATTTAAAGCGCACTAAATTTAAAGAAAATGATTTTGTTAGAATTTCCAAACAAAGAGAAGCTTTTGAAAAAGGATATACTCCAAATTGGTCAACTGAAATTTTTCAAATTAGAAAGGTTCAGTTAACAAATCCACCCACCTATTTATTAAAAGATAGTAAAAATGAATATATTGAAGGAGGTTTCTACCAAGAAGAGTTACAAAAAGTTAAACATCCAGATGTGTTTTTGGTTGAAAAAATTTTAAGGAAGAAAGGGAACCAAGTTTTTGTTAAATGGTTAGGATTCGATAAATCACATAATTCATGGATTCTTAAAAAAGATGTATTGTAATTAATTTTAAGTAATATTGTATATCAAATTTTTAAATAAAAGACCTATTTATATAACATATTTTTTATTTACGATAATCCTTTTTACAACAAATACTAACAATATAATTTTTAAGATGTTTACAACTGAAATTAACAATATAAATTTATATTTTTACATTAAATCTTTCAATATATTTTTTTTCTATGATCTACATCAAAAATACTTTTAAGAATACTTTCACATTGTTCAACTCGTTTTTCAAATCTTAGTCTGTCAAGATAAAATTTCTGATATTCACTTTTTCGAGCTTGTCTAAATGCAAAGTCCCATGTCACTAATATATAAACTTTATTATTGTTCTCACTGATTGTCACTGATTTCTTCATATTTCTATTGTAATGCACCGGATTTTCTTAACTTGTTTTCTAATTCCTGTTTATGTAGAGATAACATTTCTAAAACAGTTCCGACATTCTCACTGTTTAAATTCTGACATGGATCCAAAACACTATAAATATGAGACAACACATCTCCTGACTGATAATTATAGTGATGAAACAAATTAAAATATTTGGAAAATTCTTGCTTTTTAATTATATGAATTCTGTAGTCAACAAGTTCATCGATTTCAACTAATTTATCTATTGATTCTTTTCCCAGAATCACATAATGTTCATCCTTTTGAATTCTGATAACAGGAGAATGATTTATTTTTTCAAAAAACACTGTGATTTTTTCAATTTTTAGTGGGTATGCATATGCTTGAGAAGAATAAAAATAATTCACCAACACTCCTTGATTTTTTTGAAGTTCTTTCCATTCTTCTTCATTCAAGTAAATTTGAAATCCATTTCGACCTCCAATTAGAACTTTTGGTGTAAAATCATTTATACCAATTCCAACACAAACAAATTTTGATAAGGAATTGTTAAGATAGTAGATTTTTGAATTTAATAATTTTTCATTACACTGACTAATTTTATCATTGGTTTCACTAGAACTGGATTTATATCCATTAAAATTGCTACTATTAAACATGATGTCTTGATGCTAACTGAAAAATAAAAATACTGGGTCTGAATATATCTTATCCACCCCACTCTTCTATAAATTTCAAGGTCAAGCAAGTTTATTAAATTTTTATGACCTATCTTGATAAAACAAAATTGTCAAGAACGACAAAAGTGAAAAACTACCTATTGATAAAATTATATTGAAGATAAATAGAATTAAACAGTTTTTACCTTTCTCATCATTTTTAATATGAGCACAGCTAGAAATCGTAAATGGTTTTTTATTTTTTTCAATCCAGTTAGTGTCAAAAATTGTATTATTTGGATAATGAAAGTAAATTTTGAAAAAATTACTATTAGATTGACTATTATTCATATTATATGCGAAAGCAGTTGAATAATTATTAATATTCATAGCTTTCATATAATTACATATTTCAGGTTTAATAGTAGAGGTTTCGTTTTCAAAACACACCATTCCATGTAAAACCCTTGGAGGATAAAGTACATATAAAGTATTATTTAAAATTGAATGTAAAACAATGTAGTTGATAAGGGATGCCATTAAAACAATTTTCAATTTTAAATGTCTATTAACAAAACAATAAGAGATTGAAATAAGACTGAACAGTTTTAATTAATTTTCTACAATATATAGACATTTTTTTTCAAAATATTAAATAATTTGTTTACAAATTAGAGATACAAACATGGTTATTAAAACTATTAAAAAATGAAAGATGTTGACATATTTTCTTTCACTTTAAGGACATTAAATAATTTGTTTACAAATTAGAGATACAAACATAGTTATTAAAACTAATAAAAAAATGAAAGATGTTGACATATTTTCTTTCACTTTAAGGACAACAGGTTCACATTTTTTATTTTTTTCACCTAACCACAAACACTCGATTAAGTCACAGTTCTTCCAGTGACGATAATGTTCCTCAATTGGACAATCATCAATTTTCCAGGCAAATATTTCTGCACCACAGTAAAAACATTTACAAACATCATGAATAGCTAAATAATAAAACCCTGATTGGGCTAACACTTTAGGATTTAATTTTCCATTCCAGAATTTAAATGAGGAAAGTCTTTTTTCATATGTTCTATATAATTTGTTATCAATTTCTTTTTCAAAAGATTCTAAACACATATTTATTCTAGACGGTGGTATATTTTATACTGATATAATTTTAAAATTTACCATGTTCTTAAATACTTCAAATTTAGCCTTGAAGAGTAAAACTTTTAATCTTAAAATAATTTTTTATAATTCATTTTCATGGTCTATTAACCACTGAAAAAATGGAATATCTTGGTGACCCCATGCTAATGTATCATAACTATTGGGAATTTTAAATCTTTTATCATCATTAGAAGTGAGAGCTAATTTGTTAACTAATTCTGTATAAATATTGTGAAGTCGAGATCTAAACAAATACATTGTACAGAAAGCTTTTGAATTTTGTTCTACAACATCTTTATAATGTGTTAATTCTAATTGTTTTTTAATGCTACTTTTCTTTATCCCCTTAGCTTTTTTAAGCAACCCATTTTCTGACTTAACACAATAAGCTTTGGCCCCTGTGCCATAAAAGCTTTCTATTGGTTCACCAGCATATTCATCCTTAAACTTTCCAACAACAGATTCAGTTATTGGTATTTCATGAATATTATTAACATCATAATTTGAAGTATCGAATTTATCAATATTAACCCTAATGTCTTCATAAACATTACTTGTCTCAATTTCCAAAATAAAGGAATCTGTATCTGTGTACAGAAGTTTAATATTATTCTTATATAAAGGTTTTAAAAACCCATAAAAAAAGTCATACATCACCGTTTTTGATATATCTAAAATACTAAAGCCTACATAGACAGGTTTATCATATTGCACTAACACTTTACGCATTTGCACAGCTACTAAATTCTCTGAAAATATTGTTACATCTTTAAAGGATGGTTTAGCAATTAAATTTTCTGCCCCATCTTTTCTATGATTTTTTGCCCATTGTATAACCAATCGTATATCTGTCCTTTTATCCACATTTTCCATTGTTTTTCCATAGATGCTATTATTTGCCAATTTATAAGAATTTTTCTGAAATTGATTTTTAGATTGATTTCTTAAATTTGTATTTAGATCAATAAATTTTTTTAACCATTGAGATTGTGTAAACTCTATAACCCGATGAATTTTAGTTAGTTTAATTCCATATTGAATACATTGTTTTAATAAAGTATAGTGAATTACATATTTTTCTTTATTTTTTAAATTTGGAATTAATTTAAAAGTTTTAGAATTTTGAGGCTTATAATTTTCTGGACAGAATGGAAATTCATTATGTAAATTGTGTAAATTTTCAGGATATTCTAAATCAACCTCTAGCACATAACCCTTGTCATTAGTCTCAGATATATTCATTATATCTAAATTTTGAATTTGTTGATTTGATAACCAAACAAAATCTTTTTCGGGCAGATATTGAGACATCGCATATCCGTAAAGATTAGTTGCATCAAAATACATAATATATTTAGATGGTTGTAATGGATCATAATTTGAAAGAAATAAATTGTTTGCTATAGATTTCCTACATACACAGGTACTGATTCCTCCTCTTACACTACCTTTAAAAAAATGTAACATATCTGGGTCTGTTATTAACTCCAATTCGACTCCAGTATATCTTAAACAAGCGTCAAAACTTAAACCTGGAAAAGTATAATAATGTGCAGGATCAAGTTTGTAAGTTTCCATACACGTTTTTCTAAAATTTTGAAAAACATCTGCCAAAAGTAATACATCAGATTTAAGATATAAATCGGAATATTCACCGATTGTTTTACATTCAAATAAATTCCAAACATTTTTAGCCCTCTCATATTCTTCATCAGTAATGTGTTCATCCGTGAGGTCATTATAAAAATTTTTTTTATTGGGTAACTCCGTTTCATTTAATTTGGCGATATTATCAATATATTTATAAGGGAAAACGCCTTTTTGACGGATATACTTAAATTTTTCCTTTTCATTAAAATATTTGAACACTTCTTTGCATTGTTCATCATTAAGGATGGAAGCTAAATTTGACAAAGAATATGGTAGGAACTGAAATGAATCAATAAACTTAAGATATAGAAATTTTGACTTGGTGAAACCAGTTTTTTTTATCTAAATATTGATCTACTTCAATAGATTTTTGAAATGAAATGTATTTCTCTTTATTCTGGGCTATGACAAATAATTGTTCATGATTTGGACATAAATTTTTTATAAACAGATGAGAATCATAATTACGCAAATTGTGTAAAACTACTGGAATGGAATTAGATAATTTATAATTTAAGTTGCATATAGAGTGTGACGGACCTCTATAGGATCCTGTTAAATGACAATGATCAGCAACCTTATCCGAAATTATAGGTTTATCACATATATGACAATCATTCGTATATTCAAAATGTAATTGTTCCAACACATTTAATTTTTTCATTGGTATTAACTTTTTCATATATTTATTGTAAATATTAAGAACGTCTCTTTCTAAGTAAGTTATAAAAATTTGTGCACAATTGGGACCCATATAATTTTGAAATTTGGAAATTGAATCATCAAATGAACACTTTATATAATAAGCAAACGAATATGGAATATGTTGACATTTTTTTTCAGTATATGGAGAACTTGGATCTACATCATTAATTTCATTATTTAAAGGCTTAAGAATGCATTCAAAATCTGCATATATAACAAACGGAACTTCAATTTGTTTTTGTATATTCTGAAATTTTAAAATATTTTCGGGAATAATATTTCCAAATCTATCTATTTTGGTTTCAGTTGAAGGTAGATTTATTCTTACAAAATCACAATCATATGTGTTATGCCTGACTAATAATTCTTCAGTAGTAAAATATTGTAAACAACCGTCGCATAAAAATTTTTTCCCATGATGTTTAGATAATTGTTTTGAAATTAATCTAGATAAATCCGAAATATAACAGTAATGGAAATTTCCATTATCATCTCCAATTAATAATAAATTAAGGTAACGTTCTCGCTTATTTTTTGTATAATGTAAAGGTCCTATAATTTCGAATTGAGTTTTTAAATTATTCTTGATTTTTTCTAATCCATAAACATTAACCGAAATATTGTTTAAATTTTCAAATTTACTTATGTCTTTTAAAGTTAAAGGAAAATTGATACCTTTAAAGTTTAAAATAGTGGTGAAATGTGGATACGACTCCACCTTTTCAATTGGTCTGTTAGGTGAATGAAGAGCTGCAACCACAGACCAGGCGAAACAACATTCATCATTGTTTTGAACGTTGACTACAGCATTTTTCAACTTGATCTCTGACGGTAGCGGTATATATGAAGAAGCTTTTAAGGGGTTGTACTTGTTGATGTTAAGCTCAACGTGTAATATTTTTATTAAAATCCATCCTGAAATTAAAGAAGAATAATTAACAACAAATTTATTTTTGGTTTAAGTTTAGTTACTAAATATTTAATAAAAAATAATTTACCCGAATCTTTTTCTGCCAGTTCATCAGCTTTCCGGTCAATAATTTTAATAATATCTTCTAGTTCTTGCGTTAATTCTGAACTATTACATAAAATCCGAAATGGGGTATTGAAAGACTTAACTTCATGACTTTCATTGGAAGGATTTAAGTAAAGACCAAATAACTCCATGTTGAGTTTGATGCAGGTGTGTCTTTGGATTTCATAACTGATTACCTCAATTATTTTTTGTTGTATTTCGGAGAAAAAATCATAAATGTTGATTTGGTATTGAGTCGATGATATTTTATATGAAATGATTCTTTCCTTAAATGCCGATTTTATTACAGACACATTTTCATCCCTAACCACCATTGAATTGGTTTTGTGTTTATTTGTTCTCAAATGACAGAACCATAATGACTTTTTTATAAATATTTTGCAGAATTGACAATATCTTCTTTCACCTAAAATTTAATAACTTCTTTATTAAATTTGCCTCTAATTCATCAAATGAATAACTAATTATTAAATTGAAACAAAATTTCTATTTAAAATTAAACTTACAGCTTTTCTTCTTCTGTTCTAACTGGGAGCCATTGTTAGAGTGAATTATCTTCTTGTGGCGATTCAAATTGTCTTTTCGAGTAAAAATTTTGAAGCACTCTTCACATTTAAAATCCATTTTTCTAAAACGAATCTCTTATTGTGAAGCCCAAGTCGATTTTAATACACTGAAGGTAACACGGTCAGGTATGAATTTAAATGGTGGAAAAGAAGTAGGAGGGGAGTTAAGGAATGGGATGGAAAAAGCTAAGAGTAGCTTTATAAAGTTCTATCGCCCTTTCCCACATCTTCCTTTTCTCCTCAGCTGTTTTATTAGGATCGCAATTTAAAATAGAATCCAAAACAAATCCTAATGATCTTTGATAAGACAAATGTTTATTTTTAATTTTGAAATTTGATTTTGAATGAAAGCTTAGTTTCGGATAATCGTTTTCGAAGGGGATTGACACTTCCGTTTGTGTTAAAACAGAATTTTGAACTGTCTCTGTTTGTGTAGAAATAGAATTTAAAATTTCATCGAAATCTGGTGGCGAGTTTTCAAAAATTATTGGAGAATTTGGAAAATTTAATTCACAGTAGGTATTTTGGCCGCACGGAATTGAATTTTGACTAAAATTTTCATTTTTTTCAGATGGTTCACTTATTATTGGAAGAATTTCTTGGGAACCACCACCACTAGTAAACGATGCTCCCAAATCTTCACTACAATCTGAAATTTTGTAACTATCCCGTGAACCATCCTCCTCCCCCAAAACATCAACCCCCATATTTCCACTACTAGTCGATTCCGAAATTTTATTTTTTTTTTGATTAGTTGAAATTTTGAACAGAGATAGAGAAGAAAATGAAGAATTACCCGGTATTCCTCCAGAATTGTTTTCACTTTCAAAATTTCTAGTTTTCAACATTCCAAAAAAATTTTGTGATTTATTTGAACTCGAATCATTGTCACTGTCACTGTCACTTTTACTCTGATAATTTGTTAAATTTTTATTAATTTTGGGAATCCCCATTAGCTTTTTAAAATTGTCGATATTATCTAAATCTTGAGTTAATATGTCGGGAGTATTTGTAATGGGAGTGTCCGTTGTTACATCTAAATCTTGAGTTAAAAAATTTGGGGTTTCCGGCGTTAAAATATTATTAAAATCTAAATTTTGTGATAAAATTGAATTTTGAAAGTCAAAATCTGTCTCCGAAATATTCTCTAGTTCAGGCAAATATTCCAAATTTTCTAAAAATTTTATGTTCGTTTCTGAACAACTTTGGAGTAATTTGTTTTCTAAATTTTTTTCTTGCATCGTATTAATCATCGCGTTAAAATTTTGGGTTCTCTGACTTAAATTTTGGTTGTCACTTTCATTTTCATTTTTCAAAAAAGCAGGCTGAATTATTATATTTGAAATTATATTAATTTTGTTCACCACTCCTAACTGTTCAGTGGAAGTTGAGGCAAAAGGAAAAGACATACCTTTAAAATTTGAGTACACTTGACAGCAACAAACTAAAACACACTAAAACAAACTAAAACAAACTAAAATTGGAGACTTTAAATTTAAAGCGTGGTAAACTCGACTTAAGCTTGCTATAAACTGATCCTCGACCGTTTTATATGAAAGCAGACCACGGTTTGTCCTCGTAAGTATAGTGACCTCAATAAAGGTCAATGACCTCAATTCTGCGCGTCACACCCCGCGGAGCCCACCTCCCCCCCTTCCCCCGCAAAAATTTTTTCCCCGCCCCCTTCCCCCGCAAAGCCTCCTTCCCCTTTCCCCCCTTCCCCCCGCTGAGCCCCCCAGCTGAGTTCCTCTGCGGGCGTATAAAACACAAAATTCTCTTCGGAGCATCTTACCTTAGGGTCCCCTATAACTCTCAGTGAGACGTCCTAAAATGTGCTGTAACTATAAAAACTCGAGAGGTTTGCGGGCCTATAAAAAACACAAGGTTTTTTCGGGGCATCTCGACTGGGGGGGGGTCCAGAGGGCGGGGCGGGGGGCCGAAGGCCCCCCGTCCCCTGGAAGGCAGCGCGGGCGGCCGAAGGCCGCCCCCCCCGCCCCTCCCCCTTCGGGGGGCGGGGCGGGGGCGGGGGGGGGTATAGGAGGAGTATAGGGGCGGTATGAGGGGCCCTCTCCGCGATTTAAAAATCGAAATTTTACCTTGACCTACTTTCATAAAATGACTGTTTTGCGAGGTGACTTTTTCATTTTTGGTTCATCACCATTGCTGTCCACCTAAATTATAATTTTTATTATTTCATTTTTTATCAATATGTTCAGGAACAGAAATTTTGAAATTCAGGTTATGGATGGTAATAGACTTGTAATAAGAAGAAGAGTCAACGTTCCTCCTCCGGTACAAGTACCATCCATAACCTCCTCGACAAATCCAGAGGAAAATGAGGATCCTCAAGTGGAACCTCAGATAAATCCGGAGGAACCAGTCCAGTGTGACGAAGTCGATTCCACTACAAAGTAAGTAGCTTATATTAAGCTTATATTAAATTTATTATTAGTCTTCCTAATATCAAAATACTAATTGATTTTTTTTTTTTCAGTTGACAGATACAAACAATAGACCAAGTTTAGGGACAGTGTTAAGTGAAACTATTTTTAGGTTAAGTTAAAGTGTTTAAGTGATAGTGAATAGTAACGGAGACGATTTAAGGTAATGTAAATTTTATTTAATTGATCTAATTATAAAGGAGTATGAAGATAACTGTACCTAAATTTCCTATAATATTTTTTCTTTCATATTTATAAACTTATTAATTTTAGATTTAAAACTCTAAAATAAGAAAGGATTAAGAATTTTTGAACAGGGTGGTTAATTTGAAATATTTTTTCAATCTATTATGAATAATCAAAACTCTTGTATTTAGTTGTTATGTTTGTTCGTTATTCTTATAAATAAAACATTTTTTTTTTCGAAATTGTTCAATTCTTTATTCCAATAAGATAAGAATAAATGGATAAATTAAATACAAACAATAATAATTTTAAAATAATAAAAATTAAATAATAATACATTTTAAAATAAATATTCTAGGATTATAATTTCTTCATTTTCACATTTATAAAGTGGTTTGCAATACATAAATATTAAATAATACATTCTAATCTAAATATTCTAGGACTACAGTTTCTTCATTTTCACATTTAATTACACATAGTTCATTGCGACAGATTGGACATGTTTTATTAATTAACATCCATATTCCTAAACAAGGGATGCAAAATCTGTGATTACAAGGTTCTGGTGACATCATTTTATTAGATAATATATCTTCAAGACATATAGGACATTCTTCGGTTTTATTTTCAATTATTTCATTAACAACTTTTTTTTTTACCCTTCGCGACTTCCTACCGTTTTTATATATTGGTTTTTTACTAGGCATTATATTGGCACCACTGGAACATTTGCGTCCCAATCTAAATCAATATTTTTAACACTACTATTGCAAATTAAACAAACTTTGGGGGTAATAATTTGATACAACTGTCTTGAACACATATCGCAATGTAAATCATTGCTTAAGCGTTTTAATTTTCTCTTATTATGAGTATTTACATGTCTATGAGCCCCTGCCCTTTGATAAAATTGTATAATTTGATAGCATGCGTGACAAAGAGTTTTTTCTTGATTTTCCGTCACTACAAACACTACGATATAACTCTGAGTAATACAGAACACAACTTCTTTGGGATCAGTGTACTTATGTTTCACTAAACAAAATTTAGCACTAGCACTGTCTTCTTCATTATTTTCTTCAATATCGGAGTCACCAGAGTCAGCTTCAATTTGTTCGAAATTATTTATATCGTAGTTTAAACAATTTCTGAAGTTCTTCTGAAATTTTTTTTCGTTAAGATGTGTATTGTAATCCAATACTCCAATTAATTCATCTAGATCTGGATCTTCTTCTTCAATATTATTATCCATAAATTTTTGAATGAATTTTTAATATTTACTTTGTAATATTTACTATTAAATATAAAATTATTTACTTATTATTTACTTATTATTTGTTGGTATTTAATTTATCATCTTTTGTTGCTCCACGTATCTATTTTATAAATTTACTGAAGTGAAAATTCATTGGTGGTAGGACTTTATATCGACTTCATGGTCAAATAAGGTTATCCACCTCAAGGTCAAACATAAGGTTAGATCTCCTACTATGATCGGATTCGATGAAAGGTTAGCCATGTTGTTAACTTTAAGATTAAACTCAAGGTGATGTATACGAGGCTTTTTGAAAAGTATAATGAGAGAACAAAAGAGGAGGAGGATGAAAAGTGTTGATGATACGAGGTTTTTTAATAAGTATAATGAGAGATTTGAAAAGTATAATGAGAGAAGAAAAGAGGAGGAGGAGGATGAAAAGTGTTGATGATTTACTCTTCTTACTCCTCCTCCTCCTCTTTCCTTCTCTCATATATCCACTACTCACTAAATATCACCATAATTTTGACAATGTTTCGTTTTGAGTAAAAGTAAAAATGGCCCTGTTACACATGTATTAGATTGTGAGAATTGTGAGACTATTAAAATTAGTTAGAGAATTTTGTTGCTCTAATTCTGTCCAGCAGTGTAGCTGGACCATGAGGACCTTCACCAAATTGTAAAACTCAAAAAAGTTAATTTTGATGAGCCTTCTTCTTTAATTTTTTTATAAAAGATAAAATGAAATATAAACTTCTTAAAGAAAGTTGTTTTTTCCCGAGATTAAAAAATTTGCAAAATAATAAGTTAAAAGACTACGGAAAATATTAAAACTGTTATTAGTATCTAGTATGACCCATTTTATACAAATTTAGATCTAAGTGAGTTACTCTGGACGTAAAACAGATTTAAAAAGAATATTTTCTTTTACGACCAGTAGTCTTGCTGATGTGTAATCTTACAAAGCTCCATAAAGAAGTTATAGGATTTAAGCTTTATGAAAGTCCTGTGCGAAGTAAATATTCCAGGAATTTTGTAATATATCATAGATGGGATAATTTTGTGAGTTTATTCTCCTGCCAGAAGGAAACTTTATTATTAAAAAGATTTTGGTACACCTAAATATTTTAAGAATTAGGATTTTAACGTATTATGACTCTTTTGACGGTTAGAATATATATATATATATATATATATATATATATATATATATATATATATATATATATATATATATATATATATAAATAGATAAGTTTTTGTCCGTGTAATTTAAAATAAAATAGAATAAAATATTGGCGAAGCGGACGTGAAAATTTGTCAATCTACATGATTCTCGTGTTGTGTGCGGAGCACTCCAAAATATGGAAAAACTCCGGGTCCGACAGATCGCGACAGCGCTGTTTCGTACTAATATGGGACTCGTCAGGCCACCGCATTCGGTTGCCAGTACCGAAAAATGCGACCCCTATCCTTTGGGCAGCGCGTTTCGTGTACTCGATTTTACATATTTCTGTTTTAATTCACCGTCGCGCCACCATATGACGGTTGTTTTACAAACTTTGTTAATCTGTGTGGTTCTTGTGTTATCAAGTGGACCATCGAGATGTCGCCTTTGTCGTCTTGTTTGCTGTTTTTGATTTTAAACTCAGCTTTATAGGATGCAAAGGCGAGATGATGGTTTATACCGAATGCGGTGGCCTGACGAGTTCCATATTAGGACGAAACAGCGCTGTCACCATCTGTCGGACCCGGAGTTTTTCCATATTTTGGAGTGCTCTGCACTTTTTAACACGAGAATCATGTAGATTGACAAATTTTCACGTCCGCTTCGCCAATATTTTATTCTATTTTATTTTAAATTACACGGACAAAAACTTATCTATTTATTTATTTACTTGTTTGGCTTTGAAACACGCTAAATGATGCTCTCATGGTGGGATCGTTTGGTACAACACGTGGCTTTGGCTGCTAAAATAAGCAGTAGGTTGGTTGCCAGTACCGAAAAATGCGACCCCTATCCTTTGGGCAGCGCGTTTCGTGTACTCGATTTTACATATTTCTGTTTTAATTTACCGTTGCGCCACCATATGACGGTTGTTTTACAAACTTTGTTAATCTGTGTGGCTCTTGTGTTATCAAGTGGACCATCGAGATGTCGCCTTTGTCGTCTTGTTTGCTGTTTTTTGATTTTAAACTCAGCTTTATAGGATGCAAAGGCGAAATGATGGTTTGTACCGAATGCGGTGGCCTGACGAGTCCCATATTAGGACGAAACAGCGCTGTTGCCATCTGTCGAACCCGGAGTTTTTCCATATTTTGGAGTGCTCCGCACTTTTTAACACGAGAATCGTGTAGATTGACAAATTTTCATGTCAGCTTCGTCAATATTTTATTCTATTATATATATATATATATATATATATATATATATATATATATATATATATATATATATATATATATATATATATATATATGTTTATGCGGCTTTCACGGATTCATCCGTGTGAGATACAATAGCAGTAGTTAGGATTTATGTCATTGTAGTGTTGAAATCACATTCAGCAAACATATAACTAGATGCACCTCCGTACAGGGGCGGATCCAGCCTCTCTTTTTTTTTTTTTTGGGGGGGGGGCGGTGATATCACAAAGTACAGCATGGCAAGCGAAAGCAAGCTGTCGACTGGGGGGGACATCAGCAACATTCCCATTTCTAGTGTAAAAGGCAGAGACGGGTCTATTTTTCTGAATTTGAAGTTTTTGGAGAGGGGGAGCGATCATAAGAAAAAACAAGTTGTCGACAGGGGGAGAGGATGCGGGCAACATACACATTCCTAGTAGAAAAGGCAGAATCGGGTCTATTTTCCTGAACTCAAAGCTCTTGAGGGGAGTGGCTATCGCAAGAAAAACAAGTTGTCAACGGGAGGGGAATGCTAGCAGCATACACATTCCTAATATAAAAGGCAGAATCGTTTCTATTTTCCAGAACTCAAAGCTCTTGTGAAGGGGAGGGGTGATCGCAAGCATACACATTCCTATACTCTATTCAAGAACTAGAGAGAGTAATAAAACTGTTACCGAAACCTCCAACTTATATGCTCCAGTACTGCAGGTAACTGAGAACTGACGTGAATCTTATTATAGTTAATTACATTTAAACAATATAAGGTTTTATAAATTCACTGCAACAATAGAGTTTCTGATAGTTCAATATCTAGATAATAATGTTAAAAGTTTTGTTGACATGTGTTCCAACATGATAGGAGTTATAAAATCAACTATGTACCGAATACTGAAGGAGAAAAACACGACTGGAATTGTTAGTACTCACAAGCCACACTCGATCACAGGCAGACGAAAAACCTCGTTGGAAGAAGAGATGTAAACTGCAATAAAAGGAGTTGTACATACATCTTATTATGAGAAGCAGATCCCAACCGTCGACAAAATTCTAACTAAAATCAATGAAGATCGGGATTTACCTGAAATTAAAAGAACTGAGCTCTGAAAATTACTCAGAGAACTTAATTTTCGCTGGGAAAAACCAGATAGGAAATCTGTTCTTATAGATCGTCCGGAAAATGTCCGTTGGAGAAGGAAATATCTCTCTCAAGTAAAAGATAGGGCTGCTAGAAATAACACAACTTACAAAATTAGTAATTTAACACTTTTCAAAGTGTTTTTGAAATAAAGTTACTGCAGAAAATTTGGAAAACTCCATATAATAAGAAATAAATAAGCTGAAGTGTCAAATGTCCGTGATGAAAGAGAAACCAAACACCAAACGGCCGCCTGGACGGCCCCCAAAAGATGGAGGGACAGCTGGATTTCGACCTCAAACGAGAATTGATGAGGCATTGTGTAGATAACAGAACTTCGTTCTACCTAGAAGAAGAAGAAGAAGAAGAAGAAGAAGAAGAAGAAGAAGAAGAAGAAGAAGAAGAAGAAGAAGAAGAAGAAGAAGAAGAAGAAGAACAAGAAGTCAAATGTCCTAAAATGTTTTTAATTAATAATAAAATTACCGATAACCCCAAAAAAAAATTTAATATTATATGGACGAATTTATTTTTTAATATATTTAACTTCTTGTATTTTTGACAATGGGTATTTTGTAAGTATTTAAATTATAACTTAGAATTTTTTGAGAGAATAAGGCTACGTTTTAGTCTGAATGTGCCTAAAACGGTTTCTGTGCCAAAATTAAAAATAATAAAAATACAGTTGTGATTTGTGTTAAAAATGTCAAAATTATCTATATTTTGTAATGTATGTGAATTATTAAGAAATCATAAGAAATAAAATAATATTATAAAACCTTTTTCTTTTAAGTTTATTACCGAAATAATATTCTATGCCATAAATACTTTGTGATAATATAAACCTCATTCGGACGCCTATGACAAGGATTAAAATCCTTTTTAACACTTCACAGTTCCAAATATCTATTGTTATCCAACCCACATAGTCTATTATTATAGACCGGTATTTTTGATTATAAAATTTCTAACCTATTCCTATCAAAAATATGTATGTCTAAGAGATTTTGCCAAAAACACCGGACTAAAGAACACAGGTAGTTTTCGAAGAAAAAAGAGAAAAAAATGATTTATTACTCTCTCTAGTTCTTGAATAAATTATAGTATAAGAGGGAAAATCGGGTCTATTTTCCTGAACTCAAAGCTCTTTAGGGGGGGGGGGCGATCGCCCTCACCGCCCCCCCTTTGGATCCCCGCCTGGGTACTTATGCATGGTTTCAACACTGTCTTAAAAATAGTCAACATCCCTATTATATCATATCTTATTTAAGACCAGATAACACGAGACCAAGTTCGCAAAATTTCGAGCCTTCAATAATAAAGGGTTTTCCAATAAGAGGTGTCATTTTGAAAAGCCCGCTATTTCGGTAGATGTCACTTTTGCAGCTGTAAGTTTTTGACGTTTGACGAGTAGAAACTACGCCATAAATAAAGATGGAACGATACACGCTTCAACAACGCATTGAAATTATTAAAATTCACTATAAAAATGGTGAAAATTTGGCAGAGACGGTTCGTAAAACTCGAACATTTTTGGGTCGTCATGAAGCACCTTGTCGGAGCGCAATAAAGAAATTGGTGAAAAAATTCGAGCTGTTGGGACAAGTTAGTTATGTGAAGAAGAAAACCCGTGCACGTGGCTCAAGAACAGCCGAGAATATTGCTGCTGTAGCCGAAAGTGTTGAAGAAAACCCAGGTTTGTCCATTCCTCGTCGTTCTTTGGAATTAGGGATTCCACAAACGTCATTACACCGTATTTTGCATAAAGATTTGGGTCTTAAGGCTTATAAAGTTCAGTTAACACAAGAACTCAAGCCGGCCGATCATCAACAACGTCGTGCCTTTGCTGATTGGGTTCTTGAAATGCATGAAAATGATCCGGAATTCCATCGAAAAATCATCTTCAGTGATGAGGCCCATTTCCACCTCGGTGGCTTCGTCAACAAACAAAATTGTCGCATATGGGGCTCGGAAAACCCAAGAGTTATTGTTGAAAAGCCTCTCTATCCTGAACGTGTGACTGTTTGGTGCGGTTTATGGTCCGGCGGGGTCATTGGACCTTACTTTTTCGAAAATGAGGCTGGAGCAACAGTTACGGTGAATGGATTGCGCTATCGAGGAGGATTAATGATTTTTTATGGCCGGAATTGGATGGTATTTATCTGGACCACGTTTACTTTCAACAAGACGGCGCTACGTGCCACACAAGCAACGAAACCATTGATCTTTTACGGGAAAAGTTTCCGGGCCGTGTTATCTCTCGAAGAGGTGATCACAATTGGCCACCGAGATCTTGTGATGTGACACCTTGCGATTTCTTCCTTTGGGGCCACGTGAAAGACAAGGTCTACGCCAACAGCCCAGCGGCGATTCAAGACCTCAAAGATGGAATTCGTGAGGCTATCGAGGACATAGGGCAGCCACTTTGCGATTTGGTTATGGAAAATTTCATGAAAAGGATACGGTCCTGTAGGCATGGTCGTGGTGGTCATTTGGCTGATGTTATTTTCCATCATTAACGGTATACCTTCCTCTTTATAATGTAATAAATATCCGACCATTTATCTTAAAAAATGGCATTTTTCTTTGAATATCAAAATAACACCTCTTATTGGAAAACCCTTATTTAGTAACAAGTTTCTTACTTTTACGAAGTAGCAATCTAAATTATATCTTCTAATGATATAAAAGCCTTTTACGTAAACACTGTCGTCCGTCAAAGGCTAACCTTCACAAAGAAATAAAAATAACAAATGTTACATTTATTGGACATCCGATTCGGAAAAGTGGCTTCTTCGTACGCGAATTGGTAAAGTTATTTATTTACTAGAGCTTGAATTCCGATAAAGCTCGATACCCGAGAGATTTCGAGTAGTAGAAGTCGTAGTAAAAGTCTTTTGAGAGATGTTTATGCGAGGTAAACTCGTAGTGTAGCTGATTGACGCAATATGTTTTTTGTTGTGCAGAAAAATTGTTTTAAAGTGTCTTGTCAAATTTGTAGTTATTTAAATTCCTGCAGGATAAACTTATTTCTTAATGTTGTTTCCTTTTTTTATGAAATAATCATTCGCTTTTTACTTTTTTTTCAACTAGTTGGCTCCAATGAAAAATGAGCTCATCTACTATAAAATTTTTGTTATGATTAGCAATATAAATTCAGTAGCTACGTGATATTCACACTTTTATTTCCCTAAGATTTAAAGAAAGTTGGCACACGTGTCTAATATTTTATGAAAATATTAAGGAGCGTTGAAAAACATATTTGATTTTCCTTTTACATGATAAGATAGAAGATGCAAGAACACGAAAAAAAACTTGGGCGTAAAATATGTAAATGGTAAAAAAAACTGTAGGTTTTTTAAAATAAATGTTGAACAAACAATTGGAAATATATTCTTGGATGTGAATGACCTTTTTACACTTATTATTTTTATATATCTCTTTATACATTTCGCAGTGTTTGTACTAAAATCAGAACAATAAAACACTCTTTGTTTACCGGTTTTACTGTTGTTTGTGCCAATATTTTTACTTGGAAACCGTTTAACATAAAAAATTGACATATGACACAGTTATTGCTGGTAATTAATCAAATACTGATGAAAATATTTGTCAGAATTTTGGTGGTAATATTGTAGAATCAAACGAGCCGTAAAATACCGATAAAAAATGATTATTAACCAGAAAGCATGGAGTTTGAATATTGCGTTTTGCTAGCCTTTAATATTAATAACGCAGGTCTGCAAGACTGGGGGTCAGTCTGAAGTAGTTTGTTGCATAGAATCTATATTCGAGGTAATAATTGATCCATCACGTCAGGATTTTCAGATGTTTGAGGTTATGTATTCGAAAAGTGGGTTTTTAGGCTATTTTTTTATCCGAATTCTAAAAGAAGGAGGCTCTCAATTCGTCGACTATGTACGTTTTTTTTATGTATGTACACCGATTACTCCGGAACGGCGGCACCGATTTGAGCGAAATTTTTACGTTATGTTCAGGAAGTTGCTGTGGTGGTTCCATATTTTTTGGACGAAATTGGTGCAGTAAAATCCAAGATGGCGATGACAAAAAAAATCAATTTTGTCCGATTTTCTCCAAAACTGGTACCGAGGAGTTTTCAGGGCCGCACATGACGAATCTAAAATTATTTTTAAAAAATTCAATATAGTGGATCCAATATGGCGGACGAAATCATCAATTTTATTCGATTTTCTCCAAAATGGGTACGGGGAAGTTTTCTTTGTCGCATGTGACGCATCTAAAATCATTTTCAAAAAATTCAATATGGTAGATCCAATATGGCGGGCGAAAACATCAATTTTGTTCGGTTTTCTCTTAAATTGGTATGGTGGAGTTTTCGGGATCGTACATAACGAATCTGAAATTATTTTTAAAAAATTTAATATGGCGTATCCAATATATGGGATAAAAAATAAATTTGAAAATTTACAAAAAATAATATTGGTATCTAAAAAATTTCACTTGGGACTTTTCCGAGTAGCTAATTATGAATATTATGTCAAAGAATAGCAGTTTTTATTTTTAAAGTGGTTGATTCAAAATGGTCTTCCAAAATTCGCAAAATCGACTTGCTTTCTAAAAAACTACTAACAGGTATTTAAAGTGGCTGTAACGTTGCAAGAGAAAGTGGCTGACCGCTCAATAGCTTATTTTGAAGAGTAAGAGTAGTACTAAATGATGCAATTAGAAAAAAATTTACCCATAACCTCAAAAGTAATCAAAAAAAACCATTTTCCGAGAGATCGGATTCTGATTCTACACACAATATACTTTTGGATATGATTCCCAACTGCTCAATATGACTTCACATTTAGTAGACCTGTGTAATTAGTAAAAGGTTGAATTCCCAAATATACAAATAGTAAGTTGCTTTAACGAGCACAAGAGTAAGGTTATATCGTGTAAAATTCTTTCTAAGTGTTCACTTACCTCATTTAAGAAATCTTTATACAAAATTTCATATATATATATATATATATATATATATATATATATATATATATATATATATATATATATATATATATATATATATATATGAAGTAAAATGCGAACAGTAAATGCAAACTTCGTTCCAATCATATCCTTTCCGTGTTAGAGGTTGCACACCACCATCGAAATAATGGCCCACCTGTACCACCATACCGAGAAGAAAGTCAAAACTTACCCTCCCCGCCATAGTGATACGGCAGAGGTACATATTTCGTCTCTACTAGACTCATCAGGGTACCGACATGCACCTGTCTGTGCAAAGGACAGATCGGAAGGAAGCATGCAACACTGAACGCGGCTTCGCCGATCTCCCGTCGGATAGCAACGGCATAATGTGGATATATCCACTGCTATTGCATCTCACAGGGAGGAATCCGTTAAAGCCGTATAAACATACATATGCCATCCGGCGGGAGATCCTCTTACAATTTTTGATTCCACCCTACCATATAAAGACACAAGAATATATATTACGGGAAAAAAATTAAAATAAAAAAATAAAATACTTATCTCGGATGCATCCAGTACAAACCTACATTAACACCAATAGAACTTCCGATGAAAAAAGTAATTATTCTCAAGGTAAGCACAGTGATTTTTGATATATTATCCTGTTTTAGTGTAATTTTCATTTTTAAATATCTTACTTTGTAATCTTTTAAATAGTATTTCTTAGGTGTGATCTGTTGTATTTGTCAAAATATGTTGTTTTATATATATTTTATTAGTTGTAGATTAATGTTAGAAAATACAAAATCCTCCTGAGGAAGCTCAATATAATAAGCGAAACAACGAGTGAATACATTTTTTTTTATGAAGATTAGCAAAAACCTATACCCAAGAAAATAAAAATAAATACTATATATATATATATATATATATATATATATGTATTGTATTTAAAAAACTTTTTTATATACTTGAAGACAAGCTCACAAGCTTAAAGCACCTGAAAGTTTGGTCGAAAAAGTCAAATAAAACTTTAAAAAAGTAAACTTCATTTACCGAAGAAACATTTGTGGATTTGTTTTCTATGATTTTGCCGGTCCTGCACAAACAATCCCTGTACTTTCATAGAAAACAATAGAGATTTTATAAGGGAAACCGAAGGATAAAAACAACATTTTCATGAGTCACATGTAGTTTTTAAAAGTTTCACTTACTTTGAAAGGAAAAACATAGAACCTTGATATCTTGAGATTCAATATAAAGTTTAGAGACTCTGCTTAGAGAAAATAAATACAGGGTATCAGAAAACCACATTAAGAAATAAAGGAAGGTGATTCTATATTAAACTTTGGATTTTAGACACAATTCTAGAAGTTTTTCATTCAATTCATCATTTCATATTTTAGCTGGTTGAAAAATCTATCGAATAAGATAAACCGCTGTCCATTTGTTTTGTGGACTTTACACAAGCGTTTTACCGAGTCAAACTGCACACATAACAGAACTACTGCGAAGAAAACAAGTAGACGAAGCAATCATACGCACAATATACGAACTGAATTCCAAAAACACCATGGTAATTAAAACAAATAACATTCTAACAGAGGAAATCCCACTATGCATAGAAATAAGACAGGGTGATAGCCTAAGTCCAACACTTTTCAATGTAATCATGGACGAAATCATTGATGAGGTAAAAAGCACAAATATTAGGTACCCAACGGGACACAACACCGTTCAGATTATATGCTTTGCAGACGATGTTGCCTTGATAGCAGATTGCGAGGACAACTTACAAAGAATGCTTTTCCATCTCAATCGAACAGCCAAATAGTATAATATGAAAATATCTGTGGAGAAAACCAAAGCAATGGTAAAACCACAGAAATGAAAACGCTGAGAATGATCACGGGAACAAGTTTAAGAGATAGAATAAGAAACGCAAAAATACGCGAGGACAGCGGAGTGGGGGATGTTGTGATGTGAGTTCGAAACCGTCGTAGGCAGTGGAGAGATTACGTGGAACGAACGGACGAAGACAGACTAGCAAAAACCGTGATGAGAGAGAAACCAAATACCAAACGGCCGCCTGGACGGCCCCCCAAAAGATGGAGAGACAGCTGGATTTCGACCTCAAACGAGGATCGATAAGGCATTGTGTAAATAACAGAACTTGGTTCTACCTAGAAGAAGAAGAAGAAGAAGAAGTAGGTTAAGTTAGAGTTAAAAAATATCTGAATAACTTGTAGTTTTGATCATTATATCAAAAGGTGATTTACATCAAAAATATTTAAAGATATTTTCAAAAAATACATTACTGATTACACAGCCCTCAGACTTTTTAAATATCCTAACCTAAAAGGCCAAAAAATGCGATTCTGTTCTATATTTCAGGTTATGTATCGTCGCGAAAAAACTATACATAGCTTCTTAAAGTATATATCTTACGCTTTCAAATTCCGCTCAGTTTGCTCAAATATCTTTCTTTCTCTTCAAGATATTTAATTTTCAAAATTACAAATTGCATGAATTTTTCTAGTTTCAATAAGTTTTTAGTGTTGTGCGAAGTAGAGGACCAGGAAAGCCAATGACTGTAAGAGCGGTAGAAGTAGAAAAGAGTGTGTTGGACATGATAGAAGAAAATCCAGGGACTTCTACTCGAGAAATTGCAAATTCTTTGAATGTAAGTAATGAGACTGTTTGGAACATTCTTAGCGAATATTTATTGTACCCTTACCACATACAACGCGTTCAGGCACTTCTTTTTGTGGACTGTTCTTCACGTATTGCATTCTATCACTAATTCTTTTTACCGATGGAGCCACTTTTTCAAGAAATTCGTTAAGGAACTTCCACAATAAATATGTTTGATCTCAAGAAAATCCACATAAGGTACTTGAAGATTGTTTTCAACATCAGTTCTCGTTGAACTTTTGCGTTGGAATTGTGGGTGAATCGTTAATGGGACCGATATTTCTACCAAGAAAACTTACCGACGAGGTATACGGCTACATTTTGTAACAAATGCTACCTTACCTTCTGGAGGAGGTACCATTAGCTTCAAGAAATGCAATGTGGTTTATGTACGATGGTGCAGCAGTGCATTTTAGTATGATTGCTCGAAAGTTTTTAACAGTACCATATGGAAATCGCTGGATTGGTCGAGGTGGACTTCATTTATGGCCTGCTCGATTCCCGGAGTTAAACACTCTGGATTATTTTGTATATGGCCATCTAAAGTCATTAGTTTATACTAATCCAGTCACTTAGAAGAAGATTGGATTCATGCAACAGAGCTGGAGATAGTCATTTTAAAGAGTTCCTGTAGATTAAAAAATGTTACATGTAATTTTTGATAATAAATTGTTTTTATTGTCGATAATAAATTGTTTTTATTGTCGAAAATTTGTTTCAGAATCAGAAGACGAAATTTCCTTAAAATAGTTCAGAGAATAACCCCTTGAATTTTTGTCGTATGTTTAATAAATACCCTGTATATCAAAGAAAATTTTTTTTGCTTCTTAAAATATTTTTTTTGTATATATTGGATAATTAAATTCCAATAAATAGAAAATCCTCTTCGTTTCATTTTTAAAAGAAACACATTTTTTATTCAAACGAAATTTTAACAATTTGGCGTTTTATGCCTTTTCTTTGCCCATTTTAATACGATAAAAGTATACAAAGTCGAAATATTAATACTATTTATCTAAAAATAATAATTACCGTTGTCCCCTGGCGCCTTCGCCATATGCGTTAGTTGTTACCACCTCCGTTGGGGACGACTCTATCGAATTAACATCATAGCCGTTTCGCCAATCAGCACGTAAGTATCGTTTCTAACTTTTCGCCTTTTGTGTTGCCTACTCTGTATTGAGGGCAACCAATTACTTCAAAACCGGTCTCTAGGTAGCGGGGCAGATCTTACAGCAAAAACCTGGGGCATTTCATATTGCAAAATTAATAAATTTTTGTCAATCGATTCATTTATGATAGATAAAATCTGATAGAATATTTTTCAATTTTTATGATTTAAAATTATATCCTCAAGTTTCCTCATGTTGTTTTTGGACACTTTTAGAGAATAATCTTGCTAAATAACAAATAAAAACTAGATTGCTCCTGGAAACAGACCATGAGATTTTCATTATTTAAATCAAATTAGTTAGATTCTCGAATCATTAATATGTAGTATTCCATTCTCTCTTATTTAATAATTCGCTTGTTTTTGAATAATTAATATACTAGACAAACGTCTGAAATTTTAATAAAAACAGTAAAACTTTTAGATGTTTCAGATTCAATTTAATTTGGAACCGTTCCAATTGTGATTCTTTTCCAATAGATATGGGCTTTTCAAAGACTTTATCTTATGCAAAGAGAAAAACTATCCTCCCTGGAAGCCTTTCAGCTTTTTATCAGGCGGAAAAAAACTATTTGATGAACTGTTTCGATAGAAAATAAATAACTGTTTAGAATCGACCATATTAATGTTATATGTGAATAACCTATGATGCCGTAACAAAGGTAGATATCAATTTTGTTGGTTTAAGAAAAAAATGAGAAAATACCTAACTAATTAAAGCCCCAGTATTTCAGTAAAAAACTTTACTACTTTATGCATTGATATTGTCGCTTTTATCTCTCCAGAATAATAATAATTTACAGGTTTTTTCCTAGGTCATAATAAGTAAAGGGTGTTTTTTTATAGAGGTATAGAACTTTTAAATGGAATAAAACAAAGATGAATTTTTTAAATTGACATGAAATTTACTTTGTTCGAAAGATAACCTTCTGGCATTATGATTTAAATATGACTTCTGGCATATGACCGCCACGTCTGGCTCGGACGTAGTCTAATCTGGAGGTCCAATTTTCGATGACTTTTTCCAACATTTGTGGCCGTATATCGGCAATAATGCGGCGAATGTTGTCCGCCAAGTGATCAATCGTTTCGGGCTTATCGGCGTAGACTAGCGACTTCACATATCCCCACAGAAAATAATCTAGCGGCGTTAAGTCGCACGATCTTGGTGGCCAATTCACGGGTCCGAAACGTGAAACTATGCGGTTACCAAATGTTTTCTTCAATTAATCAATTGTGGCACGAGCTGTGTGACATGTTGCGCCGTCTTGTTGAAACCACAGCTCCTGCACATTATGGTTGTTCAATTGATGAACGAAAAAGTCCGTAATCATGGCTCTATAGAGGTCACCATTGACTGTAACGTTCTGACCAGCATCGTTTTTAAAGAAGTACGAATCAATGATTTCACCAGCCCATAAAGCACACCAAACAGTCAGTTTGGATGTAACGGTGTCTCAACATACATTTGAGGATTATCATCACTCCAAATACGGCAGTTTTGTTTATTGACGTATCTATTCAAACAAAAGTGAGCTTCATCGCTAAACAAAATTCGCTTATGAAAATCGGGATCAACGGCAATCTTGTTTTCAGCCCATTCACCGAATCTGCGCCATGCTAGGTGATCGTGTGGCTTCAGTTCTTGCACGAATTGGATTTTGTAAGCACGCAAACCAAGATCTTTACACAAAATCTTCCATAAAAGTGAATGGACACATATCCAATTCCTGTGCACGATGGCGGATAGACTGATTCGGGTCTTCCTCTACGCCACGCTCTACAGCAGCAATGACTTCTTCTGTATGCACTGTACGACGTCTCTGTGGATGCGCATTATCATTTAGAGTAAACGTGGTGCGAAAACGTTCCATAGTTAATCGAATTAATTGCTCTGATGGACGATTATGTTGACCGTAAAATGGACGTAGTGCGCGATACGTATTTCGAACAGAACCATGATTTTCAAAATAAATTTGCACAATTTGGAAGCGTTGTTCAGGCGTCAGTCTATTTATGTTGAAATGCCAACTAAACATAAATCACTTGACAGCAGACAAAATGGCCGCCAGTTAAAAAAGTGTTGCCAACTTAAAGTTTTATACCTCTATAAAAAACACCCTTTATATTAAAGTTGTGACATGTATATTTTTTATTATTATGGTATTTTATTTTTTTATGACATACTTTTAGGTTGTTTTAAATATTTTTGATATATTTTAGCTTTGTAATTATTGACTTCTTCACATTTTTAGTATATTCCTTGTAGTGTTAAGTTGACGTAATTTCTATCTACATTTATAATAAATATACAGTATTTCAGTAAAAAAATATAAATTATCACAGGCAGGGGGGGGGCTTTTCCTTAGGTTTGCAGGTATGCGCAGCCCCCCTCTAATAGAAAAATTTCTCTTATGCAACCCATTGGACGAGTATTTGAACGCTTGCTTCCAGTCGCGCTTGGCGCTGCCAGTATCACATTAAGGTTTCTTCTTCAAGCAGCGGTTAACCAATTCCTTTAGTTCAACTTAGGATACAGTCGTGGTGTCTACTGTGCCGGTGTTTCTATACGTGATGTCTACTGTACCGGTATTATAATTTTTGTGAAAGTGACTATATTTTTACTTTAATCAAGATACCTTGTTACGTTTTAAAGAGGTTAAAAATATTTGGTGACAAAAAAACCATCCAAAATTAAGCGCTTTGTCCAAAACTGTGTAGACAAATATAGTGGATGATTTTAAATGATTCCGGGTTACGAAAGAATTTATTATAACCATTGTGTATGTGTTAGACATTTTTAAGAATCTTTTGTATGAGATTCTAGAAAAGCAGTTAAATATAATGATGTTCTTACTCTCTATCTTCCTTTATGTGTAGGTAAAATCAAGTCAGAGCTTTTTATTTTCTAGGAAACATGAGAGGCTCGTCGAATGAGGTGCAAACAATTATAGCAAAAACCTATGAACATGTTGCTTTCGTGCATTGTTATGTACATCAATTAAGTTTTGTAATGTCCGAATATCTTTTCTCAATCAACAAGGGATTTATTCTTTTTTTGTTCAAATAGTCCTCAAAGAACCGCCATCTCTCTCTAACTCTCTCTTTCTCTCTAGCAGCCCAGTTTGGTCCACTCCTGGACATAGGCCTCCTCTAGCCTCTTCCATTCCAACCTACTTTCTGCAATTCGGTGCCAGTTTCTACCTATTTTCCTTTTGTTTTGCCCACCTTGTATAGTTTTGCCTAGCGACGTGCCCCACCCAGGTCCATTTCAAAGCGTTCCTTATTCGGTCACATAGTGATATTCCCAGCATGATTCTTTCTATTGCTCGCTGTATAGTACGCAGTTTATTAGCTGCTTTAACTGTTAATGTAGTTGCCTCCATTCGATAGGTCATTACCGGGGGAATGCACGAGTCAAATACTCTTCTTTTCAAATTAATAAGAATATCGGGGTTTTTAAGAACGTATCCTAATCTTCTGACGGCTGCCTATCACATCCTAATTCTTCTATTTAGTTCCGCTTCTTGGTTTTCTTTCCCAAGTCTAATTAGATGGCCTAAATACACATATTCCTCGACCCTTTGTATTTCGTTGTTTCCTACATAAAGTGGCGCATCTTCTGGAAACATTATTTTGGTTTTTGCTAAGTTCATTCTTAATCCAATTTTCTCTGGAGCATTTTTTAACTCAGAGAGCATTTTCTGTAACTGGTCTAAATCTTTACTTATTAATATCACTTTATTCGCGAAACATAAATGGCTGATATATCTACCATCATACTAATGCCTTTATGTTCCCAGTTTAGTTGTTTAAAGACATCTTCCAGTGTTAAAGTGAAAAGTTTAGGGGAAATTATATCTCCTTGTCGCACCAATCAACCAGTATTTTTCTTTTATGTTTCTAGATCCTCTGTTGTCTTTACTTGCAGTGTGTCCTTATCATAAATATATTTAACAAAATTTCTGTATCTGCAGTCAATCCGCAATACTAGATCAAGTTGTTAACAAACGCTTACCCCGTTCCTCCCCAACAAGATGGAATTTTAATTCTAGAGTTGTTTGTACCGCATTCGAATACAAAGACAGCACTCTGGAGACAATCTTCAAGGTATTCTCAAAAGCAAGAGATTCCTTTCATGATTAAACTTATTTTACGAGATAATACCTCAAGTTGATTTGTTATTTGGTAAGTTTCAAACAAGACAAATTGACGCTGTTATTGCAAATAAAAATATATTTTCATTTGAATGAAAATTAACAGAAATTGGAAAGAATATTACCTCAATGGACGTTGAGCCATCTCCACTCCATTACTGTTCCGATGACATCCACTCAAGCAGAATGGTACTGGTACTTTTCTACCCTCAAACAGATAAAAGCGTTTTACGGAATACAATGAGGCGAGTAAGACTTTCTGCTTTGGCAATGTAGAAAGAGATCTTATTGAAAGCAAACCTGATTTCACTCAGCGAGTTCTTGATAAGTGTGCTAATGCTAAAAATCGGCGCATTTTTTCAGCCACCGGTGTCTAGGATCATTTTTGTACATATCTATGTGTTTAATGTACCATTGGAATTACAACCCCTACTTTCATAATGCACCTGCCGCCACTGCCACAGGGATTAAAATTCTCCACCATCAATATGATTCTTTTGAATAAAAATAAACCACTCAAATTTAATTGGTATTATTTCGTCAATTTTGTGGATTTTACGACTTTTTTACTATAAGGTCCGTCTAAATTTGCCTCAAGATAATTCCATTTTTACGTTACGCTTTGCTCCTTATTTTATCCCAAGCAGCTCCTTTAATTTTATTTTCCAATTTTGTATTTCTCATTCAGCGTGATCTCCTCGAAATTACAAAAACAACGTAAAAAAATGAAAAACACATTCCTTATGTTAAAGCTTAACAAAAACTGATGAAATAAAAATATAATGGAATGAAAATTCCTCGAGATAAATTACGACTTACGAAAAGAAAGCATTCTTTGATCAGCGTTTCCAGCCGGCGTTTGTTAAATTCCGGAATATTTTTAAAAACTTCGCCGTTTCTATTGGACAACACATTTTTAATGAATTTTGGAGGTTTAATTATAATTCAACTAGATTGTTTGGTTATTAAAATAAAACAAACTTAAAAAACACCCAACAGCTCTCTTAGGGAAATCGTTGGTGCAACACTTTACTTAAACTGCGGAATTCGTGGTAACTTTGGTTGCCGATGCTGAATAATGCGACCTCCATTCTTGGAGTAGCACATTTCGTGTATCGAGATTTGATATAATTTAATTTACCGTCGCACCATCACATGGCGGTTTTATACAACATTGTTGCTTTGTGTTTTTCTTGTGTTATTGAGTGATCCATCCAGATGTCGCCACTGTGTTTTATTTACTATTTTTCAACTGTAAAATTTGTTTATAGGACATAGATGCAAGGTGATGGTTTGCACCGAATATACATATATATATATATATATATATATATATATATATATATATATATATATATATATATATATCCTTTTTTTTTATTTTGTCTTTTCTTGGGTTTAGATTCTTTATTTAACAAAAAAACCAAAGCAATTTCACGTTTTGGCCTTTATTTATTTGTTTTTTTTTTATTTATCTTCATAAAAATATTTTTTATATGATTAAAAACGTTCATACAAGAACTTATCTACAATTTTAAAAAACAAACAAACACTTTAAAATACTATTTAGTTTTTTAAAAGAGTATTTAATTTTACCAATACACACCTTGACATTTTGTTTATTTATTAATAATGAAATGCACCTTTTACATCGTCTATTTAGTTACAGAGGAGACATAAAATGCGAGTGTGTTTTATTTTTATTATTATATATTTTACAATGCACTAGAAAAACCGAAAGAATGCATACATTTAATTTTATATTTAATAGGATATTCAATTTTAGATGTTTATTAACAGGATCAAATACTTAATACATTTGTTTAAATTAAGCTGGTGTAAATGTGACTCAAATTTCCTATATCCTTCTGTCGTCAAGTCGTTAACACTGTTTTTATCTTTTTTAATTTTTATCATCCTTTATCTGCAATTTTTGGTAATTCACATCTTGGTTTTTAATTATGGTACTGTTATAATGGAAGGTATATTTTTCGTCCTGTGTGTGTTTGTTTAACGCTGTTGAGGCATTTTTCGTATATTTATGGCCATTCAGTCTGTTCTTTAATACTTGTCTCGTCATGCCTATATATTTTTTGAGACAATTTGTGCACGGGATCGAATATACTACATTTGATTTATTCATGAGAGGAGTTTTACTTTTTAAATTATTGAATGGTGTATTTAATTTATTATGAGGCCTGTGGCATACAATAATATCATGCTTTTTTGAAATGTGTTTTATTCTTTCTGATAGCTCACTAGTGTATGATATTGCTATTTTTGCTGTTTATGTTCTATGTTTCTTATTATTAGGTTATTAAAAATTTAGATGTTCGTTTATTAATTATTTCGATGTTAGTCTTTTTAAACTTTTTCCTCTAAATATTCCATTACCAACTGAGTAATAGTAGGTGAAATAGGTGGACCCATACCACATTCATCGAGTTGTTTGTAAAAGATGTTTTCGTGCTGAAAGTAATTTGTGTTTAGAACGAGGTCAACAGCATCCATAAAATTATTTTTTGATAGTGATGTATGTATCTTTAAACATTCCCATTTTTCTGCTAAAATAGTGTGGACAAGTTGATTATGATGTCTGTATACAAAGTTATAACATCTAGCGAAATGAGAGCTTCCAAGTCGAGCACTCGTCGAGGAAGCATCACTTGAAAAGGCCAGCTGATATGTTGATGAAACGCCGTGAAGATTTTTCTATTGATGAATGGATTGAAATCCGAAAAAACACCAGTGCACATTCCATCATCCGTGAAAACCTACGTTACAACCTTCTCGGATAATATACGACAATTTTCACAGCGGAAATTTATTCTATTCTATAATGTGCCCATCTCTGTGAGAGGGACATAGACAGGAATAGAGTAATAAATGGTATGACAAGGAAAGGCTGCACAGTCAGACTCGTATGGGTCCCGGGTCACTCGAGCATACAAGGGAATGAGGAAGCAAAGTTGGGTCCGGCGACTGAAGCGTATGGACCTCAACCAATATTACCTGTCCCAATTGCTATTGGGAATTAAAATCGTTTCTGTAAAGTAAATTTATTGAATCGTGGAGGGAAGCTCCTGGAATGAGATGTGCTAAGGAATATATAACGGGACCTAGTGTACGACGGGCTAAAGAGCTTCTCTCCTTGGGAATGAAAAAGGTACGAATTGTGGTGGGATTGTTGACAGGCCATTGTCACCTCAGGGGCCATCTTTATAGAATCGGTGTCGAAGACGATCCGACGTGCAGATGGTGTTTGGAGGAGGATGAAACTGTTGACTATGATCTCAGGGAGTGCCCAGCACTCAACGAACTGAGTCAGAGATATTTCGGAGATATAATTTTGTTACCGGAAGCAGTTAGGCAAGTTCTAACGAGGTTGCTTTGATTCGCAAAGGCGATGGCCTCGAATAGCCTGCAGCTATGATGGGATATAAATGACTCATTGGAGGTGTAGGCGTCGATGATCTAGTATCACCACCTCTTTTTCATTCATTGATTCATTCAACGTAACGAATTCGTTTAGATCGAACCCATAACACGATCTGGCTGGGTACAAGAAGGAAAACAACAGAAAAGCGTTCGAATCCAAGGTAAAATTTTAAAAAGTCAAAAAATTAACAAAGTGGTTCTAGACTAAGACAAAACAAAATATCGTAAGGTAAAAATTAGGAATAAAATGGATCTCGTCTCCATGTTTGTTCCCGAATTGCATTTAAAAATAACAGTTTTAACCCGTAATCCCAAAAAAAGTCCATTATTGTCAAGCACGTTTCCTCAAACATTAATCTAATTTTTTAAATATTTTACACATTCCTGAATATGAGTCTATATATAGAGGAAGGACGGGCGGTTTTTGGCACATATACCCTGTGTTCCTTGCCAATAAATGGTTATCGTTGATTTTCTTCTTGTAAATTCACCCAGTCATTTATTTTCTAGGGTTTTTTTAGAGTTTTCCCCTTTCAGGAGTATAAATTTGAGGTGATATATGACTTGATCCTCAAAAGTGCCCACATATCGAATTATGAAAAATAGAAGATTATAAAAAGCGTATAAAATATCAATATTTTGAAATATAAAAGGAAAAAATATGATATTATATAATGATTTTGGTTTAACGTTTATATTCAGAGATGTAGGAATTTAGTTAGCTATATGATTTGTCAATTCAAAGCCGTTATTATTAATAAAATATATAAAGAGCGTCTTTTAAAGGTCTGTACATAATTGCTAGCTCAAATTCCAGAGACTAAAGTATAAGGATCTAGCCTAATTTACCTTAGTCCAAAAGTTGATGGTTTCCGAAATTTAAAGATACAATTTTTTTAAATTTTTTATAAATATTTGTCTTAATAATAGCTTGATATGCACTAAATTTGGGGTTTTTAGGATTTGATTACAATTTCGATGTATATTCCCCTGCACATGTTTTTGCCATACCGAGATGAAAATCTGAAAACACAAAAAGTTTTATAACTTCAAAAGAAATGATCGCAGCGTTAAGATTTCAACGGTATCTTAAAACTTAGGTATGAGTCTTCAAAAATCCGTTACATTTATCTCCAAAACCCATAAATATAGGTATTAAACAATATCATAGAACATATCCATAGAAATAAGACAGGGTGATAGCCTAAGTCCAACACTTTTCAATGTAATCATGCACGAAATCATTGATGAGGTAAAAGACATAAATATTGGGTACCCAATGGGACACAACACCGTTAAAATTATATGCTTTGCAGACGATGATTCCTTGACAGCTGATAGCGAGGACAACTTACAAAGAATGCTTTTCCATCTTAATCGAACAGCCAAACAGTATAATATGAAGATATCTGTGGAGAAAACCAAAGCAATGGTAATAGCAAAAGAACCGGTAAGATGCAAACTAATGGTTGATGACAAACCTATCGAACAGATTGGGAAGTTTAAATTCCTGGGAGCACATATAACAAGTAACAGGGCAGTAACGGAAGAAGTACGCACACAAGCCAACAAAGCGGCAATGATATCAGGCCAACTAAGAGACATAATCTGGAACATTAAACATATGACGGTTGAGAGCAAAGCAAGAATTTACAAGGTCTGTGTAAGACCGATACTGACCTACGGCGCAGAAACAAGAAATGAAACAACAAAGACAAAACAAATTATTAGAACCATAGAAATGAAAACGCTGAGATTGATCACGGGAACAAATTTAAGAGAAGAGAATAAGAAAAGCAAAAAGACGCGAGGACAACGGAGTGGGGGATGTTATGAAGTGGGTTCGAATGGACGGTGACTGACTAGCAAAAACCATGATGAGAAACCAAACACCAAACGGCCGCCTGGACGGCCCCCCAAAAGATGGAGAGACAGCTGGATTTCGACCTCAAACGAGGATCGATGATGCACTGTATAAATAACAGAATTTGGTTCTACCTAGAAGAAGAAGAAGAAGAAGAAGAAGAAGATAGAAAAGTAGAAAAAATTAAAAAATTGTGATAATATTTGTACTGCTATAATTTCGAGTGCAAATATTGCAGAATACAAAAACCAAGACATTTTGAAAGAGTATTGTTTCACCTTTAAAATGAGCGGTAGGTCATCCAATTTTGTCCATTTGGACCAAAGTTAGATACATTTTTGTCAGAAAATATGTTTTCTTTTGAAACACGTATGTTTAAAAAACTAAACAAAATAGAAAAAAAGTGTAAGTAAAAAAAATACGCGTTTTTGTGCAAAGAATATAAATAGATAGTTTTAAAAAATCGGAGAAAAAAAAATTTCCTATTTTTTATGACATAAAAAATTTTAAAATTTTAATATTAATTAAAAAAATTAGACGATATTTTGTTGAAGTTAAAGAAAAACACTTTTTCTTTAACAAAGGGACAATTTTAATTCTTATTTACATTTCCTCGGTACTAAGCCTTTCAATGAAAACAAAAATAAATATCAGTCATTGCTAACTAATTAGCGGTCAGTTCTTAAATATCAATATGCATAGAATTCAAAATGTAAACCAATAAATAATACAAATAAAGAATTTTAACAAACAATTATTAGAAAAAAAGTAAATATCAATTTGTTAGATAGTATAGTAGTTACGTCTCAACATTTTTCTGATCAAAGTGGTAGCCTTTGCTTTTAATTACAGCCTGGCAGATTCTCGACATTCGCAAGATTAAGTTGTTGAGTGTATCTGCCTTGATTTTTTCCATTTGTCTTGTAAGATTTCCCATGAATGAGGAACCTCTGTCGAACGTTGCTTTTGAAAAGCTGTTTAATTCATCATATAATAATTCTATCGGGTTTTAATCTGGGCTCTGTACTCGCCACTCCATGACTTTAAATTTCTTCTTTTTTTCAAGACTTTCCAAGTAACTTTTGCAGATATTTACAGTATGTTTGGGGTCGTTATCAGGTTGAAAAGTAAAAGGAATACTTACTGAATGAGTACCAGACGGCAATACGTTCTTGTGTAGAAGTTTTTATAGCCTTTCTTTTTCAAGATTCGTTCTACTTTTACAGGGTCACCAACACGGAATCCAGCTAAGCACCCCAAGTTATTACTGAGTTACCTCCATATGTGACACTAGGAACCAAACAATCTTTTAAAAACTTTTGCGTGTGGGTTTTTTTAAGCACATACACTTTTCTTTTCGATCCAAAAACCGCAAAATTCGATTCGTCTCTAAAAGCACTTTTTCTATTGAGCAATGCTTGAATTTTCTTGTTTTCTTGTCCATTTTTATCTTTTTTTTATATTTTTTATAGCAACGGTTTTTAGTAACAAGTCGTCCAAAAACTCCATTTTCATGAAGTCTCCGGCGTACTTATACTACTATAATTTTCAAATTTTTATTAATTTGCACAGTTATATCAGAAATACTGAAACGTCAATTATATAAAGCATTGTGAACAATGCCAGTTTCCTTAATATAATTTCTAACGTTGTAGTCAACAGTACGTCTACTTATATTCGACTTTTCTGCAATTTGTTTCTCTTTAACTTCAACAAAATATCGTGTCATGTTTTTCATTAATTTTACAATTCTGAATTCTGAAATAGGAAAAAAATTTTTTTCTCCAATTTTTTTAAAACTATATATCTGTGTTATTTGCACAAAAACACATTTTCTTACAAAAATGTGTCTAACTTTGGTCCAAATGGACCAAATTGGTAAGTCTACCATTAATTTTAAAGGTGAAGCAATACTCTTTCAAACTGTCTTGGTTTTTGTATTCTGCAGTATTTGCATTTAAAATCATAAGAGTACAAATATCATCAAAATTTTCTAAAATTTTTTACTTTTTTATGATATTGTTTAATACCTTTGTTTATGGATTTTGGAGATAAATGTAACGGATTTTTGAAGATTTATATCTAAGTTTTAAGATACCGTAGGGATTTTTACACCGCGATTATTTCTTTTCAAGTTATAAAACTTTTTGTGTTTTCAGATTTTCATCTAGGTATGGCAAAAACATGTGCAGGGTAGTGTATATGGCAGAGTGCGCCATCATCAGTACTTTGCCTATATTTAGAGCTTCATAACTTTTTTGTATCTCAGTATTTATTTGAATATTTTAGTACATAATGAGGCTCGTCGTAACCATACTTGGAACTTTATTCAGGTTTAGGACTATTTAAATTAATTTGAGGCGTATTTCAGGGCCAGCAGGATAAAATAAAATAAAAATTTACATAGCTGCGAGCTAATAACGATAATAATATAAAAATGAACACACAAAAATAATAATAATAACACAATAACAAACCAAAACAAGAAAACTTTATTTATGTAATTGTTTAATTAAACTTTAAGTATATATTCAAAACGACCTCCGTTTTCATGTACACAAAAATTAATTTTACTGAAAAATTTGAACTGTACCCTTTTCATAATTTACACTGTTTTTGTTGTTGTTGTTTAGCTCAACGGCCTTCAAAATGTTGGTTTTTCATTACTTAATTGAAACACAATTATTTGGAATAATTAATTTTTGCATTTTGTGGTAAGATTTTATTTTTGGTAAATTTAATTTGTTCATCTAACGTTTAAAATATTGTTTTTAGGTTTACATTTGTTTGAAATATATCCCTTTATTCAATAAATAATAAAATATTGCAGTAAATATTTTTATAACTTCTTTCTTATTCTTTCCTGGTCTTACAACTCTGGGTGAGTCTTAGTCGCATCCACTATCGCCCTCCATCTCCTACGGCCTTGGGCTTCCATTTCCCACTACTGGACTCCAATCCTATGCAAATCAGCTTCAACGGCATCATTTCCTGGGACGGCCTATTGATCTTCTACCATCTGGTCTCTTAAAGAATACTGTTTTCAATAATTTGTGGTCCCCTGACCTTACCACATGGCCTGCCTATCTTATTCTATTGGCTTTTATACAACGGACTATGTTTTCACTGCCATATAGCATCGCCAATTCAGCATTGTGGCGTATTCTCCAATTTCCTGTTGTTTCATCTCTTTGGGGACCAAATATCATTCTAAGAACCTTTCGTTCAAATATGAGTAATTTATTTATTTCCCTTTGATTGAGGGTCCAAGTTTCGCTGCCATAAGTAACTACCGGGCTAATAATTGACCTGTACTGAGTTAGTTTGGATTGTCTTTTTAACAGTTTAGATCTCAATAATGTTGTGAGGGAGTATAACGCCCTATTTGCTGCCGCTATTCTCGCTGAGACGTCTTTTTCAACTCGATTGTCGTCTGTGATTACCGCTCCTAGGTACTTGAATTCCTTAACCACTCCGAAGTTGTGTTCATTCTGCCCGATTCGAGGTCTTGGATTCTTGGTTACCACCATGTATTTAGTTTTTTCTTCATTTACTCGGAGACTCATATTACCTGCTTCTTCCTCGAGTTGTGAAAATACCTCTCTCACGTCTCTTGTTGAATGAGCAACTGTATCGATATCATCAGCAAAGGCCAGCACCAGTTTTGAACCTTGGTTCGCAAAACCCTCTGTCAGCCCCGACGCAACCCTGCTCATTGCATGTTCCAAGGCAAAATTGAAAAGCAACGGTGACAGAGGGTCACCTTGTCTGAGTCCTGATGTCACACTGAATGGCGCTGATGTTCTATTTCCTACCCTTACCTGTGCATATGAGTTTCTCACGCACAATTGTGTTAGATCGACTAATTTTTTTTGCTACGCCCATTTCTAACATTGCTAGCCATAGTCTGCTTCTTTTCACATTTATAACGTATTCAAATAATTTAAATGTCATAATTCTAAACTCAACATTTTCTATTAGTTAACACAACTATACAAATATATTCAAATTATATGCACATTCTATTTTATAAAATGATTGGCAACTAAGTTTAACATTTTAAAATGTTAAATGAACGACCTAGATTTAAATAATTTTAAAATCCCGCCCTTTATACCTTTGATATCGCTACCTATAGGGCATGAAAGGGGCACAGAACAAGATTATTTTCTTGTGATTGTGCAAGCGAACGTAGCTTTACTTTTCCAGCTACCTTTCGTGTTCCAGTTTTTCCAATTACTGAGGTAGTACATTTTATTTTTTAATGGTTACAATTTTTAATATTATTTTTTGGTATGAATATTGTTTATAATATAGTTTTAACAACCCAACCAAAACAATAAAATGAACACCCTGTTTACGATTTCCTTGGTTTTCTAATTTAAGCTACTAAGCAGTACAGTACAGTTTTAAAACTACAATTTTAAACGTCAAAATTACAATTGATTTATGTTCAGCTCTATGTCCAATTTGCAAACATTACTACTTTTTCTAATATTTATGAGCCAACTTTCTGCATATACCTAAGTTTCTGTTTTGCCTCTAACGAGAGTTTTGAGACGAGAAAAATTAATGCACAAAAAAAAATGGCTTTCGGAGAAAGTTTGGCGAGTTTTTCCAGAGTGTTGGCGCCGGTGCGGTGGTATGCAATATTTTCAGACGTTTTTGGGTCTTTCCATACTTACGGAATTAACTGTTGTTTATTTATGTTTAACGTTGCTTTGCCTATTAGAATTTTTTGTTGAACATTTGTAAATTCGCGAAACAATGATATATACAAGAAATTTAAGGTTTCTAGCACACAAACACAAACTCACTGGGTAATTTTGTGTTTAATTTATACTTTGTTAAGGTGTCTTTCTTTGATATATATATATATATATATATATATATATATATATATATATATATATATATATATATATTTATGCCTTTATTACCTTTTTTACAGTTGACGAAGTTAAATTAACAATACGATCATATTTTCTACGAAATTTTTGAAAAATTCAACAATAAAATCACGTTGTTCTTTCACGTAGTGATTCATTTTTACTAACCCTAATCTGTTAGCTGTCAAACTGAAGATTTTTTGCTTGCCAACACTCTACCGCAGAAATAGAGGTAAATTCAAATCTTTGACATCCTTTAATTCTTCCCTAAAAATGCAAATACTCCAAGAAATGCCCATTATTGGTTCTTTATTTATTGAAGAAAACTTCTGTACCTAAACATGCTTGATTGGACTTATAAGCCAGAATCTAGAGATCCAAATTGATCTAGTGAATAATTTACTTTTACAATAAAATCTACGATATTTTTAGCAGGGCGATGTTCGACTTCATTATTTTCTTTCCGTCAGTCATTGGGGGGGTTGTGAATGGGAAAAACCTAAAACGAGCCTGTTCCAGCAAATAGTGTCGTCATCACCTAATTAGATTTTGATCAGCTCTTGAACCGCTTATCAGATTTTAATCAGCTTTTGATCAGCGTAGGGTAGGGAAATTTTACCTACCCTACCTACCTTACCTACCCTACCTACATTATCTACCCTACCTACCCTATGCTGATTAGCGGTTCAAAAGATGATCAAAATCTAAAGGTGATGACGACACTATTTGCTGGAACTGGTTCATTTTAGGTCCCCAACCACAACCTCCCCAACGATTACTCCCATTAAACAGTGGTTAAACGCAAGATTCTCCGATAAATTGATTGAAAGGAGGAAAGCAATTGAATGGCGTCCTAGATTACCGGATTTAACTTCTTTGAGGACATCTTAAATCGGTTGTTTATCAAACGTAACCTGCTGATATTTATAATTTTAATTGGCGAATTACAACAGCATTGTTTGACCGAGTTGATATTTTGAAATAATGTTATATCACTGTTATATTTCTATGAATCTATATGACCACTAATAATATGTGATTAGTAATTAAAAAAGGATATAGAGAGCTATAATATTTCTAGTAATAGAACATAATATGCTTTATCCCTTTTTAGATTCTAACAATTCTTATAACTAAGGGGTGATAATGAGTCTAGATAAATATTGGGTTTAGGACTTAGACTAACAATGTGAGTGTTTCCAGTTCCCAAAATATAAACGTTTATTCTCATAAAATTGCGAAGCTCCAATTTCATAGAACCAATTTTTTGTTGAAAAACATAAAATAATGAACGCTCTGTAATAAAAGTTGGCTTATTAACATTAAACGTTGCTAGACAACGCATAATCAGTTATTTCTATCATAGCTGTCTAGTTATTTTCCCCAGTATCCCTCATAAAATAATATCTCTTCTCTGGCTTTATTTCAGGAATTCTAAGTCTAACTAACTTACCTGTATAAAACTTGAATTTATTGGCGTCAACTCCTGATTAGCCTGAAACTTGGCCATATCTCTGAGAACTTCTTTGACAGCCAACTGATCGATGTCGACAACTCTAAAAGCCGTCATGTTCACGAAGTTGTATTTGAAGTCTTCTAAGTCGAAAGTTTCTATATCGAAGGTTGTGAAAACGTAATGGTATTTGTAGTCGTTCATTTGCAGCTGTAAGATCTGAAAAAAGTATAAACTAATAAAATTAATGGGAAACTTCTAAAGTGTGTGTAATATGAGTATATATATATATATATATATATATATATATATATATATATATATATATATATATATATATATATATAGAATAAATAGATAAGTTTTTGTCCGTGTAATTTAAAATAAAATAGAATCAAATATTGGCAAAGCGGACGTGAAAATTTGTCAATCTACATGATTCTCGTGTTAAAAAGTGCGGAGCACTCCAAAATATGGAAAAACTCCGGGTCCGACAGATGGCAACAGCGCTGTTTCGTCCTAATGCCTGACGAGTCCCATAACCAATTTATCCTATTCCACCATCATCGATATGATGGCATACCTGTACCACCATACCGAGAAGAAAGTCAAAACTTACCCTCCCCGCCACAGTGATACGGCAGAGGTACATGCTTTGTCTCCACTAGACTCATCAGGATACCGACATGCACCTGTCTGTGCAAAGGACAGATCGAAAGGAAGCATGTAACACTGAACGCGGCTTCGCCGACCTCCCGCCCGATGGCGTATGTATGTAAATAAGTAATTTTTAAAGTTTATATTCTATTTTTGCTAAATCTTATACTTGGCTACGCCATTGTTTTACGTATCCGTATTTTTCTCAACTACTTAGGTCACCCGCGACACTTCTCGGTTGACACATGACATCTGTCACTACAAAATGGTGAAATAGTCGAGTAAGATGGTTGGCTGTTTCGTGATTTTTAGAATTTGAACGAATTTTTACAATTATATCATAATATCTTCCTCTTCTTCTACCTTCTATAATAGGTTCCTGACCTGTTCCTTCTTCGATTTTCCTCATTCTGGACTTAAATTATCGCTCCACCTTTTCCGTGGTCGACCTCTACTGCGTGTACCACTAGGCGATTTATCTTGTGCGGTCCTTACCAGTCTATCCTCTGTCATTCGGCTTATGTGTTTGTTCCATTGCGTTTTACATTGTAGGACCCACTCATTAATGCAGTCGGTGTTGCATGATTGCCTGATTTTATCGCTTCTTTCTCTGTCTAGTAGCGTTTTTCCTGTTATTCGTCGAAGTATTCTCATTTCTGTAGACTCCAAAAGTTGTTTCGTTTTTGTCGTCTCTGGCCGTGTTTCTGAGGTGTATGCCATAATAGGTCTAATTGTGGTTTTGTAGATCCGAACTTTTGTTTCTTGTTATAAGTGTTTGTTTCGCCAGATCACGTCGTTGAGGCAACCCGCCACTTTGTTTGTTTTGGCCACCTGCCCTCTAACTTCATCTTCGATGTTGCTCTAACTAGTTATGTCGATTCCTAGATATTTGAAGCTCATTTCTTGTTATATTATTCGACCGTCTAGTTCTAGTTTGCATCGGAGGGGTTCGTTTGAGGTTGTCATACATTTAGTTTTTTCGGCTGAGATAATCATATTATATTTTCTTCCCGCAAGATTAAAGGTATTTAACAATCTCTGGAGGTCGTCTTCATTTTCGGCACATATCACAGCGTCATCAGCGTAACAGAGAATTTTTATTTCTGTATCACCCATTTTATATCCTCTACCAAGTCGCACCTCCTTTAATATTTCGTCCATTATCATGTTAAACAACAAAGCACTAAGCGAGTCTCCCTGTCTAATACCGCTGTTGACTGGTATGGGTGTTGATAATTTGCCGTTAATGCGAATCTGAACTTTATTGTTTGCGTATATGTTTTCGATGGTCTGAATTATATTGATAGGAATATTTCTCCTATATAACAGGTGGATTACGTCATCTAGATTTATGCGATCGAATGCTTTTGTTAGATCTATAAAGCATAAAAATGTTGGTTTATTGTATTCTATAGATTTTTCGACTATCTGTCGTAGAATAAATACTGCATCCACGCAAGACCTTTCTGATCTAAATCCCTGCTGTTCGTCTTCCAGTGTTGTAACCGAATTAATTTTATTTTTGATTACTTTCGTAACGAGTTTCAGAGTTGTGTCCAGTAGATTAATATCATAATATACCACTAAATATAAATAAAAAGTGCTAATGCTGGGTTTTCCCCCCTGTTTTTCAAATATATACTTGTTTCGTATTCAAACCACATTGGTCAGTTACTTAATAATTATAGTTTAGGTGAATACTCTAACTGTTTATCTAATAATTGTAGAGATGTTATACATAACCAATAAAAATTTACGAATCCAGGCCATAAAGGATTTTGCAGATTTTAAAGGTGGTCAGAAACGAACTCGCCCCTGAACTCGTAGACCCAAAATTCGGACAGTTATTAGTTTTCTAAAATATAAGGAATCTGCATTTATTTCGAAAAAATCAACTATTTCGAGGACTTGCATTGTCTTTATTTTTGTTTGTTTGTACGACATTTCGACTAGGTTGTACCTCTAATCGTTATCAAATGTAAACCGAATGTTTTGTCTTAAGGCTACGGATTTGTAAGGCTTTATGGATTACACGGAATTCACTAAGCTTAAAAACTACATCTTCAAAGGTACATTACTGGATATCTCTTTTGGGCCCCATATCTTCGTTACGGAAAAATATATCGAACACTAGGGTAACTTTAACGCCTTTTAACTCTGAATAAGTTGTTAAATGAACAACTTATATACATATAATGAATACTTTATTATACCTCTATATAACTTTGAAATCTATACATAAACCTTTGAACGGCCGATATAATGCACTGTAAGTACATCGCTAAGCCTAGCGTCGATTCTTTCCCGCCTTACACATACTTTTGTATGGCTTTTTGCCTGTATTGAGTGTCATATTGAAAATGTAGTGCCTTTGAAGAAGTTCACAAGGGCTGTCTATTGCATGCACTTTGCGTATCTTTGTGAAATATTTTTACACCTTTACCCGCTATTAAAAATGTATTTTAAAGAGAATACATTGTAGTGGATTTAATGAAATGAAGACATCGGTAAAATATAATAATGAGTGGGAAACAATATTTTGTTTTGTTCCTATTTCTAAATCGTTATTTTTACTTTAACAGGAAGACGTTTATAATGTGATATAAGTTATCTATAAATTGTAGAAATGTTTTCTTATATTTATGGGAACATTGGTCTTTTCAGATGGCATGATTTGAAATCTATATCTGTACAAATTTATGAGGGTAGAGGTTTATATTTCGGAAACAATAAACAAAAACATATATTTACCATTCAAAATAGTTTATATATATATATATATATATATATATATATACATACATATATATATATATATATATATATATATATATATATATATATATATATATATATATATATATATTGGATCTTCTTTGTATTTTGGAGTCAGGTTCAACCTATAGACTCATATGCTATAACTATGGACTATAAACATTATGGGTCTGAAAACTTATATTTGGCTTTTAGCCAGTTAATTTTCAAAAGAAAAATAACCCAGCTTAACGGGCAAGTAGCCAATCTCTGACGTAGCGATAGCATTGGCGTGGTGTCCTGGTGAGGTTGTGAGACTGTGTAATGAGCTGGTTTGTAGAATGGGTCGCGTGGTCCATATATTTGGTTATGGTTTCACGAATAAAAGTAGTAAAAGTATCACATTCAAGATTCCTATGTATTATTGTGTTCCTCACAAAGTATGGGGCTCCACAGATCATTCTTAGGACTTTGTTTTGATAACGCTCTATTCGCCTGCCTGAATCTAGATCTGAAATCTGCCTGTGGTGATCCAGGTCGGAGCACCAAAGGACAGAATAGATCGTAAGAAGAGTTTGTAAAGAGTCAGCTTGTTTCTCAAGTAGAGTTTGCTCTTTCGATGCAAAAGCGAATAGAGAGCCAACCATGACGTATTGGATAAAATATAGTTCGTATTTAATAATCAATTTAGTCTTTCTCAAAGACTACTCCCAAGTACTTCGCATTGCTCCGTCAAGGAATGCGAACATTCGAGATTGACGGATTGTCCGGGATCGAAAACCGCGAATTTGTAAATATGATGGCTTGGGTCTTATTTGTGTTTAATTTGATTTTCCAATCAGCCATCCATCTCTTTAGTTTGTTTATGTGACGTTGGAGTCTCAATACTACGTAATTTAAAGATCCTGAAGAGGTCGTAAACGCAGTATCGTCAGCAAACAGAAATAATTTGCTAAAGTTATCAGTCGGAATGTCCGCTGTATATAAATTAAATAGAGTGGGTGACAAGGGTGACCCCTGCGACACTCCAACTCTGACGTGTTTTATTGCCGACATAGCGTCGGTACAAACCATCATCTCGCCTCTGTATCCTATAAAGCTGAAGTTAAGATTAAAAACAGCAAATAGGACGAAAAAGGCGACATCTCGATGGTTCACTCGATAACAGATGATGGTTTGTACCGACTGCGGTGGCCTGACGAGTCTCATATTAGGACGAAACAGCGCTGTCGCCATCTGTCGGACCCGGAGTCTTTCCATACTTTGGAATGCTCCGCACTTTTTAACATGAGAATAGTACAGATTGATATATTTCACGTCCGCTATACCAAAGATTTTATTTTATTTCTGTTTTTATATTACACGGACAAGAACTTTATTTATTTATTTTCTACTTGTTTGGCTTTAAAACACACTAAACGGTGCTCTCATAGGAGGATCGTTTGGTGCGACACGTGGCTTTCGTTGCCAATCTAGCAGCAAGCCTAGTTGCTTTGTACCGAATAATGCGACCCCTATCTTTTGGGCAGCGCGTTTTGTGTATTCAATTTTACAGATTTCTATTTTTATTCACTGCCGCGCCACCACATGGCGGTTTTTACAAATTTTGTCAATCTGTGTGGTTTTTGTGTTATCGACTGAACCATCGAGATGTCGCCTTTGTCGTCCTATTTGCTGTTTTTAAACTTCAGCTTTAAAGGATACAGAGGCGAGATGATGGTTTGTACCGACTGCGGTGGCCTGACGAGTCCCATATTAGGACGAAACAGCGCTGTCGCCATCTGTCGGACCCGGAGTCTTTCCATACTTTGGAATGCTCCGCACAGATTGATACATTTCACGTCCTCTATGCCAAAGATTTTATTTTATTTCTGTTTTTATATTACACGGACAAGAACTTTATATATATATATATATATATATATATTGTCGTATTTAGCGGATGATGAGTGTTTTTTTCTACTAATTTAAATTTGAATTTACCATATTTTTGTTAATTTTTTCCAATTTTCTCCTTCAACTACCTTTCGCGATTTTTAACTATTTTTTGATTTTTAACGAGACGTATCAAAGCTTATATTATCTAATAACAACCAAAACTTTTCTTCTCTATTTAAAATGATCTTTATGGTTAAAACGATATATTCTACATTTCATTCAAGTACTATAATTTAACATTTTTTGCTGTGCAATTTAAAGCCTAAAAACTATTGCTCGTCTTTAATAGAACATAACTATTGAAATGAACGACATGCTGGTTATTCAACCATTTTATTTTTCAGTGTAGAAAATCAATGACTACGCAGTTTGTTCTTCATGTGCGGGAACAAAAAGAGATCATTGGGTGCCAAATCAGGGCTATACAGCATAGCACGCAGAAATCTATGCTACGCTACTGAACTGGCAGTTATTACTAAATATATGGTAAAAATTTATCACGTGTTCAATAGTCCAATAATTTCTAAGTCAAATTTATTTATATTTAATGAACTGATAGCTTACTTAATCTATAATTTTAAAGCTTAAAGAAAACACTTCTAGGAAAATTAATTTGGACTAATTCCAATTATTTCCCTTTTCGAAGTATGCGCTTTCCAAGGCCTTTATTTTATGCAGCGGGAAAACTATCAATTTCCTAACTTTCACAGAGTTTTATCAGTCAAAACCAAATTCTCTGTCAACTGTTCTTGTAAATTACCAAAAATTCTATTTTAAAAGACAGATGAATAACAACTGAATTGAAATTATGTGCAGGCCAGAAAAATTGAGAGTATTTTTTGGAAAACATAGCGTATAGGTAAATACAACAGTTTCAAAAATATTAACATTTCAATTTAACTCATAGGAATTTTTATTCTTTTCCTACCGATTTGTCCTCCCTACTAAATAAAAATTTCAATTTCCATTGTTAGAAGTTAGCTTCTTTGACTGAAATTCTTTTTGTAATAGGAAACAAATACAATCTGCCAAAATATATCAGCGAACTCACTAGACACTACCTTGATAAAACGTATTTTACCTATGAAGGCCAACAATATAAACAAGTCGAGGGAGCCCCTATAGGATCTCCGCTATCTCCTGCACTCGCTAATTTATTTCTTCTGGCAACATGGAGAAGAAAATCTCAAAAATTTCATAAATCACATAAACAGTATACACTCAAAAATCAAATTCACCATGGAAACAGAACAGGAAAGAATACTACCTTTTCTGGATATTCTACTGAAAAGAAAAGAGAATTGCTTGCTTTCACATCCTGTTACCACAAAGAAATGAACATACTGCAAGACGCCCTGATAAAAACTATTAAAAAAAATAACATATAGATAAGGCTCTAAAAAACAAAAGCTTGACCCCAAAAAGTCGCGATAACCAAGAGAAGAGCTCCAAAGCTTTTATTTCTTATGTCAGTGAAACCACAGACAAAATCGCAAAAATTCGCAAGACATTGAAACCATTTTCACCACAGACTGTAAAGTAAAGGATTCTCCTGCTAACACCGAAAGAAAAAATCCCTCTAGAAAATCAGGGAGTGTACAAAATTCCATGCGGAGTATGCAGCTCATCTTACGTAGGCCAAACCAAATTATAAAATAAGCGCCAGAAGAGACGAATATATAAATGCTGTCAAGCAAAAATCAATTTTTTCTGCACTAGCCTAACACTTGTTAAACATAGGACATAAACTCTTCAGGAACAAAAATGCTATCAAGATGTTAAAACTGGTCCATAAGAGTTGTAAGGGAAGCCATCGAAATGGCTAAGGCGCCCAACAACTTAAATAGCTGGGATAGTAGCTAGCGACTGCCTAATACTTGGAAAAACCTGCTTATAAAACATCACCCAGTAGTAGGTAGTACAGAAAAGGATCACAACTCGGCAAAACGAACCCAAACACTAACAATAGGTCCGACGACACGCAGTCGGTCTCGGAACTTGATTGGCCAGAACCATCTAGCTAACGACGCGCCCCACGTACATACGAGACCGACAGTACCCGAGTCGCATTATAACAAAAAGCAACATATCATAACAAAAAGCACATACAAACACTACAACAACCTAAGAACTAAAAACAAAGATAATTCACAACTGGAAACAAAAAAACGATACATAGCATTAGAGTTACAACTAGCTAAACTCAATCTTTACCAAATTAAAAAGCAAAAAAAAAAAACAACAATTAAAATAGGAATGATAATTATTAAAAAATCGATACTGCAGTATTGATAAAACATGAAGGTAACGAAAAGCGCTTGTCTAACTTCAAGGAAACTAAAATAGTTGATAGGGACAGAAATCGGAAAATAATAATAAAAGAAACACTTACTGTAAATGACAGTACTGATATAGACAACCTTAGCCCAATCTACACTAATATAATTTAAAGACGGTATATCCTTTTAATAACACTAAGAAATGTATATCCTGTTAATGGCAAAAACTCATTAGTTTCATTTTTTTGATCATCATATCCCCGAATGCAAAAATACATGTCCCTGATAGTTAATATTAATAAAGGTTTTGAAGAAATCTCAAGGGGCCTACAATTTTGCTAAATATTACCTTTTAAAATAATAAATTTTCCAGGACATGGTACTATTATTTTACGTGATGCATTGAATAATTGACATTCTTATTTTGGTTGAAGATGTAATTTTAAGATGCTAAATCAGATGCAAAATGAAAAGAAACGTCATAAATTATCAATTGAAATGAATATCTTCAAAGAATATTCTAGTTTCCGACCTGTACAGGTGAGTCAACGATTGGATGAAGTAGGTTTGTGCCTTTTCGGTGAAATTTACAAAGAAACTATATTTATTGTTTGATACAGTTTATTTTTACGCAGATTTTAAAAATATTTAGGACTCTACAGGGTGACCCAAAAAACTAGGACAGCATAAAGTTGTATTTTTTAAAATAGAACACCCTATATACGAATCGTATTTTCGATTTAGCTTATAATTTTAATTAAATATTTTTTATTAAGGGTTTACTTTAACAAAACTTTATAGTTTCTGAGATAATTAAGTTTAAAGAAAAAAAGTCACATTTTCAAACATCAATTCAATCCTAAATAACGTTTTCAATTTTGTGACAAATATATTCAAATTTGGAATTTAGCAAGGCCAAGGACAAGTTAACATAATTTTTACCTAATATTTGCAATAAAAGCTACAGGGTGTTGAACACATCGGCTCAAATTTGAACAAGTTTAAATGAATAAATATCTTCTTTTTTAAATGGTACGCCCTGTATATTTTCATGTTATTTAATAGAGTAATATAAACCCTAAAAGTTTTGTTCAATATATCCTATACCTATTTATAATAGTTTTTGAGATATTTCAGTTTTTCTTATTTTCCATATTTTTTTACAGAAATAGTCTTCATTATCATAGTAGCCATGTAAAATAATAAAAAGAAACTACAGAAACAAACAGAATGTGGTTAAATATGATGAAATATATTATTCGTTATATTACAACGGCAATAGTTTAATTAAACATAATGTGAAAAAATTAACACAACAATAACGACAAGGCATATACATATTTACTTTTATACTAAATTGAAGCAATAAAATTACCTATCAAATACTGAGATTAATTATTTCTTTTTAATAAGTGTTCGAATAAACGACCCTCTTGTGCAATGCACAAATTTAGTCTTTTTTGCAGATTTTCTCGGACCCTGGACAAAATTAGTGGCGTTATTGTTCTACAGGTATCCCTAATCCTGTTTCGCATATCTTCCACTGTTGTTGGTGGATTAACATACACCTTATTTTTAATATAACCCCATAGGAAGAAATCTAATGAGGTGATGTCGCAAGACCTTGGTGGCCACTCAATGAAACCCCCACGTCCAATCCATTTTTGCGGATATCGTTGGTCCAAAAACTCACGAACTTCACGATGGTAATGCGGAAGCGCACCATCGTGCTGGAACCACATACTGTCGAGCTCATCCCTATCGAGACCTTGAAGCAGTTGGGGTAGTTCTTCTTGTAGAAAGTTCAGGTAACTATGGCCATTTAGTGGTTCATTAAAAAAGTGGGGTCCAATAATTCGATTATGATGAATACCACACCAAACATTTAATGACCAATGGTTTTGATGTTGCACCTCTCTAATCCAAAATGGGTTTTCTGTGGCATAATAATGCATGTTGCGTCTATTTACGGCACCGTTACTTCTAAAAGTAACTTCATCACTAAACATTACCTTGCATAATAAATTTGGATTTAATTGAATCTCCTCATTTATTGTACGACAAAAGTTTACACGACTTTCAAAATCCTGTCCATGCAATTCTTGGTGTAATTCCATGTAATATGGATGATACCTATATTTCTTGGTAGTACGATTAGCGGTGGATTGTGATGTTTCACATAATGCTGCTAACTGACGGCTACCAATATAAGGATTTTCCTGAACATTTAACAATACTTGTAGTTCTTTTTCTTCATTAGTTACTGGTTTGTTGACCACTTTACGTTTTGGATAATCAACAGTACCAGAAGAATCAAATCTTTGCATTAAGTTTTGAAAAGTATGGGTATTAGGCTGGCGTCGATCAGGATACTTCATTTTGTAAATTTTATGAGCAAGAAGGCAATTTTTTTGAGCCTCTCCTATTGTATAAATCATATCTATTAACTCATTCTTTGGAAAATTCATTTTACAATATAAGATGAATGCAAAAAAAACCAAACTACACTACATAAAAACCAAAAGAAGCGATTGCGGTTATAAATTTGACACACAGAAAAATGTTCTTTTGCATTGTTTTTGCCATGGCTACTATGATAATGAAGACTATTTCTGTAAAAAAGTATGGAAAATAAGACAAACTGAAATATCTCAAAAACTATTATAAATAGGTATAGGATATATTGAACAAAACTTTTAGGGTTTTTATTACTCTATTAAATAACATGAAAATATACAGGGTGTACCGTTTAAAAAAAAAGATATTTATTCATTTAAACTTGTTCAAATTTGAGCCGATGTGTTCAACACCCTGTAGCTTTTATTGCAAATATTAGGTAAAAATTATGTTAACTTGTCCTTGGCCTTGCTAAATTCCAAGTTTGAATATATTTGTCACAAAATTGAAAACGTTATTTAGGATTGAATTGATGCTTGAAAATGTGACTTTTTTTCTTTAAACTTAATTATCTCAGAAACTATAAAGTTTTGTTATAGTAAATCCTTAATAAAAAAGATTTAAAATTATAAGCTAAATCGAAAATACGATTCGTATATAGGGTGTTCTTTTTAAAAAAATACAACTTTATGCTGTCCTAGTTGTTTGGCTCACCCTGTAGAGTCCTAAATATTTTTAAAATCTGCGTAAAAATAAACTGTATCAAACCATAAATATAGTTTCTGTGTTAATTTCACCGAAAAGGCACAAACCTACTTCATCCAATCGTTGACTCACCCTGTATATTCATGAAAACATTTTTAACAGTCAAATTTTACACTTACCCCTTTAAGAAACAGCTGCATGTTGGAGGGTTTCGTATCAATAACAATATTTGTAATCTCTTTGCTTTTTATTTCTTTTAATACGGCTCGATACGATTCGGGATCGGCTTGACGTAGGTGTATTTCCAAGTTGCGGTTGTGGGGAGACCTAACCAGTTCACGTAATTTGATAAGTCCTGGAAATTAATTATTATAAGTTTGCCAGCTGGGGACACCACAAAACTCTGAATTTAATCCTTTATTAAACGGCATTAGCAACAATTTTTATAGTCTGTTGCTCCAAGTATGGAAATTTATAATATCCCTTATTGAATCAAATATTTATTGACACAAAATTAACAGTTCACCTTACCATAATCTTCTTCATATAAAATAGCAACTTTCGTCCAGTTTAAAAACCCCATCACATCTTCAAAAGCTGAATTGAGCAAATTTTGAGCAGGATATAGATTTATAGAAAATTCTCTGACGTCACTTTCAAGGTCGAGTCGAGTTTCGAGATGTGGAATATCCAAAGCGTCACAAATGGAGTGGATATGTGCTCCCAGAAGGGGATCCGAAGGTCCGAATACTGCGTAGACTCCGTTCTGAACTTGGTTGCAAGCTGAAGCAAAGAATTGTTATTAAAAATATTAATTTGCTGGTTAAATTTACGTGATTTACAAATTTATAATAAACTTAGCGATGGAGTTAAGGTTTTATTTCACTTGGGAAAAGGACGACTTTTGTACGGTTTGTGTTTTCACTCTTGCTTTGATTAAAACTTTATAAAGCTAATTGAACGTATTATTTTGAAAATTGTGTTTCTTACAAGCTTTTTCAATAGAATGGCTAACAAGAGCAATTACTTTAGAAATCTATAGAACACTCAGGAAATACCAAAACAATACCTGACAACCTACGATCGGTGCTCACACCACACTACAGTAAGCCACCACATCTTTACGGACTTCCAAAAATTCATAAAACGAACATTCCGTTGGGGCTAATAACCAGCTCCAAAGGATCTTCAACAAATGCACTGGCGAAGTTTCTCTTAAAAAATCATACAACCTTTAGAAGGTAAGACAAACACACATGTTAAAAATTCTACATATTTCGTGAACATTAGTAGCATCAATCTAGAGCCAGACGACAGACTAATAAGCTTTGATGTGGAAAGGTAGTATACTAATGTACCATTAGGGGAATCACTAGACATAATCAAAACTAGACTTTCAAATGATACTACTTTATGAGATCGAACCACGTTACCACTGGACGGGCTGATGGACCTTTTGGTGTGTTGCCTGCGTAGTACTTACTTTCAAGTAAAGGACAAGTTTTACGCTCAGGAAGACGGGCTTCCGGTGGGTTCTTCACTCTCTCCAGTCGTTGCCAATATATATATATATATATATATATATATATATATATATATATATATATATATATATATAGAATGGTTCGAAACTCATGCCATAGAAACGGCAACAGTAAAACCGAAAGTCTGGTTGAGATATGTCGATGATACTTTCATCGTATGGAAGGGCAATGATTAAGAACTTATTGATTTACTGAAACATCTGAATACTATTCAACCTACAATTAAGTTTACCATGGAAAAAGAGGTAAATAATCAATTGCCCTTCCTAGATGTCTTGGTGAACCGTTCAAACGAAACTATTAAAACTTCAGTATACAGAAAGCCAACACATACTGGACAATATCTTAATCATAGTTCTAATCATTCTATTGTAACAAAACGAGGAATTATACGCAACCTCTATAATCGCGCTATATCTAGATGCAATAATGCCGAATCATTGGAAAAAGAGTTAGCAAATATTAAATTCGATTTACAACAGAATGGTTATCCTTTAAAACTAATTGACGATGTTATAAATAATTTTAGAACAACGAACACTGGACAGCAAGAAACACATTCCTTCTTCACAATTCCGTACATTAAGGGAACGTCAGAGAAAATAAGACGAATTGCCAGTAGTTATAATATAAAAACAGCCTTTAAAACGGGAAATACCCTTAGAGATCATTTAACAAAAACAAAACCTAAAACTATCGATAAGAAAGAATGTGTTTACAAAGTTCCATGTGAGTGTGGTGAAATGTATATTGGAGAAACCAAACGACCGCTAGAAGTTAGAATTAAGGAACATAAAACTCATACACAAAAAGGGGAAACGTCGAGATAAGGTATTGCAGAACACTTCTGGGATAAACAACACCATATAAAATGTTCTGAAGCTGCGGCAATATACATGGAATCCAATATGAAAAAAAAAAAAGAAAATTTATAGAAGCAGCATACATTAAAAACAATAATGGAATATTCAGTAAACCGAATGTTGAGATACCTAATCTTTGGCAACTACTACTTTGTAACATCAAATCATTGAGGTGTGTACAATGAAGCGAAACGTTGCGCTTCAATGGACACAGTCCCTATATAAGCTCGTAGTCTTAAGACAAAACATTCAGTTTATACTTGATAACGATTAGAGATACAACCTAATCGAAACGTCGTAAAAATAAAAATAAAGACAATGCAAGTCTCACCATATTTTAGTCAATTATTTTAGTCTTTTGATATTGCAACTCTTTATTAAATGTTATTTTCTCATTCTAAATAATTTCACTTTTTATTTATTTTTGTTAATAGGTTTAAGTGTTTTGAGAAACTTGTTTTGTTTAATTTTTTAAAAACATTTATGCTATTAAACTCATGGTCGTGCTGGTGAAGAGCGTCAGTACCAGTGGAGAGATCTGACCAGCAAGATAGCAGTCTTCTGAGTCCTGAATTTTTGTAGTGATAAGCCCTAAATAACCTGTAGCTATTTAATACTAAAACTGCAAGAGCCAAGAGGAACTACCAGTCTTCCAGAGTGCTTTTGTCATTGTGATATTTATTTATAAGATTTTAGAGCAGCTACTATTATGAAACAGCAGAAAATTCTGCGTTGTATGGCCTTATTCTACCAAGATATACCGTTTACTGGAGTCTACGATCAAATATTATCACAGATCTACTTTGCATAGAAGGGTATGCAATAAAACAAAAATTAGTCATATCATCTAGTACAAAAAATATTGAGTTAAATGAAATTTCATCATATTTTCTGTTACAAAATTTTACTGAATTATTCCTAAAAATATTTGTCTATTTCTCTGATTAAAATAATGTAATGTCTTTCTTGCATTAAAGAAACATTACGAAATTTTCACTTTTTTGCGAAATACCGCTTTATATATTTCAAACGAACATTAAATTAACAAATGGCCCTTTACATTCCAAATTGTCTATTTTTAAGCATTATAAATTACAGCAAGAGGGCTGGAATACGAAGCATCGTTATCGCATTAAAGCATGTTAATAGTCGACGATCTTGATAAATAACAACATTTATTTGGTTGCATGATCATATATCGGGATTTAAGGTAATTACATCCAGAATTCTATGCATTATGTGACATTTGTTATGTTTCCACATTTAAAACTTTTATATCATTCGTTCTACAGATTTTTAAAACATTATCATTTTAATGTTATAAATGAATTATCTAAATACCGATTTACGGTAGTAATTTGCCAATCAATTTTAGAAAAATTAAAGGAAAAAGAAATTTGAGTATTGTCTGCGCACATTTGGCAATTACATTTTAATAAAGATTTAGAAAATTGTGCTGTGTACTCCGTATAGAATAAAAGTCTCAAAATGCTACTTGAACTCGAGACACGATATTTAGAGCATTCAGTTTGTTTTCATTGAGGATGACTCTCTAAACCGTGTTAGATGAAAAGAATTAAATTGGTCTTTAAAAGCCATTACTGAAATTAATAATAAAATTTGACGATTGAGCGTGTCAAAAGCTTTCGCAAGATTGAGTAGAATTAAAATAAATGCCCAGTTACAATCTAGATTGTTAATGGCGTCATCAGTCACGTTAAAATGCAGAATTGCCACTGTATTTTCATCTGAAACCTGATTGGCTACGAGGTATAATATTAATTGCTTTCTAAATATTTACATTCCCATTTTCCATAATTTCATTTAAGACTTTTTAAAAAAGGGACTACCAATTTTAGGAAATGTAATACCGTTAGCGTTCGTTAATTTTCTAAAATTCCTGCTAAATTTGTTTTTTAATAAAATTACTGTATTTAAAATTTAAATATGGCTTTTTCAGACTTTATTGCAGAAATTATCATATTTCGTAGTTTTGTAGTATTCGATTCTCTAATTTTTTTGTTCCTTGGTTCTTGGCTTTTTTAGAGTATCCCCTATTTTCAATTTTAAAAATCAAAATAAAACTGAACAGTTAGCACAAACAAGCGAAGTAATACAAAACCATGGTTCACAGAAGAGGTGAAAATGCTAGCAAAAGAAAAACGACAAGCATTTACAAAATACCGACAGCACAAAACAACAAACCATTTCGAAGAGTACAAGACAGAATTAACAGTCAAATAGCTCAACTAAAGAAAGAATACTGGGAAAAGTATTCAAAATACATGGAACACGACCTATATGGAGGACAAAAGAAAATATGGAACATGCTGAGGAACAGAAAAAAAAACAATCAATGAATACGTTCAACTAAGTCCAATCGACAGCCAACAATGGGTCAGCCATTTTAAGGACTTACTCCAGGCACCAGCTACAGAAAACAATGTATACGAAAACCAACAAGAAATCACAGAACTAACAGATGTTAACATCAGTGAAGCAGAGATGCACCTGACAATTAAGAAATTAAAAAAAGGAAAATCACCTGGTACCGACCAAATTACGAATGAGATGCTAAACTATGGAGGCCCCAGCCTTGTCACAGAGCTCACTGTTCTATTTCAAAAAATACTCCGCACAACGTCAGGACCCAACGAATGGCGGAAAAGTATCACAATTCCAATCCACAAAAGAGGATCAAAAAAACAACCCGAAAACTACAGGGGAATCAGCTTACTGAACAGTTCAGCCAAATTGTTAACCAAAATACTGTCACAATGGATCGTAGACAAGTTAGGGGCGTGCGGAAAACAGCATTGCCTCCGGAATAACCGCTCTACTATCGACGGTATATTTATTATCAGACAGCTGGTTGAAAAATCTATCGAATACGATAAACCGCTGTTCATTTGTTTTGTGGACTTTACACAAGCGTTCGACCGAGTCAAACTGGAACACATAACAGAACTACTGCGAAGAAAACAAGTAGACGAAGCAATCATACGCACAATATATGAACTGAATTCCCAAAAACACCATGGTAATTAAAACAAATAACACTCTAACAGAGGAAATTCCACTATCCATAGGAATACGACAGAGTGAGCCTAAATCCAACACTTTTCAGTGTAATCATGGACGAAATCATTGATGAGGTAAAAGCACAAATAACTGGGTACCTAATGAGACACAACACCGTTCAGATTATGTGCTTTGCAGACGATGTTGCCTTGACAGTAGATAGCGAGGACAACTTACAAAGAATGCTTTTCCATCTCAATCGAACAGCCAAACAGTATAATATGAAGATATCTGTGGAGAAAATCAAAGCAATGGTTATAGCAAAAAAACCGGTAAGATGCAAACTAATGGTTGATGACAAACATATCGAACAGGTTGGGAAGTTTAAATACCTAGGAGCACATGTAACAAGTAACAGGGCAGTAACGGAAGAAGTACGCACACAGGCCAACAAAGCGGTCATGATATCAAGCCAACTAAGAGACATAATCTGGAACAATAAACATATGACGGTTGAGAGCAAAGCAAGAATTTACAAGATCTGTGTAAGACCGATACTGACCTACGGCGCAGAAACAAGAAATGAAACAACGAAGACAAAACAAATTATGAAAACCACAGAAATGAAAACGCTGAGAATGATCATAGGAACAAATTTAAGAGATAGAATAAGAAACGCAAAAATACGCGAGGACAGCGGAGTGGGGGATGTTGTGAAGTGGGTTTGAAATCGTCGTAGGCAGTGGAGAGACCACGTGGAACGAATGGACGATGACAGACTAGCAAAAACCGTGATGAGAGAGAAACCAAACACCAAACGGCTGCCTGGACGGCCCCCCAAAAGATGGAAAGACAGCTGGATTTTGACCTCAAACGAGGATCGATGAGGCATTGTGTAGATAACAGAACTTGGTTCTACCTAGAAGAAGAAGAAGAAGAAGAAGAAATTTAAACCTAAAATTTTAAGGTAGGTGATAAAATGTTTATGATTTATTTATGCTTAGCAACACGCAAGATATGGTACTTAATCAGTAAACGATCGACGTACTTACTTTTCCTTATGGTCAGAGAGCACTTTTGACACCTGATTTCGAATATTGAGTGTAGATTGCTGAAATCAGGTAATTTGTTGTAAAGAGAAATTGCTAATAATTAAAATAATTATTGGATTATAACCAATATTTCGCATCGCTAAAGCTACTATTGGTGGGTGGAACTACATTATTGACCACAGGAATGGAAGATTAAGCTGTTGACAGGATTAATAACCGACCACAGCAAATTAAGAAAACTTTATACGCATTTATAATGTAAAAATTTGGGAATCAGTGTTTTAAATTTATTGAGTTTTTGTATTAATTTAATATTTGGTTGATTTTTGTTGTACTTATCACTTTCAAACTTTTATGATCTATTTAGAACAGTTTTAAAGTTAAATCATATTCAGAATGTTTATTCAATAATTTTATCTGGAAATAGAACACATTTTTACTAAAATTCGTCCTAATTTCTAATACCATCTTTTCATAGTTTCATTCTGTGTCACGTCTAGTTTCTTTGAAATGAGCGTAGAAAAATTTATGACCCTTTTTATATTAGTAAATTAATTACTTAACCTCACGATTTTTTCAAATATTACTTTGTTAATGGTTCCTATTGGCCATTAATTTTATCTCTATTAAATAGGCTGGTAATAAATGATCTGAAAAGTGATATATTACCACCGAAATTTTTGTCGCATCAGCTTCAAATTTGTTATACCGCGTATATAAAAATCTATTGAATTTTATTTTATCATCGAAATCAGAGTCGTATCTTTACACTATGGGTGAAAAGTGTGGAGAATTTTAAATATTTCTAAGAAAGGAAGGAAGAAATTAGATCTTATACAGGATGGGTCGAAAAACGTGAACTCTTCGGAAAATGCTAATTATTTCCCACAAAGCATCACTCATTTCGTTTTAAGAGGATATTCTACTTTATTAACTTCCAGAAATCCTTACTTTTAAATATATTTTTAAAAATTCAAAAATGTTCTCATAGAATTTCATAAATATCCAATCAGCATTTTTAAGGTGTTTCTGAACCGCTGTAGCTGTGAAGCTTCCTGGGAGTCCAGAGTCTAATGAAGAAATCCCAGATCACAAGAACATGAGCTTTACTTATAGGCAGAAGGCAACGTTGACTTTCATAAAAAAAATTCTTCAAGGCGTTTTTCTTGACACAACATTCTTGCTTGTAGCGCTAAATGACTTTTAAAAACCATTCTATCGATATTGCAAACCTGCCGGTAGATGGCAGGTTTGCAATATCCTACCGACATACCTTCAAATTTATATTTCATATATCAGTTATTTCCTGCGAATGTTTCGCTCGGTCCGATACAGCTCCACTGGTGAAACCATAAAGTGGTTGAAACTCGTATATATATATATATATATATATATATATATATATATATATATATATATATATATGTTGTATCGTAGGTTTTCATGGATGGTGGAATGGATGGTGGAATGTGTACTGGTGTTTTTCCGGTTTTCAATCCGTTCGTCAGTAGAAATATCTTCATGACGTTTCGCCAACATCTCAGCTGGCATTTTCAAGTGATATATATATATATATATATATATATATATATATATATATATATATATATATATATATATATATATATATATATATGTTGTTGCGTAGTGTGTCACGGATGGGAACATGTGATTCAGTATTAATCCGGAAATACGTCCGTTCATTCGCGACAGACTAATTAATACGTGCGACCAAAATGGACTTTGCATCATAAATGGCTTTTACCAACACCGCGAAACACATAAGTTTACCTGGGTGCAACAAACAAGAAATTTGAAATCCGTCATAGATTATGTAATAGCCTGTCAGGATACAAAGCTTAAAATTCAAGATGTGCGAGCCTATAGAGGAATCGCGTGTGGAAGTGATCACCACCTGGTTAAAGCCAAAATACTGCCCTTCCGCGTAGCCAAAAGTAAAGAAGGCACTGAAGAACAGAAACAAAAAACTCCTGAAATTAAATACAACTTAGATAGCTTCAATCACGAAAGCATTAAAAAACTATATAAAAAGTGACTTGGTAATAAACTGGTACGGGAAAACTTTGATAGTGTAGGGCAACAATAAGCTTAAGTTAAAGAATGCCTAAGAAGTGCAGCAGAAGAAGCCTTGGGAAAGTACGAAAAACCCAACAAAAGAAGGCCATACTGGTGGGATGAAGAAATCGAAGATATGATAAATACTAAACGAGAAAGATACAGTAAATATTTAAGCTTAAAGACGGATGAAAGTAGAAGTGAATACAAAACGGTCCAAAGAGCAGTGCGAAACGCAATAACCCAAAAGAAAAACAAAAGATGGGAAAGAACTTGTACCAGAATAAACGCACATTTGGGGGGTAGCAGAAATACCGAAAGCTGGAAAATACTGAGATCTCTTCGACAAGAAAAATCTAAAGATATCATTTTACCGATTGGTTTATCTCAATGGAATGAATACTTTTCAAAATTGCTAGCAGAAGAAAGAGCAGAATACCAACAAACAGTACAAGCTGATTCCGACGTGCACGTACGCAGCATAGCATCTCCACTAAGGATAGATTGCAAAGAAGTCAAGCAAATATGCCAAACATTAAAAAACCGAAAATCACCAGGTCCCGGAAATATCCCGCCTGAGCTACTTAAATACGGCACAGAGAAGTTATACAGACAATTAACAAACCTCTACTAAAAATGTATAAACGGAGAAAAGATACCCGAAGAGTGGAAAACATCCTATATTACCACTATACACAAAAAAGGAAGTAAAGACGTCTGTAATAACTATTGAGGAATTGCGGTTCTCTGCACAATCTCGAGAGTGTATGGAAACTAGTCAAAAAGAGGATTGAGAGCGAATACTCAGATATGGAGGCCGAAGAACAGGCTAGATTTAGAGCAGGTAGATCTCCTGTTGATCATCTTTTTACAATAATCCAGCTCATTGAGAAAAAATCAACACGGAACCAAGAAATACACCTGCTCTACGTGGATCTCAGAAAAGCCTATGAAAGCGTACCACAACAAAAACTCTGGGAAGCCCTAGAAAAAACAGATATAAATATAATACTTATCAAGGCTGTTCAAGAGCTCTATTCAAATAATACAAGCAAAATAAAGAAAGGGCATAATATTTCAAAAGGATTCACGGTTAGCAAAGGGCTCAAGCAGGAATGTTGTTTGTTTCCAACCTTGTGTAAAATTTACTTGGAACAAGCATTAAAAACATGGAAAAGAATGTGCGAAAATATGGGCATTCCACTAAACGATTCCATACTATACCCGTTGTGTTTCGCAGACGACCAAATAGTTCTGGACTACGAAGATCTCGAATACATGGCTCGTAAGCTAATAGAAGAATATCAAAAGTGGGGACTAGAAGTTAACATCAAAAAAACGGAATACATGTGTATTGGGGACAGCAACAAAACTTGATTCTGGAACAATAGCAGCAGGAAATAAATCATTGTGAGAAATACAAGTATCTCGGAATGCATATAACCAACGACGGCAAACTTGACGAAGAAATCAAGCATAGAAACAACCAGGGACGACAAGCTATTAGACAGTTGAACAGCATATTGTGGGATAAAACAATATCCAAAGAAAACAAACACAAAATCTTTAACAGTATTGTTAAAAGCATTGTCACCTATTGAAGTGAAGTATGGCCATTGAAAGAAAGAACTCTAAGAACACTGGAAGCTACAGAAATGGGTTATTGGAGAAGAGCAGCTGGAAAATCCAGAATGGACAGAGTCAGAAATGAAAGAATCCCAGAAATTATGGGCGTTAAGCACAAGATAACAGAAGATATTAAAATTAACCAACTTAGATGGTACGTACATGCTCAACGAATGGATGATACTAGACTTCCAAAAAAAGTTTTAAATTGGGCACCACAGGGAAGAAGAAAGAGAGGTAGACCCAGACTAAGTTGGAGAGAAGGAGTGGATAAAAATATAAGAACAAGAGGAATGGATGAAAACTTATGGACAAACTGAGATCAATGGAGACTGGAAATCAGAAGACGGCGTAGAACGTTATAAACTGATGTTATATATATATATATATATATATATATATATATATATATATATATATATATATATATAACATCAGTTTATTAGTATGTATTTTAGATGATGAACGAACACCAACAAAAGTAACACGCCTATGAAGCATTTCGAAGTAAATGGTCATCTCTTTTTTTCGGAAAAACTGGCTCTATGGCAAGAGTGTTTTTAAGAAACTTGTAGAATAGTCAATCCTGAACAGTTTTTCTATACCATCTCAGTAATAAAATAATTCCGTGTTCATTTATTTTTCAGTTTATTCCAAAAGAGCGACCATTCGCAGAAATTTTTAATGTCCACTTTATTTAAAAGATTTAGAATATTTTATTTCACATAAAATTTTTATCGACGTCTCTGCAGAACCCAATTTTCTTGTTCGACGAAACGCGACGTTATTTAATGACAACAAAATTAGCTTCATTTTAATGGTTTTAATTAACTGATTATCTATAAAGATGGCGTCCGGATGCATCAACATATTAATTTATTTTCCGTAGCGATAGCGAAGGAATTCGCTCGAAAATTGATTGGAAATTTTGATAGGATCAAGGTTTGGGGTAATTATTTACTGGGCGCAAATTACTCATTTCCACACAGAAAAGAACTCGCTTTATTTAAGAAAATACGGCTACGGTTAAGGTTTTATTTTAAGAACGCAGTAATTTAATTTCCAGTGTAAGTTTATTGAAAATTGGTAGTTTAGCTTTATTTTTTAGTATTGCTTACCGAAGATGTACAAAAAAAGCCTTATTAAACGACTACCGTATTGGTCAATCCATACATCAAAGCCGTTTTTCACACACACATATATATCTATATATATATATATATATATATATATATATATATATATATATATATATATATATATGTAATCGAAGGTTTTCGGGCATCCCGTGTATGTGCTGAGTCCCTCTCAGGAATGTAAGGCAGCTGACGTTTCGGTGAAATCTCATTCATCATTTTCAAAGCTCACTGTATGGCGTCTATGAGCGAATTGACGCCTGCGACTCCAGTGCTGTCGGTACCATATATATATATATATATATATATATATATATATATATATATATATATATATATATATATATATATATATATATATAAATAAAGTCTGGAAGTTTTTAATAAATTCTATTTCCTTGTTTTGAAAATGGAACGCCTATGACAGAAGGTCTAGATATCGTCAGATTACTCTTTTTCTCATTTTTGTTACACCATGTGGTATGGAAATACTTCTAGAAAATCAGGAAATCTTCTGTTATCGACCAAGAAGGTGTATAAAGGATCCAGATCGGCCTTCGTGGACAGTTTAGTTTGAGAGCTCATCGATGCAACTTGGAAGTGTTTGACAAGTGTTAGAATTGAACTTGACTATAAAAAGCTTTTGAAATGAGTGAGTGTGTTCAAAAATCGGCTGTCTGGAACAAATTGATGTCAGAGGTGCGATCAAATCCAGAAGAGGTTAGTTCAGGTTAGAAAAAGGTGAATTAAAATTTATGCCAGTAGAAATAAGAAGACAGAAATCAAAAATGGAAGATTGATGATTATACAGGATATGAAAACAAGCCAAGAATGTTTGATGGAAAATCTAGACGATATGAAACAAGAATTAAAGATAATCCAAGAAGGTATGACGAAAAATCTAGACAATATGAAACAAGAACTAAAAATATACCTGGAGGACATGAGAACAGCATTAATTACATCTGCAAATTAGAGAAGACGTACTTGGCGTAGTACAACATAAGATGATAGGAATCCACAAACAGGTGCAACAGTTACATTTGCAAATCGAGAAAGTAGCCTGGTAGAAAAAAAATTTAGGCAATGGCAGTAAGTGTTTGATTATGAAGTCTTGAAGTGCGTACATTTATGTTGTATAAAGATTTTGTATTGTGATTTTAATTATTTTTTAATTAGATTATTGTGGAACTAACATCTTACCACCACTTTCCGGCAAAACTAGACTTAAATAGGAGTTCAAGTTTGTGGAAAGTTCAATAAGGACCTATGGGAAAGATATGGGTGGATCTCACTGATGAGTCCACCACAGATATCGGGACGAAACATGCTTTCATTTTGATTGTGGTCAAAAATTAGATCGCTTAGTTATATGTCCTTAACACCAGGGGCATTGCTAAATGCGCATGGTGCCCGAGCAGGGACGGCGGCAGACTAAACAGTTCTAAACTGCCGTTGGCTTTGATTAAACCTAACTCGAACTTGGAAAGACCACCTAGGACGTCCGTTCCACATTTTCCATATCAGGCCAGTGCTTTCTTACGTCTTGAACTTTCTGTGATAGTAAAAGTCGGAAAGCAAATGCCTTAGGAGGGGGGGGGACATATTGTGGAACTAACATCTTACTATCACTTCCCGGCGAAACTTGACTTAAATAGGAGTCCAAGTTTGCAGAAACTGCAATAAGGATGCCTGGGAAGATATCAGTGGATCCCACTGATAAATCCACCACCGATATAGGGAAGAAACATCCAATCATTTTGACGGTGGTCGAAAATTAGTTCGCTTAGTTATATGTCCTTAACACCAGGGGTATTGATAAATGCGACAATATATATATATATATATATATATATATATATATATATATATATATATATATAAACAGCTGCCTTACAGTCCTGAGAGGGATTCAGCACGAGAACCTTCGATTAAACATCACACCCGTGAAAATATCCGACATAATATATATATACATATATATATATATATATATATATATATATATATATATATATATATATATATATATATATATATATATATATATATATATATATATATATATGCAGACGTCAATCCAAGGGGGAAGGCGATCGCTCCCTCCCCACAAGACCTTAGAGTTCAGGAAAAGAGACACGATTTTTTGTCTTATACTTGGAATAAGTATGCTGCTGGCATATCCCCCCTCTCCGTCGACAACTTGTTTTTTCTTGCGATCCCCTCCCCCAAGACCTTTGAGTTCAGGAAAATAAACTCCATTCTGCCTTTTATACTAGGAATGTGCATGCTCTTGGCATCTCCCCCCCGTCGACAACCTGTTATTCCTTGCGATCGCACCTCCCCCCCCATGAGCTTCGAATTCAGATAAATAGACCCAAACCTGCCTTTTACACTAGAAATGGGAATGTTGCTGGTGTCTCCCCCCCGTCGACAACTTGCTTTCGCTTGCCACACTATACTTTTGTGCTATTACCGCCCCTTCCCCCTCAAAGAGAGAGGCTGGATCCGCCCCGATATATATATAAAATATATATATATATATATATATATATATATATATATATATATATATATATATATATATATATATATAATGTTCCGCAGGGCGTTTGTCATTCAAATCCTTGCAGTAATTTATCTTTGTTGGTTGGAGAAACTTGATTTCTGATCCTTGCAGTTTCCTTTGCTTTGGTATATATTTTGGTTAAAAATAATGCGTTCCTTGAAGACAAAAATTTGAACTTTTATTTAAAGAGCTAAAAAGTATTTATAAAGTTAGCAATAATATTTTCGTTATTTGGCAAAATAGTTAAAACACATTTTAACCCTTCTTAGCTTCAGAAAAAGGATTTTTAAAAAATGCAGAAACTACTTTTTAGATAATCAATCAAAGTCTTCAAAAATCACAAATTCGGTACCTTTATCGCCAAACTACATCCAAGGCTTTACATAAAATATCACAATAAATAAACAAACGTCTTGCAATGATTGTTTATCTTCAATGCCCACTTTGAACTGGAACTGCTGCAAACATATTTTTAAAGAGTGTCATCCATCTTGCTTGATGCACTGCACCACGTCACTAAAATGCAGTTTAAGAAATCGATTCATTCTTGGATATTATTAGAATCAATATTTCTCTAGTTTTGGCAAGGCGAGGAGTTGTTTCCTCTCTCCAAATGACATGAGGATTGGCAGTTGCTCTTCTTTAGAACATCTTATGTCAAAACCTAATAACAATTCCTTATCTTAATGAACGATGGCTACTGCTGGTATTTTACTCTGATAAACACATTTTATTGATTTTCTTCCATGTCTGTGTTCCAATTTATTGAAAAGAAAATTTGTTAAATGGAAATTCGCCAGAGTTAAAACCCAGTGCTGCCACCATAGCATGAATAATACAAACTGAATCTCTGATACTCACCCTACATCTGTCTAAAACAGCAACTAATTTTGGTATGATAAAAACCGTTCTGTTTTTCTTGGTGGTAGTTAGAGAGTGTAATGTTACCAGCATAGGACAATTGTGATCTTTCATCAGAGCTGGTAGATCTATTCTGTATTTCTTAAGGTGACAATGAGTCGTGTGATGTTAAAAATGTCTATGCAGTCTCCGAAAATATTCGTCTGAATCTTTGTTTTTCGGCCATTTTTCTTCGACTTGCTCTTTCGGAGTTTTCTTTGTTCCTCTCATAAGTTTTTTATTCCTCCTTTTTTATCTTTTCGAGTCCATTGGCGTGTGCTATATCAAATAGATTTTCGAAATACATTTGAAAGTCTCCTTTACGATGCATATAAACATCCTAGATTTCCTTACAACTTTTTTGGTGCTAACTAAGCATTATCTTTAAACACTAAAAATTTTCGTACTTATTTGGGATCACCCTATATATATATATATATATATATATATATATATATTAAGTTCAAATTTTTGTCTTCAAGGAACGCATTATTTTTAACCAAAATATATACCAAAGCAAAGGAAACTGCAAGGATCAGAAATCAAGTTCCTCCAACCAACAAAGATAAATTACTGCAAGGATTTGAATGACAAACGCCCTGCGGAACATTATATAGTATTAGGTATTACAAACATTGTGCCAAAGTCATTTGTAAAATGTCTTTGGTAGTTAGAAAAATCATTTATTTTTTCTTGTCAAGTGAAGTTTTTTCTCTGGGTCTTAAGGAAAAACCGAGATTTTTTTTGACAGGGGTTTTCGGGGTATGACGTGTGTTTTTGAATGTTAATGTAGAAGGTTATTTGTCATATTTTAACTCTCCCCATACGGCTTATTTTATGGAAAATATAGGAAAAAAAATTGTGGGCATTGTCAGTATATAGTGGATCCAAAAATGTTGTAATATATTGATATATTTACAAAATTTTGTTCAAATTCAATTTTACATAGTCGTTTAAGTTTTTAATCCATTTTGATAATTATTTCGTCAAAGTGTACGTGCTTTCATGTAAATCATTATATTCAACTGGTAAATGTCAATAAAATAGAAGCATTTATTCAATTCGAAAATATTACAGAAATTAAAAGCGACCCAACAAAAGTTTTTCAAACAAAATTGAAACAAACCCTAGAAAACATAACAGCCATTTTTTCAGAATTCGATAAAAAAAAGAATAATCAATATGAACCCACAAGCACCAAAACTCTATGGCCTTATAAAAAAATCATATACCAAGAAATCCTATTCGCCCAGTCGTTTCATACATAAATAGCCCCACGAGAGAACTAAATATGAAACTAAATTCTTTCTTCAAACAAATAACTAACTTTAAACCAAGTCACAGTTTAAATAATTCAGTAGATCTCGTCCAAAAACTAAAAAACATAAAAACCCCATATAACTCCATACTAGTTTCTTTTGACATAAAAAGCATGTTTTCTAACATTCCAACAGATGAATGTTTAATACTTATTCAAGAAATGTTACAGGAACGAAATATAAATCCAATAGTTACTACTGAAAACTTGTCCTCTTTTGAACTTTACCTATCACAAACCTATTTCCAGTTTAATAACAAATTTTATTTGCAAAATTCAGGCCAACCAATGGGTTCTCCTCTTAGCCCTCTCCTAGCATTTTCATGTCAAACATAGAAAACAAAATTCTTAATTCCCCTTTAAGCAAGAACCATGTTCAATTTTGGTACAGATATGTGGATGATGTTCTAGCATGTTTTAAAGGCACTACTAGACAGATTCAAAATTCTTACAATACATTAATAGTTGCCATCAAAAATTTCAATTTACTCTGGAAACTGAAAATAACCATACAATAAACTTTCTAGATCTCACCATATCTCACCTCAATAATCAGTGTAATTTTAAAATTTTTAGAAAACCAACGTTTACAGGTAATACTATATCTAATGATTCTTTTTACCCCTTACAACACAAAATGGCTGCATACAATTCAATGATAAATAGAGCATTTTCTCTTTGCCTCTCTCTGAAGAAGATCTTCACTAAATATCATTGAAAGAATTGCAATATCAAACAACTTCTCCCAACAAACCATAAAGAAATTAATAACTAAAAACAAAAACAACTAGCTTTTAATTTAATATATCCCAAAATAAAAAATGTTAAAGATAGTTCATCTTATAAATCTTTGTCATACTGTGGTACCCTATCAGAAAACATAGCTAATACTCTTTCCAAACATAACATAAAAGTAGCCTTTAAATCTCAACACAATCTGTCCACTATCCTTTACAATGCTAAAGATAAAATTAATAAATTTGATAAATCAGGAGTTTATAAGTTAAAATGTTCAGAGTGTGATAGCTTGTATATTGGACAAAGTGATAGATGCTTTAAAACTCGCTTTTCAGAACACTACCGATCATATAGACTAAAAAAAACAGGCTCGAGCTTTGCCAACCATTGCTTAAAACACAACCATAGTTTTTTCTAATTTAAGCAACACTGACATATTACATTATTGAACAAAGGGCTAAAAGTTAAATATTCTTGAATCTTTAGAAATATATAAGCATAGTAAAAATAAAAATGTAAATTTGCTTAATGATCAGATAGAACTTGGGTATTCCCCGTTATTTGTTGCTGCCAAATAATAATTAGTTCCCAAAATTTAGTACATCCTCTTTGTAATAATGTAATTTCTCAGGTAATCTTTATTTATTGTTAAATTTTCTCATGTTTCTGTATTGAATACTTAGTCTACCTTTGTAATTCAGTTTGAAAATGACTCTGTGAGTTGAAGCTGTTTTCTCAATAAATTTAGTGGTATAAAACATAATAGTTCCTTTTAAATATTTCCCGAAAAACTCCTAATGTTATACAGGGTAGAATCAAAAGTTCGACACTAAATTTCTGAACACCCTGTGAAAGAATTGAACAACATTATATCAGTGTATTAAGATTTTAAATCTCATATTTCTTACCATTTATTTTTAACATCACAAAGTTTTCCGACAGCCTCTATATAATAAATCTTAGGACTAATTTATAGTTATTATTCCGCTTTCACTGAAAATATATTTATGAGTTTTTGAGGACACTAATAATATTCACCCACTAAAAACTGAATAAAATCATGAAAATGAGTAAACAGCAGGAGAAGTTTTCACTGTTGTTTTTTTCAAAACATGACTTACCGGCATATGTATCTATATAGTAACTAAATTGAGACAAAATTTATGGGGCTGCTAAATTTTTTTACTGTAAATAAAGGGCCCGTGTATAAACTAGAATTTCTTTTCCACAGTGCTTAGATTTTTTATACCTGCTCTAGGAACACAGCCGGGAAAGCTCAATTGCCATAAATTTGTTACTTTTGGGGTTTTTAAGGTGAAATATCAAGATTCGATTACAGTTTCTGCAACACTTTTCCTACATCTAAAGTCCCATAACATTATTGGGCCTCGGTTCATTGCTTCGTACAGTTTTTGATGAATGGCATAAACGCGTTTATTAAGTAAATTTGTCATACCCCTTCTTATTAGGCAACACTCTTCGATAAATAAAATTGTTTCATGCGCTCGCCGTTTATTATTAGTAGTGAATATATGAGAGAGCAAAAGAGGAGGAGGAGGATTTCTTCTTTTGTTCTCTCATTATATTATTCGAATTACATCATATACATGTCCCATTCAGGTTATTAACCTCGTCTGCTTATGCGTTACCTTGACTTTAATCTTAAAGCTTTTAATCTGGCTAACTTTGAAGTCTAATGCAATCAAAGTAAGAGCACTTATTATGTATGTAGAAATATGTACGTAGACCAATAAAGGTTGTTAAATTAAGTACAAAATAGTAATAATTAAATACTAAATAGTAAATATTGGAAAGTAAATGTTAAAAAGTAAAAATCAAAAAGTAAAATAATTGATCCCAAATTTATGGAGTTTGATATTGAAGACAACATTCAAGTGTTGGACTATAATTCTCAACGATAAAGAAATTTTGAAGAAATTTAGAAACTGTTTAAATCAAGCTGAAAATAATTTTCAAGAAATTGAAGCGGATTCTGATATTGATGAAGATCTAGCTAGAAGAGAATGCTAGTACTAATTTTTATTTAGAGAAACATGTGTTTGTGTTACACAATGTTGCTTAACAGTGTTTCTGGTTACAGATAATGAGAAAAAAACTATTTGTCATTCATGTCATCAAATTATTAATTTTTAGAAAAGGGAAGGTTCCTGTAAATACGTAAATATATATAGTAGAAGAAAATTAAAACGCTTAGGAAAAGATTGACATTGTGATATCTATACTCGAAAATTATATGTAATAAATTAAAACAGATTGTGAAAAATTTTCTTTAAAGTATTATTCTGCAAATTCAAATAGTTTGATGTTTGAAGCAACTCCTTCTCAGGCTACAGTCACCAAAGGATGGTCTCTAGGCAAAAAGAATTAACTTGAAAACAGTACAATTTCTTGGACATTTTAATCTTTTTATTAACCGATTGTAAAATCATGGTATACTTCGAAGATAAAATGAATCTTGAGGAAAAACGGTATAGTCTGGAAGAGAATCAGATAAGTCTCAAGGAAAATTGCATAAAGCTTGCATAATATGGAATAAAATAAATTTTGAATAAAATTGGATAAAGTCTTAAAGAAAAATGACTAAAGTTGATTAAAGCTGGTTCCTAAGAAAAGAACATTCAGACGTCAGACTTGCTTTAAATGGGATAATTTAATTTATTGAACTTCACGATTGCAACGAAAAATGTAGAATAACCCGATCTTGGTGTAAACTAATCAAATCAAATACAATATTACACGGATGATCGCTGATTTTGTTCTTTAATAATTATATACCACTGTTAGTCCGACCAATTTGAAATAAAATGTTTAAATTCGCAAAACGTCAAACTAGCAAATATCAAGAGATTTTTGAAATCACGATATTAATTATTGGAAAAATATTCTACACAACGTATTCCCAAAATTGTATATTTTCTACCCAAAGACTACAACAAAAAGAAATATTTAATTTACCGTCACTTATACTTATAAAGAAGCCCCCATAAAATGGCGATTCCAGTTAAGAACGATGCCGAGAGATAGTGAGAGGCATAACTCTTTTTCGAAATTTCAAATTTAGATAAACCAGACGTAATGGTAAAAAAGTATGTTTCAAGATTCATTTTCGAACTCATCAAAAGTGAAATTTTTATTAAATGATATTATTATAGATTTGCAAGAGGGAAACGAAGGGCAATCTAATAGATAATAATATTTGTATATTTCAGGAACTATCAATTTTGGGCTTGCGACATTATGCTAGCATTTTGTGCACATGTTTTAGAGACTGTGTAAATAGGAAAAAATCTACTATTTAAATTATTTGCTGATTTTTGACGTCTAAACATCTTATTTTTCCTTGGTGTTGACTGTCATTTTGTTTATTTTTTCTTTTTTCTTTGCTTTATTACTTATATTTAATTGCTTATTTATTTGTCTTTAAATATTTTAAATAATTGGTGTTTTCAAAATAAATTTTCAAATTTTATAAAATTATTCGGCATTTTTTTCCATAATTGTAAATAAAGGGTGTTATTTAAAGAGGTATTAAGTTGACAACTCTTTTTTAACTGGCGGCCATTTTGTCAGCTGTCAAGTGATTTATGTTTAGTTTGATTTGGCATTTCAACATGAATAGACTGACGCCTGAATAACGCTTTCAAATTGTGCAAATTTATTTTGGAAATCATGGTTCTGTTCGAAATACGTATCGCGCACTACGTCCATTTTACGGTCAACATAATCGTCCATCAGAGCAATTAATTCGATTAACTATGGAGCGTTGTCGCACCACGTTTACTCTAAATGATAATACGCATCCACAGAGACGTCTTACAGTGCGTACAAAAGAAGTCATTGCTGCTGTAGAGCGTAGCGTAGAGGAAGACCCGAATCAGTCTATCCGCCATCGTGCACAGGAATTGGATATGTGTCCATTCACTTTATGGAAGATTTTGCGGAAAGATCTTGGTTTGCGTGCTTATAAAATCCAACTCGTGCAAGAATTGAAGCCATACGATCACCTAGCAAGGCGTAGATTCGGTGAATGGGCCAAAAACAAGATTGCCGTTGATCCCGATTTTCATAAGCGAATTTTGTTTAGCGATGAAGCTCATTTTTGTTTGAATAGATACGTCAATAGACAAAACTGCCGTATTTGGAGTGACGATAATCCTCAAGTGTATGTTGAGACACCGTTACATCCAGAAAAACTGACTGTTTGGTGTGCTTTATGGGCTGGTGGAATCATTGGTCCGTACTTCTTTAAAAACGATGCTGGTCAGAACGTTACAGTCAGTGGTGACCGCTATAGAGCTGTGGTTTCAATAAGATGCCGCAACATGTCACACAGCTCGTGCCACAATTGATTTATTGAAGAAAATGTTTGGTAACCGTATAGTTTCAAGTTTCGGACCCGTGAATTGGCCTCCAAGATAGTGCGACTTAACGCCGCTTGACTATTTTCTGTGGGGATATGTGAAGTCGCTAGTCTACGCCGATAAGCCCGAAACGATTGATCACTTGGTGAACAACATTTGCCGCGTTATTGCTGATATACGGCCACAAATGTTGGAAAAAGTCATCGAAAATTGGACCTCCAGATTAGACTACGTCCGAGCCAGCCGTGGCGGTCATATGCCAGAAGTCATATTTAAATTATAATGCCAGAAGGTTGTCTTTCGAAGAAAGTAAATTTCATGTCGATTTAAAAAATTCATCTTTGTTTTATTCCATTTAAAATTCTATACCTCTATAAAAAACAACCTTTATTTGTATATTTCGGAAACTATTAATTTTGGCCTTGTGACTTTGTTATAGCGTTTTGTGCACACGTTTTAGAGACACCCTGTTTGTGTAGATAGGAAAAAATCTACTATTTAAATTATTTGCTGATTTTTGACGCCTAAACATCTTATTTGTCCTTGGTGTTGACTTTCATCTTGTTTATTTTTTCTTTTTTCTCTGCTTTATTACTTATATTTAATTGCTTATTTATTTGTCTTTAAATACTATAAATAATTTGTGTTTTCAAAATAAATTTTCAAATTTTATAAAAATAATTGTAAATATATGCAGTAAGTCTAACTAGAGTTAAAAACAACAGTACGCGTACATAATTATCAAATTCATCAAAAATATCATAATTTTTCTCTCCTAGAAAACATAATAAAATAAAAAATAATTTACCTTTTTTGCTGGCATGGAAACTATCGTCCACCGGGACATATTGTATGTCGTACACAAGGGAGGTGTGCGGTAGTAATGTCTTGTCACGATTTATTTTGTACACTGCATACCGGAAAGCTACTTCGGCTGCATTTCCCTTTTGATTTTCCGTGAAAATTGCACCTGAAACAACAGGATAATAGAGAGTAGTAGAGTAATATGTTTTTCAGGCAAAATTCTATCGATGATTTTTTTGCCTTTAAATGGAAAAAAACTATACCAAAAAAAATAAATATAAAATTTTTTAACCTATTGAATAAATTGGAAAATATATAGGGTGATCTCAAAGTTGAGTCATTTGTGTTAACAGCTTGTAGAACTCGCAAAGAGATATCGTTTACATAAAAGTTGACAAAGAAAAGAATTATTAACAATTATTTAAAAACTGTAATACAAACCTTATTTCATGATATTTTCAACCACTGTATTGTAAAAACTTTGTTTACTACTGATACTGGGTATGCCTATATTTTGTATGTAATTGTTGCACGGTTTTGAGTGCGATTTGCTATTTTACCAGTGCTAAATCATTCGTACAGTAATGCGTGATATTATTTTTCATTTATAGGTGTTGTGTGCAATAAAAATGGCACACATTTATGAAAATAATGAAATAGTGGACGTATTATTAACTTACGGGGAGTGCCAACAAAATACAGCCGTGGCATGTCGTTTATATGCGAAGAGATTTCCTTTACGAAACCATCCGTCTCCGTAGATGTTTGTAAATTTAGTTATAAGACTTCTCGATACCGGGAAATTATAAGAATAACGAGGATGTCACGCTGGAAGGCCTTCTTCATGCGAAATGGTGGAGATGGAGGAAGAAATGTTAGAAATTGTAGAAAATGATCCAACAACGAGTACTAGGTCTTTAGCAGGTCAAGTAGAAGCTGTTCATAGTAATGTGAAAAACTTTACGACAAGAACAACTTTATTAGTATCATTATCAAGCGATGCAACTAGAAAATTATCCTAGAAGAGCTGAATTTTTTTCACTGCCTCTTATATCGGTACAACATAAATGACAATTTTACCATATTTATTTTGGCTACCGATGAGGCCACGTTTACAAGAAATGGAGTAAATAATTTCCACAACAACCATGTCTGGACAGTAAAAAATCCACATGCAGTGAATACAAGTCATTTTTAGCACAGATTTTCAGTAAATGTTTAGGCTGGCGTTGTAAATGGCATGCTTATAGGGCCTTATTTTTTCCATATCGACTGATAGGTGAGAATTATTTGGACTGTCTTTAAAACGATCTGCAACAATTATTAGAAGATGTTTCTTTAAATGTGAGACAGAATGTGTTGCTTCTTTATGATGGAACTCCGCCACATTTCAGACGAGAAGTTCACGAACATTTAAATAATATGTTTCCTAATAGATGAATTTTGCGAAAAGGATCAATTTCTTGGCCTGTACGTTCCCCAGATCTAAATACCTGCGATTTTTTTCTATATGGCTATTTAAAACAGTTGTTTTACCACGATGGGGAAGTGAATACTGTGGAAGAAATATTGCAAGCATTCAAAATGCTTGTGATATTATCCGTGGAGACGGGGATTTTATTTCTGACGCATGTAGTCAGTCACTCATGGATACGTCGATCAATACTGCGCTAACCAAAAAAAATAGTTACACTTTTGGGCACTTTTTGTACAATAAGATGTAATCTGTTCAGTGAGTTAAACAAACTCTTTACAATGCAGTGGTTGAGTAAAACGTGGTCGGACTTGCATTGTCTTTATTTTTATTTATTTTCATTTTTACAACGTTGCAATTAGGTTGTATCTCTAATCGTTGTCAAGTATAGACTGAATGTTTTGTCTTAAGACTAAGAGCTTATATAGGGACTGTGTCCATTGAAGCGCAAAATTTCGCTTTACTGTACACACTTCAATGATTTGATGTTACAAAGTAGTGTTTGCCAAAGATTAGGTATCTCAATACTCGGTTTACTGAAGATCCCATTATTGTTTTTAATGTATGCTGCTTCTAAAAATTTTCTTTTTTTCATGTTGGGTTCCATTTATATTGCCACAGCCTCAGACCATTTTATATGGTGTTGTTTATCCCAGGAGTGTTCTGCAATACCTGATCTCGACGTTTTCCCTTTTTGTGTATGAGTTTTATGTTCTTTAATTCTAGCTTCTAGTGGTCGTTTGGTTTCTCCAATATACATTTCACCACACTGACATGGAACTTTGTAAACACATTCTTTCTTATCGGTAGTTTTAGGTTTTGTTTTTGTTAAGTGAGTTCTAAGTGTATTTCTTAATTTAAAGGCTGTTTTTATTATTGTAATTACTGGCAATTCGTCTTATTTTCTCCGACGTTCCCTTAATGTACGGAATTGTGAAGAAGGAATGTGTTTCTTGCTGTCCAGTGTTCGTTGTTCGAAAATTATTTATAACATCGTCAATTAGTTTAAAGGATAACTATTCTGTTGTAAATCGGATTTAATATTTGCTACCTCTTTTTCCAATGATTCGGCATTATGGCATATAGATATAGCGCGATTAGAGAGGTTGCGTATAATTCCTCGTTTTGTTACAATAGAATGATTAGAACTATGATTAAGATAGTGTCCAGTATGTGTTGGCTTTCTGTATACTGAAGTTTTAATAGTTTGGTTTGAACGGTTCACCATGACATCTAGGAAGGACAATTGATTATTTACCTCTTTTTTCATGGTAAACTTAATTGTAGGTCGAATGGTATTTAGATATTTCAAGAAATCATTAAGTTCTTGATCATTGTCCTTCCATACGATGAAAATATCATCGACATATCTCAACCAGACTTTCGGTTTTACTGTTGGCGTTTCTATGGCATGAGTTTCGAATCATTCCATATATATATTGGCGATGACTGGAGAGAGTGAAGAACCCATCGGAAGCCCGTCGTCCTGAGCGTAGAACTTGTCCCTTACTTGAAAGTAAGCACTACGCAGGCGACACTCCAAAAGTCCAGTGGTAACGTGGTTCGATCTGATAAAGCAGTATCATTTGAAAGTCTAGTTTTAATTATGTCTAGTGATTTTCCTAATGGTACATTAGTGATTAGTGATTTTCCTAATGGTACATTAGTATAAAAAAGAAAACCACAATCCAACTAGTAGGGTACAATCTAAGGTCAATAGACTTGTAAATGATTGGTTTAAACGAAACCTAATAACAAAAGAATTAAAGACTAAGCTTAATTGTAATAATGGTCATGCTCCCTACATATATGGCCTTCCAAAGTTACATAAACGAGGCACCCCACTTCGTCCTATTGTTAGTAATATACAGTCACCCACATACAATTTATCAAAATACTCATCGGATATTATCAGTAAACTTCTAGGTAAAAATGATTATTATGTCAAAAACTCATGGGAATTTTGCGACTATATTAAACATAAAACTATCCCTCAAGGTCACATATTAGTATCTTTTGATGTGGTATCCCTATACACTAATATCCCCATTAACTTAGCTATTCAAAGCATAGAAAATTATTGGGAAAAAATAAAAAACTTCACACCATTAACAAAAAATGATTTTATTGAAGCTACCAAATTATGTTTAACGCAAACCTTTTTTCGTTTTCAAGATTCTTTCTTTTCACAAATCTACGGTGTTGCCATGGGTTCACCAATATCTGCAACAATAGCAAACCTTGTCATGGAACGTCTAGAAGAAAGTGTAATTAAACAACTAAATTACAAACCTTTTTTCTATAAAGGATACGTCGACGACTGTATATTATGCATACCGGAAGACAAAGTTTAGTACACCCTCAATAAATATAATAGTTATCATAATAAAATACAATTTACATTAGAAAAAGAAAATAATAACGCCATTAATTTCCTCGACATTACTATTCAATATGATCACAATGGTAAAATAAAAACAAACTGGTACACAAAACCGGTATGTTCAGGGAGATACCTAAATTACAATTCTGTAGCACCCATAAAATATAAAAAGAGTGTAGTCACAGCACTAACCGATAGAGCTATCAAATTTTCCCATCCACAATTTAGGCCGCAAAATTTAAAAAAATTAAAGACACTTTAGCGAAAAACAATTACCCAAAGAAATTTGTTGAACCCATAATAAAAAGCCGAGTAGATAAAATCTATAACAACAATCAGCCAACAAAAAGCAATGTTCCATCAACCCAAAAATACATATCATTGCCGTATATACCAGAAATTACTAATCCCATTAAAAAAGTGCTAAAACGATACGATATCCAAATAGCTGAAAAACCTTCGAATAATTTCAAAAACCTTTACACAAAACTTAAACCTGATATCCCTAAAGACGAACAAACAAATGTCATTTACAAGATCAATTGCTTAGATTGCAACCAAACATATGTCGGTCAAACCAAACAGTATTTAAAAAATAGAATACAAAATCACAAATACAGCATTAGACATCACAATAACGATAATAAAACCGCCTTAGCCAAACATGCAATTGATAACATGCACAACATCGATTTTAACAACGTGGAGATTTTAGACAAAGAAATTAATTACAAAAAAAGAACAATTAAAGAAATGATCCATATTAAAAGAACATCCGGTACAATGAATTTCAGAACGGACACAAATGACCTGAGTAATGTATATACGAATCTAATAGGGCAATAAAATTGCAGATGGTCCAGAAACTTTCAAACCCTTTGGTAGTACTCTGTCAAAAGCACAATAAACCAGATGTGGAAAAAAAAATGCATCAAAAAATAATAGTTTTCGATATTTATATTTATATTAAATAAGAAGTGTTTAATTATATTGTATTAAAGTAATAAAATAGTTAAATGTAAGTTTTTCAAGTGAACCACCTGTTAACATTAGGTAAGAAAGTAAAAATTTTCAGTTTATATAGCATAAATTTACATATTCCTTTTCATATTTACAGTAATTCTCTAAAGATGGTTTAATCAATAAAATAAACCGAAACGTCAGAAAAAAACATGTGTTAATTTTTTATAAAGTAATAATATGACCGAAACCCAAAAAAGTAAAAACTAATTAATAACTACACGGTCAACAAATAGAAACAAAATTAGTATACAGACTTTCCACATCAAAGCTTATTAGTCTGTCGTCTGGCTCTAGATTGATGCTACTAATAATGTTCACGAAATGTGTAGAATTTTTAACATATGATTTGTCTTACCTTCTTAAGGTTGTATAATTTTTAAGAGAAACTTCGCCAGTGCATTTGTTGGGGATCCTCTGGACCTGGTTATTGGCCTCAATGATATGTTCGTTTTATGAATTTTTGGAAGCCCGTAAAGATGTGGTGGCTTACTGTAGTGTGGTGTGAGTGCCGATCGTAGGTTGTCAGATATATTGTTTTGGTATTTCCTGAGTGTTCTGTAGATTTTTGACTCTATGGATTTTATGGGGTCACGGGCTAATTGTCTATATTTTCCTTTTTCCAGGATATCTCTGATTTTTTGGTCGTACGTTACGATGTCCATTATCACTGTTGCATTTCCCTTATCCGCTGGTAAAATCTTTATGGATTCATCCTTACAAAGTTCTTTTAAGGCTGATGCTTCTAGTTTGGAGAGATTTTGATCTGGATTTTCCTTGTCTTCCAAAGTTGATTTTATTTTCCACTTAAACTCGTCGAAATGTTTTTTGTCTACTTGTATAGATTCTACAGAGCTTATGAGATCTAAAACGGCATGCTTTTTGGTGTTACTGCGAAATTAAGACCCTTGCTTAGTAGTTGTTCTTCTGCTGTTGAAAGTATTCTTGAAGATAAGTTTATGATGGTTTTTCTTGAAGCTGTTTCAGGTAGAGTCGCTTGTTAATGTGATTTTAGTTTCTCTAGTTTATTTCGGTGTTTCCTCGCCATATTTTCTTTCAATTTGTTGCATATATTATCTATTTTATTGATAAATTGGCTCATGATCATCTGACAAAGTTTCAGCTTAGATTTCTTCGTAGCGTTGTGTAGCTTGATCCAGAAGAATGGCTTTTCGCCATCGGTGATAATTTATTTGTGTTCTTAGTAGTGCTTTGCTAGTGTTGTCCAGAATACGGCGTGCTCTGTTACCTGGTATTGGTGATTTCAATCTGAAACCCATAGGAATGACGTTGCTGTCTCATGCTTGTAGTAAAAATGAAGAGTGGGCTTCCTCCTTGGCAATTTTGATCCTAATTTTCTCGTAGGCTTCGGTTTTGTCGCTAATACCGGGTCCGTACCGGGTTTCCAACGTTTGTTTGAAGGTTGTAGACAATGTTAAAGATTGACTAAAATGTAGTTGTCGGACTTGCATTGTCTTTATTTTTATTTATTTTTATTTTTACGACGTTTCGATTAGGTTGTATCTCTAATCGTTATCAAGTATAAATTGAATGTTTTGTCTTCGGATTACGAGCTTATATAGGGACTGTGTCCATTGAACCGCAAAGTTTCGCTTCACTGTACACACCTCAATGATTTGATGTTACAAAGTAGTGGTTGTCAAAGATTAGGTATCTCAACACTCGGTTAACTGAAGATTCCATTATAATGCAGTGGTTGGAAATATCATGAAATAAGGTATGTTTTATAGTTTTAAAATTTTTTAAATAATTGTTAATATTTGCCATCTTTTATATGAACAATTTTTGGGAAATCGATTTCTCTTTATGAACACCCCGTAAAATTATTTATTCTTGGTATAAAAAAACTAGTTTTACTTCACACTACAAAACAGCAATTTGTTTCTTGTCGACCTGATAATATTGAAGCTAACTATTTGTTCCACGTCATCCAGAAATTCTGGAGACCCGTATTAATTAGATTCAGGCCTAAAGAATTGCGTAGGTGGCCTTAGTTACCCATATACATTCTGAAAGACCCGTACAAAACAAGTTTCTTGCGAACTAGCCAGATATAAAACTGAAACGCCTCCGGAAAGCAAAACTTCGGCTTTTGTTATTCAGCTGTGATCTAAATTTTTAACTGTAACTCAGTTACACGCCTCGATGTTTTTATATAATTAAAGGACCCTTAAAATTTTGAATTTTAATTAATGTTGTAAGCAAAAGCTTGTTGAATGCAATTTTCGCAATAAACAAGGGACATAATTCAACAAGTAGTCAATTTTACTCCGAAAACAACATTTACCCGAATGGTAATCCTACTTAATTATTAATTTTATGTAAATAGAAATGGAATCCCTTAGACTGTAAATATTCATGAAGTATCTTTATTGTTCCAAGCTCAGTCCTACAGGGAGAATAAAAGTAGCCTTGCTTAGTTATTGACATGACTTGAAATGGAGATTCTTGTTTCGTTTCTTGTTATGAATTTGTTACGATAAGTAGAGATGGCATTCTTAATAATGGTTATCCTATTTCCATTGTAGCGTCCTATTTAGACAAAAGGAGACTTTAACTCCCTTTTCTGACTTATTTATGTATAACTTTATTTCTTTGTTTTAATTCTCTCCGGGCCGCACGTGTAAGATTTACGGTTTAAATGAGAAGCTATGTAATAATAATGTTTTTCTACCACTAATAAAACGTAGTAGTTTTCGCAAGTACTAAATGAGATAAGTTTCATCTGATTGACCAATGATTTTCCCATCATCTCACAGCATGAATCACCAAAGCTACCTTAAGATTTGCGCAAACGATTTACAACAAAATAGGAAAAATAACGAAATAAATATCTGGTAATTTTAGGTAGAACTTTCGGTAGTGAAAAGGAGGTGTCAAAATAATCCTAACGCCCCATAATAGAGATATGGGGTACAAAAGGGTTATGCGGTGGTTTAACTTTGAAGCTGTAGCTTTTGAGTAGATTTTGTAATGGCGTTTTTAAATCCTACATCTACGGACGTCTTCCTCTTTCGGCAGTGGAACATCGGTAGGTGGATATCTATCCTGCAGATATTCATCAATTAAATGCTCAATGTAAGGATATCCCATGACTATCCTACATACTCCCTGTCGGTACCCACCACGGTCGAGATATCCCTACCCTCTGAAGTGTTTAATATTCTTCCATCCGGTTATCGGCTTCGGGCGCCACCCTCTGAATTAATGTGGTAGAAGAACCACTTGCACCTGGCAGCTTGTTACAGTGGAGAAACGGCAAGTCAGGGGCCAATTGCGCATATTAGTTACTGGCTGCCTGCTGCCAATTATTACCGGAAATGTGAAAAATGAGAACTAGGTAATGAAACAAATGGTTTTAATACATCCTGTATCCTGTATTCCATACTTTATAATATTATGGCCTAAAACTAACTTACAACATAAGATGGACAACAATATAAACAAATAGATGCCATGGAGAGCAAGAGTATGTTATGTACGTTATTCATGGTGCCTCGTACTAATTGAGCGGTAGCGGTACGGTAGATGGTAACCAGGCTGTATCATCGGGACGTCTCGTACTAAAAATTGCAACGTTAATCTCGGCGCCACGTATTATTCTACCAGTGGCTGTGCGTTATATAAATCCAGCATTAATCAGCGGTAGGCGACGTCTTTATACACGATGGTTTGCTACTCGGCGGCAGTAAACATCGGGACGGTAAAACTCTTGCCATGATAGGCGGTGATAGTTCTTATGCACCCTTAATGACGGCACCGGTGTGCACTTGGCGATAAAATGCATCACTGGCCTATATGGAACTAATAAAAAAAAAACGACGGCATTCAATGCGTGTGTTTACAGATGATGGAAGAATGGAAAGAAAAAAACCGACGCTTCCCGTACTTATAAGTATCTTTGACAGCGCCGATAGGATGGAATGACATTCCTCATACTTATAAGGGTCCTGGACCAATGGCGGTAGGACATTAGGAAAGGAACCGACACTGTCCGTATTTATAAAGGTCCTCGATAATATTGGTAAGATGGAACAACATTGTCCGTGCCTACAAGAGTCCTCGATAACGTTGGCCACTAGCGGAAGGATGTAAGGATATCACTTGATGGTGGATCACCATATACACACAAGCCCTGCCTCACTTACATTGCTAGACCAGAGTCGGTTCGGCAGGTGACGCGGACAGACCGTTTGGACTCTGCATTCTGGTGGACAACGTGCAGTTATCAGCAAATTAATGTCCAGCGCGGGCTTAAATAGTTTCTTCGAACGGCTCTCCATTATACCGGCAAGTGACAACGTGGGAAAATCGCGCATACTTTACTGCGGTATAGGGCTCGGTATTACTATATACCGGTGCTTTGAAAAACATCGGAAAATCCTAAAATCATTTTTGATAAAAATCAAAATGCCTGCGTCCAAAAAGAGCGAGAAACCCAGAGTTCAAAGAACACAAGTAAATTTCTTGAATATAATGTCCATACAGTTTGTTGTGGTATACAATACAAATGTTCTAATTGCATTGGTCGACAATATTTCGTCGACCCTCAGAACCAAACACTAGACTATACTTTCCCGAAGGTTTTGAACATGCCAAATCCGAATCTACAGTCAGAATTAACTTGTTGTTCGGGTTTTCGCGATATTCTATCCTAAAGCTATTTTTGAGGTTATGTAACAGGACGCCTTCCAGTTAAGGGGGTCGACACCTAGATTGGCTTCATTCCTGGTTGCATAGCCACAAACAGACCAAGCCGGGAAGAAGTATAACAACTGTGTTCTCATTCGCGGAGATGGAACTTCACGTTACAGCTCTCGAGAGGGCTGTGGTGGGCAGATTAACAGTGTCAAAAGTCACTTAATCCAACATGGAAGGTAACGCGCGGGGGGGGATGCATAATAAATAGAGTGATGTATCTCTAACGAGCTTCTGAAATAAATAGCTTTTTCCCCGTAAGAGGCTCTGCTGAAATAGATCAAACCTTTCGACTTATTCGTGGGAACGTTATGGAAATTCAAAGTATAATTTCCATAAAATAACGCTCTTCCGCAGATGTGATTGTGGAGAATCCACAAGGTCTAACCACGGCCCAACTGAACGAAGCACAATATGGAAGAAGTAGTGTTGGTTTCTACCCCAATAAACACTGAAACCTAGACCACGTTTGTAAGTTCGCCTAGGAATAATATTTCGCGATAGACCTCTACCGCCTTCTCTAAATTTCTAGCCCGTGGGGACATTGATCTCGTTCCTTAGCCTTGGCATGCCAGGGAACGCATAGCTGGGCTATGAGAGATCAAGGTTAAGTTAACCGACAATTTACCCTTGATAATTTTAGGGTCTGTATTCTAATCAGGGATGAACTATGCACACTAAAGCTGATTGATTTGGGTTTTAGGTATTAGGCAGCTATTAAGCTGAATTACCAGGTGGTAGGGACCCAGAAGCTATTATAGCTTCGGTTTATTTGCCACCGGACTCTCCCAACCCATATTCATTACTGGAACTGATGCTATTGGTGCATTGTTCCAGGTAATAGTCGAAATGGACGCCAAACCACATCATGTTGCATAAAACAGCAGCAACATACACAAAAAGGGTGATTACCTTTTTATTTTGTAATTTCTAATAATAAGATTTTAAATCGCAGTAAATAACCGACTTTTGTGACCAGAACCTTGGCGACTCCGCGCTCAGGAATAGCTCGGTGGTACATTTCACCGAAGCCATCCCTCTTAAATTATAGATACATCTGCATAGAGTTGGTCGATGTGGAAAAATCTGTCGTATCGTAATCCGGGATGCACGAATTAAGAGAAATAAATACAAGGATGACTTAAGTTTAAATACGCAAACGTCGAAACAGGTATAAGAAACAATTTTTAAGGTTTCTAATGATAACTGGTAATAATTAATTAACTGTGTCATAGTAGATTAGCACAAGATTCCGTTTAGTTATAGTAATTCAATTAATTGATAACAGAGAACTGTATCATGTGTAATTACTGCTCTTACTAGGTATGCATGTTTAAGATTTTCAAAAAAAAATTGAGTGTTAGCAAGGGTTTTAACAAGATTTTTATGGAAAAATGATTTCTGAGTCTTGAGTCTAGCTGACCACAGGTCTTGCTATCAGTGACTGAACACAGTGCTAGTCATGCCGATGACTCGACTCTACTTGATACCTCCGAATTACAACAAAGTGTAATAGGCCTCTTAGCCAGTCTGAAGAGTTCTGGAAGTACGAAACACTGAATACTGCCTTGGTAACACTAAAACGCATCGGGTGTGAACAGCTCGTGGCTTCCCGCCAATACGCAGGACTAAGTGCTGACGACGCGGTTGTGTCGCGCACTGCCTGAAAATAAGTTTATCCAAACTTGCTTAAGCTTGCAAGTGTGTCTAACTTAAAAGTGTTAGGGTCTCTGATTTATCCCTTCCGCGGCACACTGTTGTGCTGGTCGCCTGATAATATGACTGCTGCCGTATATCTGGCACCGATTGGTGTAGACACTCGAGAATTGAGCGGAGTTCACCTCCCTAGGCTGATTTCGTCTTCATTTGAACTCATCAGATGTGGAGATACCACATGACTATCATGGCCTGCATTTGTGAATCTATATAGGATATAACATTTGTTCAAAATTACAGCCCAAAAGGTAAATCACGAGGTACTCTTTTGAGCCTCGTATCTCCGTTATGGGGTACCTAACGGAAAAAAATTATATTTATTTTGACGCTTTCTGTACTCTGCCGAGAGATGATATATAAATATTTATGGGACACGCTGTATTTTGTTATCACAGCCTGTCAAAATTTAAAAATCTTTGCTTCCAAAACGATACTTTGTTGATATTGCTGCAGAAACCTGATAGTGCCAGGTTAATAACTTGTAAAATGTATCTTCTTAATATTCTCAATAAAAGGATAACAATGATGAAATGCTGCATTAAAAGTTCACAATCCACCGCATTTTCAATCTGATAACTCAAATTTATATAAAAGAAATCTGCGAGTGTGTCTCTTTTCAACTTCCTCGACATAAAGTCTCAAGAGTTTCCAAATAACAAACCATAACATCCTGTGGAATGTTATTCCAGTCGATTTAAAGCCACCCCGTACATTTTCATTAACAAACCTCCTACCTTTTGAGCCTCTCAGCAAACCATCAAGGATTATCTTTTAGCGTCGAGATTAAATAGCCCGAGGAAACCAACTCTTTACAATAAAAACCGTTTAAAAGAAAACTGTTGAAAGGAAAAGTTGAACTACTGAAAGGGTTTTTTTTACTGGTTTAATTAAAATTACAATGTGAGGTTATAGTGATTAATATTAATATGTTAATTTGGAAAGTTAAACAAGATGCCGGAGGTATTCAAATATTTTAACACCAAAATCCTTTTCTCGCAGAATTTCAGTGTAAACATCTTATTGGAAAAAAAAACGAAAACGTAACGGAGTCTGTAACTGCTAAAAATTTTTTTTTAAATACGAAAATCTGTCCAGTTTCTTTGAAGGGAGTACTTTAGTTGGTTCTAGGCTGCAACCCCCTTCGTAAAAGATTCACTCCTACCAAAATTTTAAATGGAAAGTGTGGTCAGGTGGCATCGTTGGAAAGCTCTTTTAATCCTCTATACAATCGTGGGAAATTTTTGAGGTTCAACAAATTCTTTACAAAGATACAGGGGGCGGTACTTGAAACATACAAATTTTCGTATCAAAATTATTTAGTTAAAATATTTATGGTTTTAATCATTAATACAAAGAGGGTTTCTTAAATTAAAGGCATTCGTGACCAATCATTTCTATATAATACCATTCTCATGGTAATGTACTCGAACGTGTAGACTTTATCTTGCTTTTTAAAAATATTTTAGTAAAGAGCGGCTCCATAAAAAAACCATTTACTGTTTAGTAGTTTGCTAATGAATTAATATATATATATATATATATATATATATATATATATATATATATATATTTATTAGAAATAGTGGTCTGAGTTGCGGGAGTGTACAATGAATTTTAAAATATTACACTTTCCATCCATACAAGATTGAACTTCTCCTAGAACTCAACGAAGGTGACTTTGACTGCCGGCTCCAATTAAATTAAGTCATCAGCGAACAGGCGAGAAACAATCCAACATTTGTTTTTCCGATGAGTGCTTGTTTTTCCTAAACGTCTTAGTTAACCGTTACAATTGTCGCTACTAAACAAACTTCAATCCAAGGATATTAAGCGAAGTGCATACACAACATTCCGAGAAGATAAATGTTTGGCGACTCCCTTGTTGGTCCCCTTTTTATGCCTGGTTACAAGACTAATTATATGTTGTCACGGTTCAAATTTTCGGTGAAATGTACTACAGCTAATTCAGTTAATTTCACCTTATTTTTGTGAATACCCACGTTATGGGCTGCAAAATATCATTTTCCTTAAGTATCGTAAATTTCTTGAATAAAGGAATTCCATAAAACACGATTTTAAGTTAATTTTATTTCCAGTTTAACCATTATATCGATATTTTATTACACTGTTATTTGTTGTTTTCTTACCGATACTGAATTTGCTGTTACCCTTTTTTTTCAGATAGATCTCGGTTTTCCTGCTTACTACTATTTGAGGAATTATTTTTAGGGTTGCCTAAATTTCTATGGCTTGGAATATACTTTTTTAATTCAAACATAACTATTTAGCAGCCGACTGTTTTTTGACCAGGGACATTTTTGAGCTGTCATTTTTTTCAAATGTGTCGATCGAAAGCGCCTACAAGAAGCAGTGTTGTGCACAAGCAAGAACCTTAGTTATAAATGCCTTTACTTTCACTTTTTTCTGTCTCAATTTATTTGACCAATCCTGTAAGATTTGGGGCTGGAAAGTCGTTTAAATTATCTCGGTAATTGTGTTGAGTTCTTGAGTTACGCCATCTTTTGCCTGTTTAGCGTTTTAGTCTTATTTTTACAGAGATAAACCTGAAAACAAGGTTTGGGAAGTTTCGCACGTTTCGACAAAGGAACTCTGTTAAACCCCAACACCAACGACTGGTTTTATCTACTAGTTCTTTCTACTGGTTATTTCACTACCAGTTATTCCATGAACGGGTCATTACTACTAGTACCTGTCCTGTTTATGTTATAGTTTACTTTATGCGTCTCTTTTGAAGTTACACTAGTATCTATGCAGCCAAGTGGAGAGACCACCAAGCTAGCAGTCTCACCATCAGACAGGCAAACTTTTATTATTTTTTTTTTGTTTTAAGGATAACATTTTGAAAACTAAGTAATTCCATTTTATTTCTTTTATTAGGCTTTGCGCAATTTACCAACATTCTATGGTCATGGAATATATAGGGTTTTGCGCTGTTTTAACACCGGTATGTAATATTGTCCATTATTTGTAATTTTTGTTTGATTTCTTTCATTAAATTGTGTAATTATTTGGTACTGACTTTCATTGTAACATATCTAGCTTTAAGCTGGTCAAAAATTATTAAATATTTAATTAAAGATTTTTATTATTACTATTTAATCGCAGTTTTATTTGACCCACATGGTCACTTGAGTTTGTATTTTTTATGTACCTGCTTATATATTGGGGTATAGTTGAAGAATAGTTCCTTACGACATCACGGAACATTTCTGCATTGAGCCTAGCTACAGATGCAGTGGCGCTTTTAACCTCTCTGTGAGTCTATTTAAACACAACTTTTGTTTGCTTGGTCTAGAGAAGCTTTACCACTATTCTTATTTAAATTTTTCACACCATAACATCACATTACATTAATTTAATCAAAGCAAAATTTCCAGAATAAATTCAGTTTTAGTTACGTAGAAGAAATTCTTGTGTTTTATTGAAACTTTCGACATACGACTATTCCATAAGTTTATCCAAGTTTTTAACTTTGCAAAACTGGGTGTCGTCCTCTATTTAAAACAAAAATATCCTTTTGAATTATTTTTAGTAGTTCTACGCTGAGTTGTCGATATTATCCTGATTGACCTCATTTGGATGCAGCCCATGAAGTGGCTTCCGTAGCCAGATTTGTAACTTTTCTTGGTCTGTTTGGTAGTGAGACGCAATATACTGTTCCCTCAGCTGTAACGGCGTTGAATCTTCTGCCTGACATATTGCTTGACGTAGTGTGGAAGAGTCCGCTAACCTGTGAAAATTTGAATGTTTTTGGTCGAGCTGCTTACCAATATTCACCACTCCTCTTCATCCTTAATGTCTTGGAAGCATTACACCTTCAATAGCACTACGAGGCTGGTGCTTATATGTTTTTGTTAGGAATGTTCTTTGCAGGTTTTCGATGTCTATCCTACTCTATTTCACAGTTCGAAAAGAGTAGCTAACTACAGAACATGCGTATCTGTGGAGCGCCTTAAACAAATTTCTACTATTTAAGTCAGTTCGAAATACCCGCCTTACCCTTCTAACAAATTCAGTTGTCAATTCGGCCTTGATAGAGCGATGATCAATTCTTTTAGACTGTTTCATGTCGAAGTATTTGTATGTTTGTTCCGATTCCATTGCAGCTATAGTGTCGCCGTTCTGCATCTCAGATGCCCCCGGTTGTATCTTTCCTTTAACGATGTTCAAAATACGGTACTTCGCAAGTACCAACTACATTCTGACATCCCTGGAGAACTCCTCCATAATTTTGAGAATTTGTTCCAGCTGGTTTCTGGAAACAGTCATCTGTTGACGATCATCCATGTATAGAAATCTTACTACCTCTTAATTGTTATTTCTAATACTAAAGCCGTATCTGGTGGAGTTCAAACGGCATGACAGTGAGTTCATTACAAGGCAGAACTACAATGGAATTAGTAAATCGCCTTGAAATATTCCCCTTCGTATCGGGATAATTTTATGGCATTGAGTGGAAGGCATTCTTATAATCCACGTAGGCAACAATTACTCTTTGTTTTATTACTATGCACTTTATTAACGATTAAATGAATAAATACACATAAACTTCAATTCTAGCTTATGGGGCTTTCAAAATGGCGAGACCCTGGGTGAGCATCCTTATGTAAATCCTGCCTTAAGTCACAATATCCATGATTGGGTCTTCCTGAATATAAATATACGTCGTAACCCATTTTAAACATATGACAATTTAAACAAATTAAAAACCCATTCGTCAAAAGAAAACCTCTATAGATATATTAAGCAATTTCCTTGGGTTATACCCAGGAAATAATAAATCATTTCCCTAAGGTTGTCTTAAGTTGAAGCCAATAAACTATTAAGTCACAGACTTGTAGACGTCTAGCAGACAATTTTTCATTGAATAAAGACTAACTACTATAACGAATCGCTGAAAAACTTCGACGTTCTCGGATCTGTTCTAATACTTTCAAAAGTTTACTTGAATGGCAATTGATAGCTCGATGCTGTGCAAACTGAAAAGTTTCTTAGCATTTTTTTAGAAATGCCAAAGTGGATTATCATGTTATTCTCTTGAACAAAGGAGGTTTTGACCGATAAATGAAGTGTATTCATCAGCGATGTCATTTATGCTAAGTTATTTAAGTTATAGAGACGGTTTTTAGTGAAAACGACATCGCGTCGCTGTATATGTCACAATAGGGTCGTTCCAGATTTCTTTTTACTTGTTTTATTACGAAATTTTATTGATGTATTGCTTTCGAGAGAAGTGAAATAATTTGATGAAATTTTTATCAGGATCCAAGGGATTTTTCAAGATGGCCTGATAAAAATATTTTTGATATAGCCCCATTGAAACAGGATTAAAAAGTATTTTGGTGCGATTTTGAATAAGTTGTAAGAGATTGTTTGAAGGTTGTAGACAACGTTGAAGATTGACTAAAATGTGGTTGTCGGACTTGTATTGTTTTTATTTTTATTTATTTTTACCACATTTCGGTTAGGTTGTATCTCTAATCGTTATCAGATATAAACTGAATCTTTTGTCTTAAGACTACGAGCTTATATAGGGACTGTGTCCATTGAAGCGCAAAGTTTCGCTTCACTGTACACACCTCAATGATTTCATATTACAAACCTCAATGATTTGACATTACAAAGTAGTGGTTGCCAAAGATTAGGTATCTCAACACTCAGTTTACTGAAGATTCCATTATCGTTTATAATGTAAGCTGCCTCTATAAATTTTCTTTTCTTCATGTTGAGTTCCATATATATTGTCGCAGCCTCAGACCATTTTATATGCTGTTGTTTATCCCAGGCGTGTTCTGCAATACCTGATCTCGACGTTTCCCCTTTTTGTGTATGAGTTTTATGTTCCTTAATTCTAACTTCTAGTGGACGTTTGGTTTCTCCAATATATATTTCACCAAACTAACATGAAACTTTCTGAACACATTCTTTCTTATTGATAGTTTTTGGTTTTGTTTTTGTTAAATGAGCTTTAAGTGTATTTTCTGATTAAAAGGATGTTTTTATATTATAACTAGTGGCAATTCGTCTTATTTTCTCCGAAGTTCCCTTAATGTACGGATTGTGAAGAAGGAATGTGTTTCTTGCTGTCCAGTGTTCGCTGTTCTAAAGTTATTTATAACATCATGAATTAGTTTTAAAGGATAACCATTCTGTTCTCTTTTTCCAATGAATCGGCATTATTGCATATAGATATAGCGTGATTATAGAGGTTGCGTACAATTCCCCGTTTTGTTACAACAGAATGATTAGAACTATGATTAAGATAGTGTCCAGTATGTGTTAGCTTTCTGTATACTGAAGTTTTAATAGTTTGGTTTGAACGGTTCACCATGACTTCTAGGAAGGACAATTGATTATTTACCTCTTTTTCTATGGTAAACTTAATTGTAGGTCGAATGGTATTTAGATATTTCAAGAAATCATTAAGTTCTTGATCATTGTCCTTCCATACGATGAAAATATCATCGACATATCTCAACCAGAATTTCGGATTTACTGTTGCTGTTTCCATGGCATGAGTTTCGAACCATTGGCGACGACTGGAGAGAGCGAAGAACCCATTGGAAGCCCGTCGTCCTGAGCGTAGAATTAGTCCTTTACTTGAAAGTAAGCACTACGCAGGCAACACTCCAAAAGGTCCATCACCCCGTCCAGTGGTAACGTGGTTCGATCTGATCTTCTTCTTCAAGTGCCATCTCCGCTGCGAAGGTTGGCTATCATCATGGCAATTCTAACCCTAGAAGCTGCCGCCCGGAACAGTTGAACAGAACTGCAAGAAAACCATTCTCTGAGGTTCCTCAGCCAAGACATCCTTCTCCTCCCGATGCTGCGCCTGCCCTGAATCTTCCCCTGCATAATCAATTGGAGCAATTGGTATTTATTGCCTCTTGTAATATGGCCCAAGTACTGAAGCTTTCTTATTTTAACAGTCAGTGTTACCTCTTTTCGTTTGTTCATCCTGTCAAGTACTTCTTGATTAGATGTTCTATCCTTCCAGGAGATTTTCAAGATTCTACGATACGCCCACATCTCAAATGCTTCCAATTTATTCATACACTGTTTGTTCAGCGTCCACACCTCCACACCATACAACAAGACCGAAAAAACATAACACTTAAGCAATCGCACTTTCAATTTTAAGCTTAGATTTCGGCTACAAAATATTTGTTTCATATTGTTAAACGCACTTCGGGCTTTCTCTATTCTTATTCTTATTTCCCGTGTATATTCATTTGACTCGTTAATATTTACTCCTAGATAGTTGTAGTTTCGTGCTCGTTCTATTCGCTCGTTGTTTCCATAGAGGTTGATATTGTTGATATGTTTCTTCGTAATTATCATGAATTTAGTTTTCTTTGTATTCAGTGACAAACCAAATTCCTCGCTTGTTTCTATTACTTTATCTAATAGTCTCTGGAGATCTTCGATACTTTCTGCCATGAGTACCGTGTCATCAGCGTATCGTATATTACAAATAGGATGACCGTTGATCTTTACACCGGCTGATTCGTTCTCCAGGGCCTTCTTAATTATTTCTTCCGAGTAGAGATTGAACAACGTTGGCGACAACACACAGCCCTGTCTTACACCTCTTTTTATCTTTATTTTTTCTGATTCGGAGCCATTAATGCGCACTGTAGCTTCTTGATTGTAGTATAGGTTGGTTATTATTCTAATGTCACTTGAGTCAATTCCTTTATTTCTGAGTAATTGCAACAATGTCTCATGTTGAACTGTATCAAACGCCCAGTTGTAGTCCAAGAAACAGACAAACACGTCTTGGTTTACATCCAGACATCGCTGTATTACGACATTAAAAGCAAATAGTGCTTCTCTAGTTCCTAGTCCGTTTCTAAATCCGAATTGTGTCTGTCCGATTTCTGTTTCTAATTTCTTGTATATTCTACCATGAATGATCTTTAAGAATATTTTCATCATATGACACATAAGACTGATGGTCCGATGTTCGGAGCATTGCTTCGCGTTTGGCTTTTTAGGTAAAGTTATTATTGTTGTTAGTAGCCATTCTTTCGGTATTATACCAGATTTATAAATGCTATTAAATAGTTCCACAATCATTTCTAAATTACGTCCCTCAATGAGTTTGATTATTTCTGTTGGTAACTCATCTGGACCTGTAGCTTTCCCAGTCTTCATTCTTTTTATCGTGTGTTCCACTTCTTCACTTGTTATTTCTGGTCCTGTGTCACTGCTGATATATTCGTTTTCTACCTCATTGCGTTGATCGTTATACAGATGCTCTATGTATTCTTTCCAGACTCTCAATTTTTCTTCTGTGTCCATAATTATGTTTCCTCTTTCGTCCATCAATACGTTGTGTCTACTGTCTTGCCTTTTTGTTAATTCTTTAATTTTCTTGTGTGTATTAAAGCTGTCGTGCTTATTTTGTAGTTGTTCAATTTCTTCACATTTTTCCCCGAACCATTTTTCCTTAGCTGAACGTATCTTCGAGCGAATTTCCTTCTGCAGTTCTTTATACTTCTGTTTGTCTTTGTTTTTATGTTTCCTTCTTTCGTTCATCAAGTTCAGTATTTCGTTTGACATCCATTCCTTTTTATATACCTCACTTTTAAGTAGATGTTCTTCAGATGGCTTCTTTAACGCTGTTTTAAGTTTGACCCAGTTGTCGTTGATATTATCTGGTGTATATTGTATTGTGGTCTGTATCGTTCTCAGTGTTTCGTCAATTTCCTTTACGATCTGTTCTTTTACTTCTGAATCTCTTAGTTTATTGAGATCAACTGCTTTTTTGGATGTTATGTTGCTAATTCTTTTTAGTTTTATTCTCATGTTCGCAATTAGTGGATTATGATTAGACGATACGTCTGCTCCAGGGTATGTCTTAATTGATGTTATGCTATTTCTGTATCTCTCATTGATCAATAGATAGTCTATCTGGTTTCTGACTGTGTGATGTTCTGTATCCTGTGGAGACTTCCATGTGTATAAACGCCTATTAGGTAGTTCGAAAAAGGTGTTTGTCACCACGGTTTTATTTTCTTGGCAGAATTGTACCAGTCTCTCACCTCTTTCATTCATATCTCCCAATCCGAAGTTACCAACCAGATTATCTATCTTTCCTTTCCCAATTTTAGCATTGAAATCACCCATTATTATTGTGATGTCCCTTGTTATGGTTAGTTTTAATGCCTCGTCTATTTGTTCATAGAATGATTCCACTTCTTGTTCTTCTTTGTCCGATGTTGGTGCATACACCTGTATTATATTAATTTTTCTGATGTTAGTGCTTAGCTGTAACATCATAACACGATCAGACAAGGGGAGAAAGTTCAGGACATGTCGAGAGACAGACTTGTTTACCATTATAGCCACTCCGTTTCGGTGCTGAGTGTCCTGAGAGTCCTGGCTACCAGAATAGTATATTATATGATCTCTAATGTGGCAGTTTCCATTTCCTGGCCATCGGGTTTCGCTTATACCCAGAACGCCGATATTCATTCTTTGCATTTCTTGAACAATGTTGTGTGCTTTTCCTGGTTCGTACATGCTTGTAACATTCCATGTTCCGATTCTCAATATTTCGTTGTTAATATTTTGACAAGGATTTCGCTGGCTGACGACCCGAAAAGCCTTGCCACTTCTCTTGCCGGATCTTGGCCTCCGACAACCATGATCAGTAAGGTTATGATCGCAGTATTTCATGTCATGATGACTGTACTAGAGATATCCTATGGATCTTTAATGTAGTGGTTTCTCGTTGCCTGCTACATCCCACTGCCGTTGACTAATACATTAGTTCCTCCGCCTTTGAGATCGATTTCTCAATCTCAGGACAATGAGTTGCCCTATCACTTACCAATTCGTCCAGTGTGTCCTCTGGCTCTAGGTTGATGCTACTAATAATGTTCACGAAATGTGTAGAGTTTTTAACATATATGTTCGTCTTATCTTCTAAAGGTTGTATGATTTTTAAGAGAAACTTTACCACTGCATTTGTTGGGGATCCTCTGGAGCTGGATATTGGCCTCAATGGTATGTTTGTTTTATGAATTTTTGGTAGTCCATAAAGATGGTGTGGCTTACTGTAGTGTGGTGTGAGCGCCGATCGTAGATTGTCAGGTATATGGTCTTGGTATTTCTTAAGTGTTCTGTAGATTTTTGGCTCTATAGATTTAGTGGTGTCACGAGCTAATTGTCTATATTGTCCTTTTTCTAGGACATCTCCGATTTTTTGGCTGTACATTACGATGTCCATTATCACCGTTGCATTTCCCTTATCCACTGGTAAAATTTTTATGGATTCATCCTTACAAAGTTCTTTTAAGGCTGATGCTTTTAGCTTGGAGAGATTTTGAACTGGATTTTTCTTGTCTTTCAAAGTTGATGGTATTTTCTACCTAAATTCGTAAGAATGGTTTTCGTCGACTTGTACAGATTCCACAGAGCTTATTATATCTACAACAGGCATGATGATTTTCTTGAAGTTGTTTCTGGTAGAGTCGGTTGTTGATGTGATTTTAGTTTTTCTAGTTTATCTGGGTGTTTCCTCGTCATATTTTCTTTCAACTTATTACAAATGTTATCTATTTTATGGAAAATTGGCTTATGATCATCTGATAAAGTTTCGGCTTTAATTTGTAAGAGATTGTAGGTTATGAAGGTGTTTTTAAGACTTTCCTTGCCCCTTTAGTTAGCATTTTGACATATCTTGTATATATTATCCTAATCTAGACCATATATTTTTAACACGAGCGGTAACATTACCCAGTGGACGCTCTAGTATTTCAAGAGACGACGGCGGATCCAATGGTAAATGGTGGTGTGGTGTTAAGGTGGTCACCATGGGCGGCAGCTTATTGAAGAAACAAATTGAACATACTCTGAAATTTTTCATTTTATACCTGTCGCACAAGTAAAAAAAATTGGCATTCCGAGGTGTGGCTATAAAATAACGTAATTGACAGTAGTATAGCGTGAAGTCTCCTCTTTCGAATGCGGTGCCTCCCATATCTGTTGACAAATCAGTCTTACCGTGGCCTTCGATTGTATAAGAGCTGTTTTTTGTTTTACCAAAAAAATGTTAAGTGTAATAGAGCAATGATTTGTGGTAAAATTTCACATAAAGCTTGAAAAAACCACTACTGAAATCTATTTTTTATTAAAATAAGTATATAGCAATGAATGTTTATCACGTACATGACTTTATAAGTGGTTTAAACGTTTCCAAGATGGACGAGAATATGTTGGATGTGATTTACGCCCAAGTCGCCCTTCCACGACAAAAACGGATGAAAATAATGAAAAAGTCAGTAATCTCATTTGATCTGACCATTGTGCGATTGGTGAAAGTATAAAAATTGACCAATAATGCCTAAGACAAATTTAACGTAACAATTTGCATATAACATGCAAAAAATGTTTGTGTAAATGGTGCCTTAAATTTTCGCAATTGAACTTTATACTGAGAGTTTGAATATCAATGGAAATGACCCGAACTTGTTGGAAAGAGTGATAACATGGGACAAATTTTTGTTTTTTCACTTATAATCCTGAAATTAAGTGACAGTCCAAGCAATGGAAGGGCCCAACTTCACCGAAAGCTAAAAAAGCTCGAATGAACCAATAAGAATTTAAAAAAATGGTTATTGTTTTTTTCAATATTCATGGGATTGTGTAATTTCATTGGATTTCCGAAGGTCAAACAGTTAATTAGCATTATTATTTTGAGATTTTTACTCAACTCGGTGAAATTGTTTTGCAGTCTGCCCGTTAATCAATGTCTTTTTGTGACAATTTGCCATACCATACTGCTGTTACGGTAGTTAAGGATTTGATTACATTGGACAACTAGTAAATTTGTCTTTTTAATATTAGTTCAAGTTTTAGAGATACTTGATGTCCTGACTCGTTATATATTAACAATATAACCACAAGAGTGCACGTGGTATATTTGTATTATTATGAAAAACTTGTTCATGGAAATTGCAACTAAGTTTTTAATTGCATTGTAATTTTTGTAGTCAGCGTCCCCAAAATTAACAAAAAAATACACTTTTCATACAAGATAAAATAAATAAACTAAAATTTCATGCGAAGTGTTATTAGTTATCAGCTAGTCATTGTTGGAGAGCATTATATACTATACCCTGTTATTTATTTCTGTTTACAGTTTTGATTTAAATCTCTGGGTTAAGTAATGAAGCTATATTTCATCTTCGCCTTTTGTAAGTGTTCTAATTGCAATAAAGACATTTATTATTATTGAAGATTTACAAGCCAAATAGCTTCGCACTCTCTCTAGGGAATATTGATTCATACCAGGTACACAAAGATACTAAAAGTGGGAACCCTTTCCATGTTATCGGGTCCTAAGTGACGTGGTCTGCTGTATTTCCTACGAATTTTCGAACGGTCCGCGCGATTGCAAGGAGAATTGCTATCTGTATCGGCATATACAGATGCTCACAAAGGCCCAGCCCCTTGATGTTGTGCAGGAGGTTTTTGGTATCACTCCAGTTGTTAACAGTATTATGGGAATTGTTTGGACGCTGTTCACTGTCCATTGTCTTCGGATTTGCACCTCCAGATCTCTGTATTTGGCGGTCTTCTCGTTGCATTTTTGCCTTAAATTGTTGTTGTTAGGTACAGCAATGTCGATTAGTGTAGTTCGCCTAGAAATTTTATCTATTAATATAATATCTGGTCTATTATGAGCAACTGTCTGATCCGTCAGAACCGTTCGGTCCCAGTAGAACTTGAACTGGTTGTTCTCAAGAATAGGCTCCGGATTATATTTATAATAAGGCACTTTTCCTACCTGCAATAGGTTTACTTTATTTGCTAACTCTTTGTGGAGTATCTTAGCGGCTAAGTCGTATCTTTTCTTATACTCGGTTGCGGCAAATGCTTGGCATCCTTCAGTTAAGTCCTGGATTGTCTCTGATGTTCGACAGTCATATCTACATTGGTCATTTTCTATTAAGGGATCTCTGATGATGAACTTCCGATAGTTCTTCGTGGGCATAACCTAGTCTTGGATAGCTAACAAGAAGCCATCCGTTTCCGGAAACATCTGTCCTGAAATTAAACAGTAGTTCGACGCTGAATTGTCGATATTGTCCTGATTAACCTCATTTGGATGCCGTCCATGAACTTCTCTTGGTCTGTTGGGTGGTAAGAAGTAATATCTTGTTCTCACAACTGTAGAGGCGTTGATTCCTCTGCCTCGCAAATTGCTCGATATAGTGTGGAAGAATCCGCTAACCTGTGGAAATATGAACGTAAGATTATTATTTGTTGATCGAGCTGCTTGCCAATATCCACCAATCCTCTTCCTCCTTCGTGTCTTGGAAGCATTGAACGTTCAATAGCACTCCGAGGGTGATGTTTTTGTGCTTTTGTTAGGAGTGTCCTTATTTTGCAGGTTTTGGATGTCCGTTCTGCTCCATTTTACAATCCCAAAAGAGTAACTCAGCGCAGAGCAAGCATACGTGTTAAGCGTCTTAAAAAATTTCTACTATTTAAATTAGTTCGTAATACCCGCCTCACCCTCCTGACAAAGTCGGTTGTCAATTCGGCCAACACAGTGCGATGGTCAATTCTTTAAGCCTGTTTCATACCTAGATATTTATATGTTTGGTCTGCTTCCATTGCAGCTATTGTTTCACCATTCTGCATTTCAAAAGCCCCTGGTTGTATCTTCCCTTTAACGATGTTCATAATATGGGATTTGTCAAGTCCAAATTGCATTCCGATATCCCCAGAGAACTCCTCTACAGTTATTATTATTACTATGATTTACAAGCCAAACGGCTTTGCACTACCTCCAGGGATTATTCACTCATACCAGGCATACAAAGACACCAAAAGTATGAAGCTCTGTGGGAACCATTTCCATGCTATCGGGTCCTAGGTGACGTGCTCTGCTGTATTTCCTACGAACTTTCGAACGGTTCGCGCGGTTGCTAGGAGAACTGCTTTCTGCATCGGCTTATACAGATGCTCACTAAGGCCCAGTCCCTTGATGTTCTGCAGAAGGTTATTATTACTATTAGTATTTATTATTATTAATCCACCTGATAAAATAAACCCAAGATTTGAACATTTCCAAATAAATTGTATAGAACTAAAAAAAAATTGAGACATTTTACATGCCTATCCTGTAGATATATCCAATTTATTGGCGACAGCATCTTCTCAGTCTACAAGTATAGACACTTAATATATAACGAAAGAGCGATAAAAATCTATGCGACAAAGAAAAAAAATATATATTCACAAACCAGAAACTTGATTAGGCATTTGCCATGATGAATTGGATTTGTTTTGGTAAGTTCGGCAATTTTTGTTTCGTTTTGTTATTATAAAATATTTATCTTGTTAACTTTTGCTTTTATGGAACAGTGATAATTTGTATGTCAAATAAGTAGGTTTCCTTGCCTATCGTCACAAAATGTAATATGGTTGCCTTACAGTCACGGACATGACACATCAAATTATAGTGAAGTAGGTGAGTCTAGTCTACAGAAAAGATTATTATGCCTGTGCTTTTTTTTTAATTTTAATACTTTTCTTATATTTTCTTCCATGCGATATAAAACATTTTAAACAGGAATTGTAATTATAATGCAAAACAGAAATCAATCCTCTCGCTCTAAAGACAGTTATAATAACTGAAATTTCTTATGCTAATATATTGGTTATTTTATGATGAAATGCTTATAGTTTATACATGTATATATATATATATATATATATATATATATATATATATATATAAGGTTTTCGGGCATCACGTGTATGTGCTGAGTCCCTCTCAGGACTGAAAGGCAGCTGACGTTTCGGTGAAATCTAATTCACCATTTTCAAAGCTCACTGTGGACATTTCCACATTATGCCGTTGTAGTGCTGAGATCACATTCAGCAAACGTACAACTATGTGCAGCTCCGTATATGAATGAAGTAAAATGCGAACTGTAAATGCAAACTTCTCTACATCATATCCTTTCTATGTTAGAGGTTGCACAGTGAGAATAAATTGTTATGGAGCGCAATTTATCCTATTCCACCACCATCGAGATGATGGCCTACCTGTATCACCATACCGAGAAAAAAGTCAAAACTTACTCTTCCCGCCACAGTGATACGAAAGAGGTACATATTTCGTCTCAACTAGACTCATCAGGGTACCGACATGCACTTGGCTGTGCAAAGGACAGATCGGAAGGAAGCATGCAAATACTGAACGCGGCTTCGCCGATCTTCCGCCGGATGACGTATATATGTTTATGCGGCTATCACGGATTCCTCCGATATATATATATATATATATATATATATATATATATATATATATATATATATATATATATATATATATGTGTGTGTGTGTGTGTATTAACGTGCACTAAAAAACTTTAGTAGAGTCATATCTATTCATCATCGACTACAAAAACCTACAAGGTTTCCGGAGTACTAATAAAATTTTAAGATATTTCTGTAATAAAACTACACTTTTATATTTGTAACAGGTTTCTTTTGACTAAAAGTTATATCTATTTCATACTTACCTATTCTAACTACAGAAGGAAGTCCAAAAGTTGTAGTCATAAAGTAGAAGAACAAGACAAGCTCTAAAAAATAGCCTCGACATCTGAACCTTAGGGTCATGTTTCATTTTGACGGAACTTTTTGAATCTGTGATAAAATTCGTGACCACTGCATTGTGAAAAATTTTGGGTGTAAAATGTAGAGCAGATTTATCTTCCCTTCGATATCTGAAACAAATAGATATATATCAAAGTTATTTTGATATTGGAGGATGCTAAAAAAAATGTTTTAACATTTCATTTGTACAAATACATTTAAACTCTCAAGAGATTTTAAACGTTGAAAATCGCCTTTATTTCAAGAATATATTACCAAAAATATATATAGTATTACTCATTCAATGAGCAGAAAAAGATTCTAATTTGTTCAATATTCTTGTCATATTTTGTCAACTACCGAATAATTACTGGGCAGTTATTTCAATTATAGTATGAACACACTAAAACCTAATATATTTCACTTAATCATACTACAGATAATTCGGGTCTTTAACCAACAAATAAAACAATTATGCGGAAACATTACCACAGCACCCACTAAACTAAAACAATCGACAAAAAATGGAGATAGAAACAAAACAATATTCTAAACAGAAGTAAATTTGGACTTACTACAGCAAACAATAGAGGTTAAATGTGGATAAACTTCTCCAGATTGAGCACCTATTTTGCATAAACTCTTTCCTCAAGAAGCTGATCAATCACAGATGGAAAAACCCAGATTCGAGAATGAAAAAGAAATTGATTTCATATTAACAACCAAAAAAATACATTGTTACTGATGTTTTAGTGATCAACAAGTTCAGCAAACGCAGCAACAATAGGCTGATAGAACAAAAATAAACATACACCTTAAAATGGAGGACGACCCTGAACTTACCTGAATTAAGAGTAAATTCCGTTTCCCTGTACAGATAACTGAAACGAATATTTGCGATTTAGAGCCAACAAATATATATATATATATATATATATATATATATATATATATATATAGTAAATAAACAGATCTGTTATATATATATATATATATATATATATATATATATATATATATATATATATATATAGTAAATAAACAGATCTGTTTGAAAGAAAAACTTAAAAGCTGCATTAAAACCACCCTGACTATAGCGAAGTCAACAAACAAGTAGCAAGGAACATACTGAAAGACATGAGACACTACAAAGATAGTGTAACAGAATCTGTTACAGAAAATAATAAAAATATGAAAGTGCTAAAATGGACAAGCAAGTATTTATTAAATAACAAAAAGAAGGAGAAATAAATTACGAAAAATCATTTAGATAGTTGAGGAATACTATTGAGATATATATTCTTCAATGGCATAAAATCCAGGGGATATAAATCCTGAAAGCAATATCGTAAATGTAGGCTCAGAAGAAATCTCTGATTAATACTTGGTTCCGGGAAACAATGAGATCACGTGGAAAATGCTCAGAATGGTAGTTATAAGTACTTAAAATCAATGAAAATTTTACTGAATGCCTTGAACATGGCATGATCCCAAAAACACCTTATTGAAAAAAAAGGAGATATATTTAAATTTAATTACTACACTCAAATAAGTCCACTCTTGTTACTCCGGGTCATGTTGCTCCGGGTCAACAAGAGTGGGCTGAATTATTTTCAGTTCAACATCTAATAAGAAAACCATTATTTTTATGTTTAAATTAAAAACTATATTCTCCGCCAACTATTATCGACAAAGAATAAGTTACCCGCCCAAAACTTCCTTCAAATATTACAAAACAGAAATTGCAGGTCAGCATAAAACTGCCTAAAAGAAAATTCAGTTAGTGGAGTGAACATTCCAACTCGAGAAAAACAAATGGCATAACTTAATTATAATATAAATGAAATCTACGAAAAATTTGCAAAGACGTAGAACTAGGAGGGTTTGTACTATAGTAAAATCAAAAATGCAATGAACAATATGCTTTTATTCGAAGGATATATGAAAAATGCTCAAGAAAAATGATATTTTTTTGCTCAAAACGTGAGTATTTGCAAAAATAAGATTAAATTAACCAAGTTAGCTTCACTCTTATAACTTTCTTACCTGGAGTCTCACCAACAGCCTTACAAACAAATTAGATGAATTATGTAGCACCGTAGAGCTTTCAAATGCTATATACAACAATAAAAAAGTGCAACAAGCACAATGTACTGCTCCGTGTGGCTTTCGTCGATTTCAACAAAGCATTCGACTTTGTCAAACCCGGGGCAATATTTCAAGGAACTCAACCAGATACGCCAGAATAGGCGTCCAATAAGAAGACACAATCTCCTCAAATCTATTTGCGCCTGCTTCGGAAGATATGCTTAGTAGTGTAGGGTGGAAACAAGAGCGTAAGACGTGCATGGTAGGTACTTGAGTAACTGTTTTGCCGATCATACGATCCTTATTAGCAGTACAAGAGACAAATCTATTTAAATTCTGACTGAATTAAAAACTGGGTTAGAAAGAATCAACCTAAAAGATTTCATGTAAATTAATACCAGAAAGGTTCGACTTTCTTGACAAATATTGTTTTCTGAGAGAGAAATTTTCAAATGGAAAGAAAATATCACATATTTGACAACAACGTCACAGGGTCAGATGGAGAGTTCCCAGGAAAACAAAATTTGGTTTAAACTTTTCACACACACGCCTTATTTGACCATCCTGACATTACAATTCACTATAATTTTATTCGTGCATCACAAACATAAATTTTTTTTCAAGATATGTTATTTTGGCGCGAGATCAAAATCTGTAAAATTGCAGGGACAAAATAGGAATTATAGTTTCAGTGTTCTAAAAAGAGAAGATTAGCGTAAATTTTCGTCGAAAAGTAGTGCTTTGACGGTTTTGGTGCTTTTCCGTTTAAAGTGGAAATTTGGAAGCTTAATTTAAGTGGCATTTTTCCAGTATAGGATTTGCACCAGATGCGACATTTTTGTTACGAGTTTTTTTACGTAAAGAAAAATTACTGCATTAGAAATATTTATATAAATATATATATATATATATATATATATATATATATATATATATATATATATATATATAGGGGACCCGATGACCACTTCCTCCCCCAAGAGCTTCGAATTCGGAAAAATAGACTCATCCCTACCTACTGCATTAGGAACGCAAATGTGGCTAGCATTCCCCCCCCCCCCATCGACAACTCGCTTTGGCTTGCTATACTGTACTCTTGGGATACCGTTACCCTCTCTATACAATCTCACACAGGAGATATAATTGTTTGAATTCACTGTTCACAAAATTAAAGGCAAAAACTAAAAAAAAATTTAAAAAATTCATGTTGTATACGAAATTCCATGCACCAACTGCAATGGAGTATACATAGAGCAAACAAGTTAGCATCTCTAAAACAGACTACGGTCACATAAGTATGATAAGAAAAGCCAAACAGCTCTTACTGAACAAGAAGCCCTACATAAACATAATTTTAATTAGAGGCATATATATATATATATATATATATATATATATATATATATATATATATATATATATATATATATATATGCCTCTAGGTTTTCAGTTAATATACCTCTGGCAAGAGGCATATATATATATATATATATATATATATATATATATATATATATATATATATATATATATATATATATAACGAAGAATTAGTGGCCTGAAAACACTTCACTGAGGTGTCTAAAAAGAGTACAATCCTTTGATTAATAGGTTCCTTAATACCTAAGATTTTAATGGAAACAAAATTGGAAATCTCGGTATCAAACGCCGGAGACACATCAAGAAAATTCACCTTGGACATTGGTCATTATCAGTTCAGTAAGTTTAATCTGTATATACTCACCTTCAGCAAGCTTAGTTGAGTATCGTTACCTTAAAAAATGATGAGCCCTATGAAAAACATTAAATTTATTCATAATTTGTGTTACTTGATCATTACCTATAGATATATATTTGGAAAACAGCTCAGTATTGAAAAAGGGCGGTAGTTCTGAACTGTGTGTAGATCCAACATTTTATAATTTGGTGATACGTAAGCAACTTTCACCTAAGGGGAAAAAAATACAAGAACCTACTAATCTGTTAATAGTAGTTATCAAAGTGAATGAAAATAAATATGAAAATATTTTTATCCAGCATATAACAACTCAAGTAGATTTTTTGTTTTTGAAATCTAGTATATTTATTTTTTACTTCAAGGTCAGTGACAAGAAAGAAGACTATTGTGTTATACTGGTAGTGCATTGAGCATATCGACCATACAGAAAATCTGGTCTTAGGTAGAGAAATATTGGGAAAATGGTTCAGTTACTTCTCCCTCTGCAACAATTTTTCCATTTTGCTCAATATAAATACTTTAAAAGGAAATCTTAACTGTATCGAAATTCAAGTTTATTGAGAGCAGCGTAAAATAAAATGCCTAAAATTACACTATAAATTTTCCGTAATACATACTTTTTGGCTCTTTCTAGAAAATTCCATCTGAATAAAGATAAATTAGTATCGTAACAACACAACAAGAAATAAAAATTTCTGTTTTATTACGTCGTACACATAGATATAGCGAGCTCATACATCTAAAATTCCTGGCAAAAGTATGTACGTATCTGGTTGCTGCACACCTTACCCTGCATAATTTTCCTTTTAAATTCAGGATTGTATTTCAAAAAGAAAAATGTATTTGTAGGAAGTAAACAACGGCTCTATGTAGGTCAGTGTAAAATATGTTATCGTTTTTTTACGGATGCAGGCAGGTTCATTTTAAAAATGTATTGCAAATTGATCGGAGTTCTAGGACAAATTTAGATTTTACATTTGCAAAACACATAATATATATATATATATATATATATATATATATATATATATATATATATATATATATATATTTATTTATTTGTCTATTTATTATTGGAGAAATAAAAATTATTGACAGCACATTTTAATAAGTATCATAAATATATATATATATATATATATATATATATATATATATATATATTTATATATACTTGTTAAATTGTTGGATGCCAGGCACAAATAACTATACCGAAGTATAAATTGATATTTACCAAATTTTTTTATTTTCAAAAATATTACTCAATTACACATGTGCTGTATTTCTGAATGTACCCCGTTTTTAGTGATTTGAAGTTTATAACATTGATGTCAATTTTCTCTCTCTCAGGTGAGTTCAAATGAAAATTATAATCAGACTTAAAATGTGTTTTTTTTAACAATCTAAAAATAATTTAGTGTGCGCCAAATTAAACAATTTCTTTTATTATTAACTATAACTATTCATAATAAGATTAGTATAAATCTATTTTATGAAATTATCTTCGGGCAAGTCAAAAATTTTTAAATCCAGGTTTTATATTTCCTCCTTCCTTTTTTAATAAAGAAATATTTACCAATACTTTCTCCTTTGTCAATTATTTAAATATTTTTCACAGCTACTTGCTTATTGACACAATTTATTTACTAATTTATTAAACTTCTTTTTCTTCCTTTAAAATTGACTTTCAATCTCCAGATATTTTTATATCCAAGTTCTATGTTTCTTCCTTTTACTTAAAAAAAAAATTAAGAATGAAACCAGCAATGTTTTCTTTATCACAGATTAATCTGAACTGCCTTTCTTTAAATTTATTTATAAAATAACAAATGAAAAACTTTTAGGTTATGGTCCCGTTAATAAAAAAAAAACTGACAATTTTTACACTATAATCGATTAATAATCACTCCGTCTTTTACTTTTCAAAATAAGAACTGAAATTATTGAGGTTATGCTACTTCTTATGAACCAGACTAATGATGTTTACCGTACAAATGATGAACCAGTACTCCTATAAAAAAAAATGTAGCTTTTAGCAAGTGGTCACGTGATATAAATTTTTGTTTTAATTTTTTTCTGATTGGTCGGCCATCTGATGTGAACTGGCAACTAGATAAAATTTTAAGCTTTGAAACACAAGATCAAAATGGATTCCTAATTGTCAATTTATGATAAAATTTTGATATTTTATTGATATTATTAAATAAATATTCTATTTGATGAAAATAAATTATGATTTATGTAGATTTTGGACTTTTCCTGACATTTTGATATATCTAAGCTTTACTTTTGGTTATTATTTAACACATAAAATTGATAAATAAAACTGGATTACATCTAAGAAAATTTTACCTATACATTCAGATTTTAATTATAACTTGCTGAAATTGATAATTCTTGTTTTATTAATTTTATAATCATATTTAACAAAGTTTTACCTATAATTAGGTACTCTTTTATCCTAGCTTCTTATTAAAATAAATTTGTAATCTAGATTTTCTTATACTATTCTTACATTTACAATATTTTTAACAAAATTTTAACAGATACTGTTGTTGTAATACGTAGAAACTAATATGTTATTAATAACTATTGATGAATAGTGTCTGTGTTTCACTAAATAGTTATTATTTGACGCTTCTTTTCACTAATATTATTTCTATCCGCATTGTTTATAAAATGGGTGTTTAAGATTTTCATTTTTGTGTATTTCACTATATTGTTTTAAAATTCCTTTTTCAGTCACTATTTCTGGACAATAACACTTCACACCTCATTCGAAATATCACTTATTTATTAGTTTATATTATTCATGTCTTTCTGGGTCAAATATATTTATAATTCTTACTTTATATGCATTAATGCCCAACTTTTCACACTAATTTTATATATTTTATCATGTTATTACACAATTATTAGCATTTTATATCCTTTAATAACATGAATCAAATATAAATTCTTACATACTATAAAAACTAATGTCTATTCTACTATCTGCAGGTACCACATAAATGCATTAATTAATTTATGTCCATTTTTGTTTGACATTTTCTTAATCACACCTGAGAAAACGTGACTACTTTTACAATATATATATATATATATATATATATATATATATATATATATATATATATATATATATATTCAAATAATCTCCAAAATTTATTAAACATAAATACCATACAAACTTGCATTTCTTTCTATTACCGGCTGAAACCAAAATGGTTCCCGTCGCCATTATTACGGATCACTTGGCGCTTTACCATTGATCAATTCTTCGGTACAATTCATAACTCCTTTACCTTTTAACCCATAAGTTCAGTTCTAGTTCTGCTTTTCAAGTTAAAGGTCTTTCTTGATCTCAGTACAATCTAAGTTTTCGTTATCCAAATTCTTTATTCTACTACTGCTTTTTATAAAAGGTAGAATTCTACTAACCATCAAGTTAACTACTTATTCTCTAATGCTACTGTGTTTCAGATATTTATTAGATCTCTATATATAGATCTATATATGTAAACTGTTGCCAGTGAAATTATAAAAAAAATAAAACTTATCTTCAGTGAAAGAAATTTGTTAATTACAGTAAATGTTACTTCTAACTTGTGAAATAAAAAGTTGTGTATAAATATTGCTAAAAGGACCGGTTTTAATTGTTAAAGTAAATTTAATGCCAATCTGACAAGTTGATATTATTTTTATAATTTAGATCATTGCTTAAACAAAAATAATGTGTATCTAAAAGATTAGACTTCCAATAAATAATAAAAAATTCATTTAATTTTCAATTTTCATTTACTCATTATATATTATTATATAAAATTGTATATAAGTCTATATAAAAATATATTTTTATATGTCAATTTAAAATTAAATATAAATATATAAATTTATATAAAAATTTGCAGAATTATATATTATCAGATAAAATTATATCGTAACAATTTTTTATATATAATTATATATAATTTTATAATTATGTATAATTAGATAATTACATATAATTATATATAATTATTTAATCACATATAATTATATATAATTATTTTTTTTCCGGGTTTACAAAAAGAAACTTAAAAGAATGCCAAAAACACTTCTGAGATAATCGTATGTAGAATAAGTGAACTCAATAATCTTGTCTAGACAGTATTATTTAGCAGAGAAAATATCTTTTGAACTGAAATAAAATAAAATCAGTTTTTAGGTTTTGTTATGAGCTATATTTTGAAATCAAAGTTTAGTCCATATCTCTATTTAATCAAGAGATATTGATAAATTTGTCAAATTACATTTTACTCTTATTCACTATTTTGGGGTACGAATTTTGAAAATCCTTTCTTAGGTGTCTAAATGGCCTTTCTAACCTCTTTCCAAAGTTTCATGATTATTTATATTATAGTTTGGGCTGTGTGTTGATATGTCAATCACGGCGATGGCTCTTATAAATATAGATATATTAGACAAGCAGATATTTTATTATACTTTTATATTAAAATTTTGAGAAAAAATAATAAAATTTTCCTCAAATGATCAAAACACAACAAAATTTTCACACAAATATAACAGTTTGCTTCTAAGCGATAGAAACAAGATATAATATTCTTCTCCATAGCAACATTTCCTTCTGTTTTACATTTACTATTACCCATGACCCTCTTCAGCTACTAGAATAACCATATTAAATCGCAAGAAGATGTAAAGTCAGAGGGTCAATCAGGAAGACGATAGGGTGAGAGATAAAAGGGTTATTTAGGAGTAATAGGTCTTTTGCTACGCCCTTAAAAGTCCTTTAATTAAATAAATTAATACCAGAGAGGATGATACAAAGATGTTTTATTAGATTTCTGTAAAATTTCAATTTAATGAACTGTATTGAAACAACGTTAATATCGTTATTGTAATTTTACTAAAAATTTTAAGTAAGGAATGGAAGTGTAGCATTATTTCTCGAATTTTTGGAGAAAAATTATTAATGGGATATATTGGGACACTTTTGAGAATCAGCGAAAAATAGAAAGTGTCTAGAGGATATACAAATGAGGTCTAGCGTTAATTATCTTACCGCGTGCTTTTTTACAGGATCTACTCCTCGGTATAAAAACTAACAAGATAAACAAAACCTCCAAAACAAAGCACTTTTATTTTCACGGAAGCATGCGCTTCTTCAAACTTTTTCAACTAACATAGTTTGTAAGTTGCGAATACCAGTAGCATAGTTAAAATTTTGTATTATCTGCAATATTCCAATCAGCAGGATGGTGAACATGGGCCTGAAATGTTTTAAATTCCTATAATTATTTTTTTTCGGAATGACTCGTTCCTGGATATACAACTGACATGGCATGACAGTAATTAATAATTTGCGAATATATTAAAAACGGCTGACATATTTACCATTTTTGTGCTTTATTTTTTTTTATAAATATTTTTTGTAAAAACGAGATTTTTACGAAATATTGCGCAGGTAAGTTTTCATTCACCAGGTTTTTGATAAACAGTTCATTAACAGCTAACCAGCATTGTCTTTTTCAATTAGAAATAGGGTAAAATTTTTCACGAATTTGTCAAATAAATTCCACAAATTGTGGAATCTTGAGATAGAAAACTCAAGCTGACAAAATTTCGTCTACTCCTACAACTAGAAACCTGACTTTATTTTATAAAGATTTTCGTCATACTAAATCCGATTATGAAAAACTGACCGGCTGCTTCGAGTTTTCGTGATATTCTAACCTAAAAGTGCGGAAATCACGTTTTTTCGCTATTTTTGAGGTTATGTAACGGCAAGTTAAAATTTTATGGCTAAACTATATAGGGTGTCCAAGAAAGTGTGGAAAATTTTCCAGATATAAAAAAAAACAAATAGCTGAAAGGGAATCAAGTTTTTTACACATAATTATTGAACCACCGGGTATATTTGGATTTTTTTTAATATGATGTATACCAGGTAGGACTCTTTAAATTACTATCCAAGAAAATGTTATGAATTATTCACAGCTGCAGGGACAGACAAGCTGTGACACTCATGACCCCATTTTTTACGCCATGTATGATAAGAACTTTGGACAAGGCTTTTTAGACCTTTAACTATTGTCTAAAAATTAAGTACTCTTCATTTATGTAGCTAATCTTAACGGTTATTGAAAAAACGTCATGGATTTGATGTATTTCGATCCTATCAAATGTTCAACTTTCAACCTTATGATAAAAAAAATTCCGTCCAAATTAGAGTTAACCTCTTTAGTGAAAAACTTCTAATTTTATGAATTGCAGTTCGAAATTGGTTCGCCAAAAATGTGCAGCTGTGAGTAATTCACAACATTTTTTTGGGTTGTAATTTGAAGAGTCTTACCTGGTATACATATCATATTATAAAAGAAATTGAAATATACCTGGTGGTTCAATAACTATGCGTAAAAACTTGATTCCTTTGCAGCTCTTTGTGAGCCCATACCTCCGAATAGGAGGCCTATACGAAAAAAGTTTATATTAACTTGTATTATTCCTTTCACGTGTTTTTCTCATATCTGGGAGATTTCCCAAATTTTCCCGGACACCTTGTATATTATAGTTGAAAGTACTAGTTCTGCTCTTCAATACCTACTTGGAACATATTTCTTTCATGCCTATTTTATTGAAATTTGTAATTTCGTAAGAGGTTGTATCCATCCTGCCATCTATTGGAATCTATCTTAAGTGGAGTCGCTATTTTGCAGGATTTCGTTATTAGTGCTAGTTATCGATTTTCGTGTAAGTAAATTGATTATCTGTTTTTGTTGCAGTTTTTGGGTAGATAATATTAAATTTCGAAAATATGTCGTGTCTAATATTTTTCTAATAATTAGGATCGTGATTTCAAAAATCTCTTGAAATATACCTGTTTGACATTTTGCGAATTTGGCCATTTTCTCGCTGCACTGGCCGAACTTCCAATCATGTGGAATTATTAATGATCAAAATCATCCATCATCTGTGCTCTATTTTATTTGATTTGATTGATCTACACCAGAATCAGGTTACCATATTCCATATTTTTCATTATAATTGTCGAATCCAATAAAATAAATTATTCCCATTTTATCCAAGCTATAACCTTCAAATATTGCAGTATCAATAAGATGCTTCGTTTTGTTTTAGTGGCAAACTTTATCCGCTTTTTTTCAGGATTTATTCCTTTTCTTTCAGAATTCATTTTCATTCTTTTCTTCAAGATTCATTAATTTTCAAAAGTCATTCTTTTCCTCCAAGTAGTAGCTATTCGGTTAATCAAAAATAGTTGTAACATTTTTTTAAATATTGTAGTTCAGTTCTTAATAGAAGTAATATATATTTCTACGATACTACTATAAGTTTTATACATAGAGGGTACCGCTAAACAATCTTTTTCCATTATTATTAAATTCGTACATCTGTCAAAAGAACATGTGTAAAGTTTCATATTGATCTGTCAAATAGTTTATTTCCTACACTGTAAAACAACTTTACATTAATTTTAAGATAAAATGCTGAAAGAAAAGTTCACCAACTGTTTCTTAAATTCATTTAATGTTAATGTATTAAATTTAATAATTTTTACATTGAATCTAATGTAATTATATCAATAATTTCAGTAACTTTATTGAAATTTAAGGTAACATTCAATTAAATTTAATGTACAAAGCTTTAAAGTACATGTAAGTTATTAACAATTTAAAGTACAAATTCATGAAATTAAATTAATGTTTTTTTTAACAGTGTACAGCATTTGAAGTAGACGTATTTTGTGTTTTTTTTTAATGGAAAAGTTGGAAAATCGTGCGATGATAAAATACTTGTATAAAAAAAGGTTTCTCCTGGAAAGAAATCCATGAAGACATGTTGAATTTTCTTTTTTTTTTTTAAAAGTTAATTTTTCAGCTTTCAAATGGTATGCTTGTATAATTAATCTAGTGAAAAACAAAGCAGATATTCTCTTTGTTTCTAAAAATAAAATTACCACTTTCTTTTTAGTGATTTTTCATTAACACATTCCAAAATATTCCCATTTTTTTATTAATTCTCTAACTCTTTACACAAGGAATGCGCTTAAGAAGGGTGCTGTATCTGCTACCAAGCCAATTGTACAGCAAATTAATTATAGTTATTTTTAACGAATTCGGGAAAAATAAATATAATTTTGAAAAAACTACAGAACCGATCTAGACCATTTTTCGCACACTTATTTATTACATAAAAGCTTAAATGAATGAAAAAGGGGGTGGTGATACTAGATCATCGATGCCTAGGCCTCCATTGAGCCCTTTACATCCCACCATATCTGCAAGTTATTCGAGGCCGATCGCCTTTACGAATCCAAGCAGTTTCGTTAGTTGAACTTGCCTAAGTGCTTCCAGCAACAAAACTGTATCTCAGAAATATTTCTGTCTCAGTCCGTTGACTGCTGGGCACTCTCTGAGAACATTGTAAACAGTTTCATCCTCCTCAAAATACCATTTGTATGTCGGGTCGCCTTCGACACCGATTCTATGAAGATGGCCCCTGAGATGACAATATCCTGTCAAGAATTCCACCACAATTGGCAGCTTTTTCCTTCCCAAGGAGAGAAGCTCCTTAGTACGCCGTGCGCTAGGCTCAGTTATATGTTTCTTAGCACACTTCATTCCAGGAGATCTCCTCCACGATTCAAAAAAATTTGCTTTCCAGCAATGATTTTAATTCCCTTTTGCCAATACCAATTGGGTACATAAAGGCTTTCCATGTTATGAAGTTGTTAACAATTTTGACAAATATCTCGAAGGTTAATAACAGTTATTGAAAATGCCCATTTGGGAGTTTTCTGTGTAATAACTTTTTTGTTTACAGAGAGATTTCACTGAACAAAAGCACATAGGGTACTTTAAATAGGCAATAACTGTATGTACATCATTTTTCTCTATAGCTTGCAGTGTATTAATTTTCCATTTTTCAAATACTCTCTCTCTCTCTCTCTCTTTCTTCCGTTCCAACCTATTTTCTACAATCCGGTGCCAGCTTCTACCTGCTTTTCTTTTTATGTTGTCTATCCATCTTTTTGGCGGGTTTCCGATACTTCTTTTTGACGACTTAGGTCTCCACTGCAAAATATGTTTTGTGTCCCACCCAGGTCCATTTCAAAGTACCAATGCGTTTTATCACATCTTCCACTTTTGTGCGTCTTCTTACTTCTTCGTTCCTTATTCGGTCACGTAGTGATATACCCAGCATGAGTCTTTCTATTACATGCTGTGTAGTATGCAGTTTATTGGCTGCTTTAACTGTTAATGTGGCTATACACATTCCGTAGGTCATTACTGGGAGAACGCACGAGTCTTTTCTCTTCTTTTCAAATTAATGGGAATATCGGGGTTTTTAAAAGCATATCCCAATCTTCCAACCGCTGCCCATAGCATTCTAATTCTTCTATTTATTTTCGCTTCTTAGTTTTCTTTCCCAAGTCTAATTAGATCGCCTAAATAAACATATTCCTCGACTCTTTCTATTTGGTTGTTTCCTACTTAAAAGGGCGTATCTTCTGCAGACATTATTTTGCTTTTTGCTAAGTTCACGCTTAATCCAACTTTCTCTGAAACATATTTCAACTCAAAGATCATTTCCTGTAGCTTGTCTAAATCTTTACTTGTTAATACCCCGTTATCCGCGAAACATAAATGGTTGAGATATCTAACATCGACGCTAATGCCCTTATGTTCCTAGTTTAGTTGCTTAAAAACATCTTCCAGTGTTAAAGAGTTTAGGGAAAATCGTATCTCCTTGTCACACCCCTAGACCAATATTTTCCTTCTGTATTTCTAGGTCCTCTGTTATCTTTACCTGCAGTGTGGCCTAAGTATAAATATATTTCAAAAGATTTCTGTAAAGTTCTTCTATTAGCTGAAAAATATGTGTCGCGAGCTAGAAAATTATAACGATAAGGAAAAAGGTCAGTATACTAATAAGAGCTCTACAAAATTTATTATAATGTAAGAAGTTTCCTGTCTCTTTAAGTACACGAATCGAAAACTTCCAGTTCATTTTGTTGTAAAATAATGGAAACTTTAGAAGATTATAAGTAATATTGCTTTTACAACAGTCAACAAGAGCTTAAAAATAATTTTAATCAATCAGTTTAAGCACGTGAGAGAACAGAAAGGAAAGACAAGAAAGACGTAAAATAATGCTGAACAAAAACCAATTTTAAGTTACAGTTTTACATTTTATTAATATTAATTGAATTTGACATTTTGTTTTGTTAAAGAGTATCGTGATTTAAATAATTTTATTCCTTTGTGGGTGAGGAAAATTAGTATACATTACAACTATTTTTTTTATTTTTTGGGGCAAAATGAAGAAAAAATCTACGTCTGATGTGACCCAAGACTACGCTGTCGAAAATGTCTGCCACCCAAACTATTACATTAAAACAAATTAGCATAAATTATTACTTTTTAATATTATTATTTGGAAAGAAATTAAAATATTTTGCTATAATGTGAAACAACAGGAAATAATTACAAGTTCTTTGTCCCAGTCCTCAGGAAAGTACTTCTTCTTCAAGTGCCTTCTCCATTGCGGAGGTTGGCAATCATAATAACTATTTTAATTATTGAGGCAGTTGCTCTAAATAGTTGTTTTGAACTGCATCCAAACCATTCCCTTAGATTTTTTAGCCATGAAATTCGTCGTCGTCCTACGCCTCTTCTGCCACTTATTTTGCCTTGGATTATGAGCCGTAACATGCTGTACTTTTCTCCCCGCATAATGTGTCCGAATATTGCAGTTTTCTCTGTTTTACTGTTATCTTGACTTCCTTTTCTTTTCCCATTCTTCTCAACACCTCTGCGTTCGTAACTCGATCCACTCACGAAATCCTTTGAAGTCTTCTATAGGTCCACATTTCAAAAGAGTTAAGTCTTCTCATTGCATCTCGATTCAGTGTCCATGCTTCCATTCCATAATATAGAACACTGTATACGTAACAGTCGTATTTTCAGGGCTAACGTTAGATCTTTGCTGCAGATGACCTTTTTCATTCTAAAAAAGTTGGCACGTGCTTTCTCGATTCTGGTTTTTTTTTTTCGACGGTATAGTCATTATTTTCTGTTATTAGGGTTCCCAAGTAAGTGTACTTCTTAACTCTTTCTATGTGCTGGCCTCCTACCATAAGGGTTTCATTATTATTGGTGTTGTTCTTACTAATTATCATGAACTTGGTCTTTTTCGTGTTAAGAGAGAGTCCATATTCTCCACTAACTCTTAATATTTTATTCATTATTTTTTTTAGGTCTTTCAAACTATCAGCTATTATTACGGTGTCATCTGCATACCTAATATTGTTGATTAAAACTCCGTTTACTTTTATCCCTGCTGTTTCAGATTCAAGACTTTCCAATATGACCTCTTCAGAATAAGCGTTAAATAGTAAAGGTGACAATATACACCCTTGTCTGACTCCCCTTTGTATTTCCACATCTCTGGATATTTCCTGTCCAATTCTTACTGGCGCTCGCTGATTGTAATACAGATTTTATATCAATCTTAAATCTCTTTCATCCAAATTTTTGCTTCTGAGAATCTCTATCAGTTTGTCATGTTTGACCTTATCAAAAGCTTTGTTGTAATCTATGAAGCAGACATAGAGGTCCTTATTGATATCTAAGCATCTTTGAGTAAGCACATTAAAAGCAAATAATGCTTCTCTTGTACCCACACCGTTCCGGAAGCTAAACTGTGTGTCACTAATATCCAGCTCCAATTTGGAATGTATTCTAGTGTGTACAATTTTTAAAACGGTTTTCAAAGTATATGACATGAGACTGATTGTTCGATAGTCACTGCATTCTTTTGAACTTGCTTTCTTTGGTAAACATATGAATGTTGATGTTAACATTTCTCGGGGATAGTTCCTGTCGTGTAATTGTATTAAATACTAGCCAAGGATAATTTATGGAAGTTTTAAGCAGATAACTTCTCAGATTAAAAAAAAAACATAATGATGATGTCACAAATTAATGCATAGGTCTTTGTATTCTAGGAGTTGTTACTTAGATCCGGTATAACACTTAAATCTTTTCAGTTCATCTGGCTTTAAGAATGTATTTAAGATATTTCTATTCATCAACTATAAAAATAGATTAGTTTTCGGAACATCCTGTAGAAACTAACACCAAATATATTAAGTCACATTGTATAAAATTAAACTATAGGTGTATCTAGCTATAGCTAAATAACCAACAATCTTTAATTAAAAGTACAATATCTACCTCTTTTGTATATGATTATTCTAAAGGTGACATTTTAAAGCTTTACAACCTAATACAACAAACAAATTGGTCCGAAATAAGAAAATTTACAGATCCAAATGAATGTGTTGCCATATTTTATGACAAATTGCTTAACTACTTGAATAATTCAATTCCAAAAAAAAAAACTAAATCTGTTGGTAATAGTGAAGTAAATTATTGTAAATATCCTCTTTGGTTTTCAAATGATTTAGTAAGTAAAATAAAATTAAAGAATAGAATGCATAGACATATACAATGTGGCAAAACTAGTGTTTTTCAATATGAGGAATATCGTAACTTAAGGTATAATATTAAAAAACAGATTGATAATAAGTCTTCTTTGTATTTAAGAAATATAGAGAATAATGTAAATTTTGATCCTAGCAGTTTTTGGATGTATGTTGGCTCTAAGAGTAAAAGGTGTGGTATGCCAAGGGTTATGTCTTATAATGGAGTATCAGTGGAAGAGCACGAACATATTACCAATGGTTTTGCACAGTATTTCAGTTCAGTGTTTGAGTTGTCATCAGTGTCCGGCGACCCTATAGATATTAATAGTTGGGGAATTTTCTTTAATATCAGAGGAGACTGTAAAGAAAAGTATAAAAAAACTAAAACCAAAAAAAAGCATATATATATATATATATATATATATATATATATATATATATATATATATATATATATAAAGGCCCCCATTGCTTATATTTTTCAAGTTGCCCTAAGAACAAAAATTTTTCCCAATAAACTATAAACAGCAATTATTTCTCCCATATTTAAAAATGGTAAACAAACAAATGTTGAAAATTATAGACCAATTAGAATACTTAATTCACTTGCTAAGATATTTAAGATGATCCTTTCAGATGACATTGTGACCAACATCACTCATAAAATAATAGAACAACAACATGGATTTGTAAGTGGAAAGTCCACAGTAACAAATTTATGTGTATTTACAAATCATGCCTCGGAGGCTATTGATGGCGGGAAGCAGTTGGATACAGTGTATATTGATTGTACAAAGGCATTTGATAAGGTGGACCATCGGGTATTGCTGGCTAAGCTTGTTGAGTTTGGCTTTTCTAGGAATGCTTAACTCTTCATGAAAAGTTATCTTTCGTGTAGGCCGCACATGGTGAGAGTAGGAGGGTCATTTTCTCAGGCTTTTATGGCAACATCTGGTGTACCGTAGAGTAGCAACCTGGGCCCACTGTTTGTTTTAATGTTTATAAATGATTTACCTAATAGTGTTAAACATTCTGATGGTCTCTTATTTGAGGATGACTTTAAAATATTTAAGAAAGTAACAAACAGTAATGATTGTAGTGCACTGAAAGCAGACTTAAATTCAGTAACAGAATGGTTTCGATTAAATAAAATGTTTTTAAATACTAATAAATGCTTCTTTATGTCTTATACAAAAAAAATAAATCCTATTAATTTTAGTTACTTTATTGATGGAGCAAAACTACAAAAAAAGGCTGAATGTAGGGATTTGGGGGTACACTTTCAGTCTAATTTGAAATTTAATACCCACTACCGCAATATCATTAATTAGGCTTTTAGGGTGCTTGGTTTTGTGATTAGAAATACAAGTCAGTTTAATAACCATAATATAATAATAAAATTGTATAATGCACTTGTTCGTCCTCATCTAGAATATGCATCTAATATATGATCTCCTAGTGCAAATGTGCATTGTGATGCTATTGAGCGTATTCAAAAAAGGTTTTTGAGATATTTATATGTTAGGAAAAATAACTTATATCCATATCTGATCTCTTATAGCAGTATGTTAGAAAGCTTTAAATTTCAAACTCTTCAGAAACGAAGGCAAATTCAATCTGTGATATTTGTTTATTGTATTATCAATAATATAAAATTTAACAATTGTTCTTTGATTAATTATATACCTCTTCATGTACCTAAGACAGGATTAAGGATACAAAAGGAAAAATTCTTTCATGTCTGCATTGGTAGTCGTTCTCCAATGAATTTAATGTTAACTGAGTGCAACTTACTATATAAGAATAATGATATTGACTTTTTTAATTGTACCAAGAAAGTGCTATTGCAACTTATGCAGTGACCTTTAGGTTTATTCAGGTTCTTGTCTGTGCTGTCTTTGTTCTGTGTTAGTTAAGTCTGTAAAATTTCTCTTACTTATAATTACCTTGTAGCATGTTATGTTTAGGTGTAAGAGTATCAATAAATAAATAAATAAATATATTGTTTCATATCTTATCATTCATTTGTACCTAAACAAAGAAAGTTTCCACATAAAAAAATCACCTTATTTAACAAACGATATAATTACGGCTTAAGACTTTCTAGAGAATTCCCTGACACAAAACAACTTCATTCATTAGCGGTACAAAATACGCAAGATGTTGGAGATCAAAATTACCGGCTCTGTTCATAAAGGCGTCTCCTTTTAAGATGTCGATTTTACCTTTTTCTTTATAATAATGACGGCAATAATGAGGTAATGTCGTCTTCAAAACTGAAAGGTCTATACAGTAAAAGTCCAAATATGAATAAATTAGGTTTAGGTTATATAGAGAAGAATTTAAGAAAATGAAAGGTATATGTGTATAAAAGTGTATATTTTAGATATCAGCCAAGGGTTTTCGGTCTCAATTAGACCATCTTCAAGGTTAAACTCTAGAAACTAAAGAATATGGTTAGTAAATTCTTCTTCGGCACTCATCAACAATTCAAACTGGGCTCACATTAACCCAACCATTTCGGATCCTTTACTGTTACCGAGATTCTCATATTGGCCTTATTATTTTGAACACCATGTATAAAATTACATTTCGAAACGTTATTGATTGTTAGAAAACAAAGGGCTGGAAGAAAAATTCAATAGAAATCACAATATACAGAGTTACTGTTATCGACTATTCTGTGATATATTTCGAACTTGACGGGTAATATCTTGCCGATATTTTACGAAATGGGGATTCGTTACAACCTCACTGATGAGACCATAAGGTGGTCGAAACTAGTAAACAAAGAGAATCAAAGTGGAATTCGCAGATAATAAACTGTAGGTCCTCTTTTTTAACGGTCTTAAGGCGAAAAAAAAGTTTTGACAAGTCGTCAGACTTGAAGTTGATAATAAAATGTTACAGTGTGTTTAAAGACTGGCTGTCCGGAACAAATTGGTGTCGGAAGTGAGATCAAATCCAGAAGAATTTAGTTCAGTTTAGAAAATTAGAAAAAAAAGGAAAAATGGGAATTGAAATTGAATGCTAGTGGAAACTAGAAAACCGAAATCAAAAATGGAAGAACAATTTCAAACTAGTTTAAATCAGATACTGATGATAGTACAAAATATGAAGGAAAGCCATGAAGAAATGAAACAAGAACTGAAAGAAGATATGATGAAAAGTCAAGAAGATATGAAGAAAAGCCAAAATGATATGAAACAAAAATTAAAGACAAGCCAAAATGATATAAAACGAGAATCAAAGACAAGCCACGATGATAGGAAACAAGAATTGATGACCCTAAAGACAAGCTAAGATGATATGAAACAAGAATTAAAGACAAGCTAAGATGATATGAAACAAGAATTGATGACACTGAAAACAAATCAAATAGACATTAAAAAAAAATCAAGAAAGTATAAAACAAGAATTAAAAAATCAAATCATGAAGATATAAAGCGCATAGAATAAGAAATGCAGCAGAAGATTAGCAAAATTAGAGAAGACGTACATGGCGAAGTACAAAATGAGGTGACGGGAATCGAGAGACAAATTCAACAATTGCATTTGCAAATCGAGAAGGTAGCAAGTACGAATGTATTAAAGGTTGATGTTGCTCCTGCAACTAGTGTGATGAAACCACCTACCTTCGACTGCAAGGTACCTTGAACGCATAAAATAAGAAACCAACAGAAGATTAGAAAAATTAGAGAAGACGTATATGGCGAAGTACAACATGAGGTGAAGAGAATCCAGCAACAGAGGCAATAATTACATTTACAAATCGAGAAGGTAGCCAGTACGGGTATAATAAAGGTAGATGGTGTTGCTGCAACTAGTGTAATGAAACCACCTATGTTTTATTTTTTTATTATGTCCGTTAATTCGAAGTCGCTGCCACCGGCAATAATTGTAGTTCAACGGCACGCGCTCTTGTTCTAGCACTACGAGGTGAAGCTATGGAGGTTCTATGTAACATTCCCGAAGAAAAACAGAATGATTATGAGTTTATTGTTACTTGTCTGGAGATGCGTTATGAGGAAGCCCACCTTCAAGAAGTTTATAAGGCCCCACTCCAAAGAAGAACAGAAAAATACAACGAAAGTCTGCAAGAAGATGAGGCGGATATAATGAGGCTAATAAATTTGACTTACCGAATATACCTGGAAGAAATAAAGCAAGAGTTAGCAGTAAATTGCATTATCGAAGGTTTACGTGACCCAGAAACTAGTCAAACTCTAAGAATGGTCTGACTGAAGAAAAATTATGAGGTTCTTGCTTATAACTTTCAGTTTGAAACAATCAAACCGACTTTAAGGAACCAAGAAAGAATCATAAGAAGAGTCAACGTTTCCCAGGATTATCGCAAAACCAATGAGCAAATCTTCAAGCGGCTAATGAGGGAGTTGAAAGAATTTTTAAACAAACGAAAAACACAAGACAACAAAAACACAACCTTCCATAATAGAAATAGAATTCGTGTGGCCAAGAGAGGTATGTATATAGCCGCTGTATTAGCAGTACTGCTCCTGACAGTGATCCTGATGGTTATCGGCTTCACAATGCTAATATAGGTGATGAAGTTCGAAGGAGCCATTTGGAGGAAGTCTTTGCTCCTTACGATGAACTTAAAAAAGTCTCATTGAGTAATAGTATCCCCTATTCGGAAATGCTGTTTACAAAGATAAAAAAGATGTTTCGGTTGCCGTCAAGGCTTACGATAGAGTTGAAGTATGCTGTTGTTGCATTAAAGGGACTCATACCAGACCAAGAATAAGGGGTCAGGGTCGCGGGTATTATTCGAATAACATGTGTTGTTACCAATGCGGATAAAACGGTCATTTTTACCGAGATTGCTTCAAAATTTCTGCTGGTAGAGAAGGGGACGAGAGGGACCTTGACTGCGAAAGGGGCTACGGGAGGAGAACGTTCTACAGATCATCCTTGAGAAAGTACGTCCAGAGGGACTACGACCATGAAAGGAACTACGGAAGAAGAACGTCCTACGGGTTATCAGGCCACTATCAAGATCAAGAAGGTTGATCGGGACGATCAATACTTGGAAAGGGGAAACGTAATGGACTTTAGGTTGTAGGGTTTTAAGTTTATTTTCTACTAGTGCATAATTTCTTTAACTCATTTTACCATTGTTAATTTCTTTATGAGACCTCTATGAATACCATACTACAGTAGACGTTTTTGATCATCAGAGAAGTCAGGATCGGACTTGCAGCCACACTCTTTGAGCATAATTTTTGACAAGTGTCATTTTATAGAGGTATTTTTTATTATTACAGTTAGTTGCATGCATATAATTGAAAATATTTTTTCCTGACGAAATGGCTCATCCAACGAAAACATTTTTAGGAGGTAAAAAAGCTTCCAAATATATGCAATTATCCTATATAAATATCTAGGTTTTTATAACGTTGATGACAACAAGTGACGTCACGTCAGTTGGTCCAGTCAACCCAATTTGACGTCAATCTATCATCAAACCTTGTACATGTATTTTCCAAACACCCTGCAAATATGCGTATAATTTCTTTGCAAAGTGATCTTCCTCTTGTATAAATTTTAAGCCGATCAACAGCTCAAATTTTAGGTTAATATCTCTACTTTTTTTGCCAAATGGTTTTTTGTTGGCAAGCAATATGGAGTTTAAAGGTAGAGGAGCCTGAAAAAAAAATAGCTTTTAGTTTTCGAGATAAAAAGATATCCCGAGGAACTCATTAAATTAAACATGGTGCATTCAATATAGCGACTAAAATTTCTAAAAGTTAAATTTTTTTCTGAAATAGCTCAAAAAGTTTTTCGAATTAAACTTTTGATACACTCAAACTGTTGTCTATTTTATATACGCTTAGACCTACACTTTCGAATTATATTTCTGGTACACCCAAATTATGTTTCCATTCAAATTCAATGTATGCATAAAAATTCTGAAGTGTTGATTCAATATGGCGACTAAAACATTAAAGAAATGAAATTTTTCGCAGATGAGAATCACTCAGAACTACGCCGTAGCATTCTAAAAATATATTATAAAAATGGCAATTTGGTTTTTGTTTGTGTTTGTAATTTAACTACAGTTTAGAATTTCTACCATGAATTAACTAATTAATCTGATACCGAACATGTAACTAAATAAATCGTTCCACTTTACACCTCTGTCTAACTATTTATTTTAAATTGCTTTAGATAACATCCAGCATGGTACAGTAATTTAATTACATTTATTGCTTAAAATGGCTAATAGATTATTTAAACATTAATTTTACGTATTTGACCTTACAATATTATTAATTTTCAACAAAATGTTTAGTACAAATATGCAAATATAACCGTAGTAATAAATTTTATGATGTGTCTAATTTACTTTTATTGTATAAATATCATAATAATCATCATTATTTAATGGTCCAATAATTCTGGCGACCAGAGGCGGCTTTTGATTGGGTTTACAGGTTTGCGCAACCCTCAAAAAATTGTAAATTTAAATAAAACATGCTAATAAATATAAGTATTAGAAAAATTTCTCTTATGCAACCCACTGGACGAGTATTTAAACTTTTGCTTCCAGTCGCTCCTGGCGCTGCCAGTATCTAGTAAAGGTTTCTTCTTCAAGTAGCAGTTAAACTATTCTTTTAGTTCTGGTTAAAATACAACCGTGGTGTCTACTGTGCCGGTATTCCTATGAGTGATGTCTACTGTAACGATATTTTAATTTTTGTAAAAGTGACTATGTTTTTATTCTGATTAAGATATTTTGTTAGGTTTTAGAGAGGTTAAAATGTTTGGCGAGAAGAAAACCATCCGAAATTAAGTGCTCTGTCCAAATTGTGCAGACAAATATAGAGGCCAATTTCAATTTCCGAATTCAAAGGATTCCGAGTTACGAAGGGATGTATAAAAACCATCATGTATTTGTTACACATTTTTAAGAACCTCTTGTAAGAGATTTTTGAAAAGCAGTTAAATATAATGCAGTTCCTGCTCTCTATCTTCCTGTATGTGTAAGTAAAACCAAGTGAGCGCTTTTTATTTTCTAGAAAACATGAGCGGCTCGTCGAATGGGGTGCAAGCAACTATAAAAAAAACCTTATGAATATGTTGCTTACGTGCATTGGTATCCACATATTTACAAGAGATTTGTTCTTTTTTTTTCAAATAGTTCTCAAAGAACCGCAATACTAGATCAAATTGTTTAAAAACGCTTACCTCATTCGGCCCGAGCAAGATGAAATTTTAATTCTAGAATTGTTTGTACTGTATTAGAATACAAGACAGTATTCTAATAATCAAAAAAATCTTAGATGAAAGTAGAAACGTTAATACTACCAATCAATCATCAATATACAGGGTGTCCAAGATAAGGATCCTAAGCATGGGGATCTCGGAAACAGTTGGAGATACGAGGTCGGTTAAATTAGAGAAAAGTTGCGCAATTTAGTGCTAAATTAAACGCAGTTAAAAAAATTTAAAAATTTCAAACACTTCCGGAGATTTCCGGAAAAAAACGAAATTTGGCAAAATCGTTTTTAATTTTTGCAGGCTTTATTTAAAGAGATATCCGAAAATAAAAGGTAGATTCTCATTGCCACTTTCTATTTTTTATAATTTGGTCTAAACAAAATTTAAATCCGACGTTTCGTTTCTGAGATACCATCATGAACTTTCATTTTTTATATGGAACAAAAAAAAGTATCCCATGTATTTGATAGCATTTTTTATTACAAATTCAACGGTGTATCACACTTGCATATCAAGTGTGTAGTTCATTGGCTTTTATAAAACTGATATACCTTTCTCTCTCGCTCTCACGGAGCTCTTATGGAAAGTACTCACACCGAGCTATGTGAGACATTAAGTGAAGTTCTAAAACTAAAGATCGGCGTATGAATTTTCTCTATAAATAATTCACACAGTAAGTTATACGCACATTTTGTTTTGACTGTTATATTTTTTAAATTTACTACCTTCTTTATGTTTAGTTGTTTAAAATACACCACTTTTATTTTTTCATCCACCGATGCTTATGACAGGTTATATATATATATATATATATATATATATATATATATATATATATATATATATATATATATATGTTATGTCGGATATTCTCACGGGTATGATGGGTAATCGAAGGTTTTCGGGCATCCCGTGTATGTGCTGAGTCGCTTTCAGGACTGTAAGGCTGCTGACGTTTCGGTGAAATCTCATTTACCATATATATATATATATATATATATATATATATATATATATATATATATATATATATATATATATTTTCAATATACCAAAGGAACTGAAACCTAAAAAGTACTTTTTTAATGCACCGGTTGCCAATGCTGGTGACATTAAAATTAATTATAGTGAAGTAATGGGGTTAATAAGTGCTTTATCCCAGAGACTCAACCATAAGGCTCTCGTATTACCTCCAGGAAACATGCACTCATCTCAGATATATTCAGATATCACATTATAGTGTCGGGGCCAAGGGGTCCCAGACGCCCCTTTAATTTATATGGACCTATTCAGGTTTTTATTATATATTTTCAGTCCGTGAGCAAAAATTATTTGAGTTGAAGTACGGCAGAGCGATCATAAGATGGAATGAAAAAATTAATGAACAAGGGGTGGTGATACTAGATCATCGATGCCTAGGCCTCCATTGGGCCCTTTACATCCAACCATAGCTGCAGCTTATTCGAGGACGATCGCCTTTGCGAATCCAAGCAGCCTCGTTAGTTGACCTTGCCTAACTGCTTCCGGTAACAAAATAGTATCTCCGAAATATCTCTGTCTCAGTTCGTTGAGTGCTAGGTGCTCTCTGAGGACATGGTTAACAGTTTCATCCTCCTCCAAACACCATCTGCACGTCGGGTCATCTTCGACACCGATTCTATGAAGATGGCCCCTGAGGTGACAATGTCCCGTCAACAATTCCACCACAATTCGCAGCTCTTTCCTTCCCAAGGAGAAAAGCTTCTTAGTACGCCGTGCACTAGGCCCAATTATATGTTCTTTAGCACACCTCATTCCAGGAGCTCCCCTCCACGATTCAATAAATTTTAGTTTTATAAAAGCTATGAGTGTGATCTGCATAGCCAATAAGATTTTCTGATCTCAATCGAATATCTTATTTGTAACTTTATATAGTCAAAGGAGTTTTTTACAAGTAGCGTTATAATGGAAAATTCGAGATAAGTACAAGTATGGTTAAAATAATAATATTTGTCGGTCACATTCTAAGCGCTCCTCTAATTATATTGATTGGACATAACCTCTAAGTGTGATAAAAGATCATATTTATATGGTTCGTACATAAGCTCTTAATTTTCCAGTTAAGTGTGGTCACATATATTGAGAAAAACTTATCTCATCAAAAACAAACCTGAAAAAAATGGGACCGTCTCGTAACTGTTTGGCTATAAAAACTGATAAGATTTCACTAAAATTTTCATAATTTAAGTAGATAATAATACAAGCATGTCTATACACTTTCAATGATAGATTAAGGAAGAGGGTTATACCACATTTTTAGCTTTTCAATTCTTTGTGGACTATAAACACTATCAGCATTTTAAATTTCAAATTTTTGATAATTAATTACTCAATATTCCCAATAATGAAACTCGGTATTTACTTAATTTAGAAACCAAAAAAATAGAAACGTGATATTTGGAGATTAAGTTCAATATGCATGATTTCACAATGAAAGTATGTTCACCTTATCTTCACTGCAAAGATATAGTAAAGCTCGTTCCAGATTTTAATTCCCTTTTGCCAATAGTAATTGAGACAGGTAATATTGGTTGGGGTCCAAACGGTTCGATCGCCGAACCCAACTTTGCCAGACGGTCTGCTTCCTCATTCCCCCGTATGCCCGTGTGACCCGGGACCCTTACGAATCTGACTGTGCAGCCTTTCTGTGTCATTCCATTTAGTATATCCTTGCACTTAGACATCAGCCGCGAAGTTACGCCACTTTTTTGCCGTGAAAATTGTCGCACATTGTCCGAGAGCGTAGTACCCTTTGACTCCTGTGCTCTTGCCGAATACTCCGGCTCCAGCTCTTTCATCTTGTCGAGAGCCTTCAGTTTACCACCAGGATCCATTTTTCGGAAAATTTTGTTCTCCCTGCCAATCCTCTCTATTTGGCAGAAATATCTTCAGGGAGAGATTGGGTTTTAAAAACGGCGTCATGTAGTCTGTTCGCATGCGGAGTGATGGACATCCCTCCACCGCGCTTTTCCAGACACCTGAGTAGCTGCCCGTTCCAATTCCAGGATGTCCCAGACAACTGAGACGATAAACAGTCTTCAGGGCCTCGTTCTCTATGTATAATTGAAGTGGAATCAGATTCACCAGGACTTCAAGAGCCCTGGTGGGAGCATTCCTCATCGCACTCAATATTTTCACACAAGCCATTCTCTGAACTTTGTCAAGTTGAAGAATGTATTTGCGCTTTATACTATGCCACCATAAGATTGTATTGATAAATAATTGTTTAAACTTTTGTATATAAAATTTTCGCAAAACTAACTATTGAATTGTATTCTTTGAGTGATTCGAATGAAAATTCGGAAAGGGGAGCATTGATTTTATCTATAACAATAATCATGATGTAATCAAAAACATGAAAATTTTCAATCTGTTAATCAACATTTTTATGAACAAATGGTCCTGCAATTTTTCGAAGATGCGCTATAGAAATTAGCCAACGGTGTATCAAAATACTTCAGATATTCTTTGCTATATACCAATATATGGAAGAGTCGCCGAAACTCTCTCTGGCTTCCCGACTAGTTGCTAAATAACACCAGTGTTATATGAAAACCGACAAAATATCTTTATTAGACGAGAAAGTAATGAAAAATAATGAGTTTTCACTCCTTTCCGGTGTAAGACGTATTGACAGTGAACATTAAAATTATTTAAATCAATAAAAATTTAAGTCTTGACCACAATTCTACCTTGATTTCAATAATATTGGCAGTAGACATATATTGGAACGAACGCGGAAGAAATAAACTTATTATATTGACTCGTAAATAAATCTATAGAAGGAGACCTTAGATGTGTCTATAATCAGCTATATTAGTCCAGTCAAATTAGCACGAAAGTGGCGTCGATTTGTTTTGAGTAGAAGCTACTTTTGCCTTCTGGATAAATCACTTCGCAATATTAATTGATCTATGCGGTAATCTGAAATGTGTAGAGCCCGAAGCGTGAAAAATTATTAAACGAAAAAATGTCATAAAACAAATTATTTTATTACCTTTTTTCCATTATATCTCCGCGTATCAATCCCAAAGCAAAACATTTCGATTCAAATTATTGCAGTGTTCGAGATAGATAAATTTACAATGCAAATCTTTAAATAACAATGGACAGAAGCCAAAATGTATATGAAATAAAATCGACTAAATCTTACCATTTTTAGTGTGCTAAAACCGAAACTAATATATATATATATATATATATATATATATATATATATATATATATATATATATATATATTGGTGGGATCACATTTTTTCAAAAAATGTTTTGTACAAAAATTATCAGATGGCATGGGGACCGACTAGTAGTGGCCTTAAAAATGACCTTAATCCTGATCTTTAAGGGCATTTGACCAACTAGTAGTGGCCTTGAAAATAACCTTGATCCTGATCTTCAAGGGCATTTGAAAGTCAACTTCAAAATTTTAAATGAGACTCTCCAATTTCGATTCCGGGAATGAAAAGGGCGAAAAGATTTACTTTCGAATATGACTTCGACTTTAAAGGGAAGGTCAAATATCAAAGTTATTTTAAGGTCAAAACAAATAATTACAGTATTTTGTGAAATGTTTCGTACAAAAGTTGTTGGGTGGCATGGGGGCTAGGTGGCAGTGACCTTGAAAATAACCTTGACTTTGATCTTTAAGATCATATAAAGCGCAATTTCAGAATCTGAAGAGGAAACCTTCAACTTGACCCCCGGAAATGGAAAGGCCGATAAATTTCACAGAATTTCATCATCAGATATGTCCATGACCTCAAGGGCAAGATTAAATTATCATGTTCGTTTTAAAAATTGGACGAAAAAGAATTAATAAAGGCCTTCTTTTTACATAATTTTCAAAAGCTTATTGATGTTTTTAAGTGGTAGTAAATGTTAAAGAGAACTTCAACGATAAACTTTTATCACTTTTCAACTAATCTTTTTATTAATTACTCACGTCATTACTCAGTGGTCCGTGAATGTTGATGTGTGTGAAATAGCTGATGTCCATACTTTCTTGAAAGTAATTTGAACGGCGTAAAATATCGTGATATTTTAGAAAGTCAGCTTCCACTTTTGCTTGTTGTACCCTCAGATGTAAGGAAACAAATGTGGTTTCAACACGATGGATGTCCACCGCACTATTTTTTATTAGCTCGTCAAGTGTTGGATCGCGAATTCAATGGCCGGTGGATTGGTAGAGGAGGTCCAGTAAAGTAGACCGCAAGATCACCAGAGCTTCCGTTACTAGATTTTTATTTATGAGGTTATTTAAGGAGCGAAGTTTATAAAAACGCTCCAACAACTAGTGAAAACATGAAGCAACAAATCAGAGATGCCTGTGTCAAAATTACACTTGAAATGCTCTTCAGTTGTGTGCAATCTTTTGAAGTGCGGGTCAATAAGTGTATTGAAGTTGAAGGTAACCATTTTGAGCACTTATTGAAACTAATTCTTATGAAACGTTTAACATGATCATACAAAATGATCAGGGGCAAGGGAATTCATAGAATCAAGCACCACGATGGTGGGAGGCGAGGGGACTTACTAAAAACAAGCACCTCGAGGAGAACAAAATTACTACGTCCACGTCGTTGTTCCTAGGTAGTGCTAAAAATAGTTAATCATGCACATAGTTGTACAAAGTATAGTTTTTGCAGACAATTCTAAACAAATACATTTCTTCAAATAGCCCTGAAGATCGAGATCGAGGTAATCTTATAGCAACTTTCCAAAGTTACAACTTTAATATGAAAGATTTTAAAAAATAATGACCTTGAAGATCTTCGTTTCACCACAAAATGATCCATGAGATTAAGATCATGTCTGACGATGAAATTACTGTGAAATTGATCGGTTCTTCCATTTTCGGGGGTCAATTTGGAGGTTTTCTTGTCAAGTTTTGAAATTGAGATTTAAATGACCTTGAAGGCCAAGGTCAAAGATTTTTCTTAAAGGTCACTACCACCCAACAACTTTTGTACGAAATATTTCACGAAATACTGCGATCTTTTTGTTCTAATCTTGAAATGACCTTGATACTCAACCTACACCTTAAGGTCAAGGTTACATTCGACGGTAAAATTTCCTGCCCCTTTCATTCCCGGGGTCGAAATTGGGAGTCTCATTTGAAATTCTAAAGTTGACCCTCAAATGACTCAAGAAGAAAAAATTTGATCCCACCGAGATATTCCGTTTTCTAAAGATAAATGCCGCACCCTGTATTTATATACTCGTAATTTGCGTTAGTTTTTGTACAGACCTTTTATAAATGCCATGTATAGACTCATAGCCTTAAGAGAAAACATAATTGATAATGGTTAGAGATACAATCTAATGAAACAGTTGTACAAACAAACAAAAATAAAAACAATGCAAATCGAACAACAATATATTAGTCAATATTCAACATTGCTACAACCTTTAAATAATCATTAAATACTGAACTTTTCCGAACAGGTGTCAAAAAAATAAAATAGCCGATAACATGAATATAAGCATATCAGAAAGAAGAAGAAGAAGAGAACTGCCTTTTTCGTATAATAGGAAACCTTCCTTATATTAGTATCTGAATAAGATCATATATATATATATATATATATATATATATATATATATATATATATATATATATATATATAGTCGGTTTATAACGTCCTTCTACGTCTTCCGATTTCCAGTCGCCACTGATCCCGATCTTGCCAAAGATCGTTATCCAGTTGCCTTATCCTGATTTCTTCGTCAATTCCTCCTCTCCAACTTCTTCTTGGTCTTCCTGGTTTCCGTCTTCCTCGTGGTTTCCATTCTAATATCTGCTTTGGGAGCCGTTCTTCAGGCATCCTTTGAACATGTCCATACCACGTAAGTTGTTTAATTTTAATGTCGTCCACTATGTCATGTGTAACTCCCATAATCTCCTTAATTCTTTCGTTGGTCACTCTATCCATCCTTGATTTATCTGCCGCACGTCTCCAGTAGTCCATTTCAGTAGCTCTTAGTTGACTCTCCGTCCTCTGTTTGATTTGCCACATTTCGCTGCTATATGTGATAATACTTTTTACTATCGTATTAAATATCCGATGTTTATTAGTTTTTGATACCTGCTGGTCCCATAGAATTCCGTTCATCATAGCTATAGCTCTCCTGCCTTGAGTGCTCCTTTCCTTTATTGCTTTATCCAGTGTACCATCATTTGTTATTTTTAACCCTAAGTATGTGTAACTCTCGCATTTTTTAATACATTGCCCAATAAGATCATAATTTATGAAAATAAAAGTATATTTTTTATTACGTCGTTAATCTAACCATACAACCTTTCTTTCTTTTACTAGCATCATTAGCCTTTGACATCTCCCACTCTGTATGTTCTTGCTCATTTTTCACTCTTCTTGCCTGGCTAATTCATTATGATACCGCCCTCATACGCATATTTTCATATATAAAAAAAAATATATAAATAATCTGAAATTCAAACTAATATTCCAACAAAAACAGGGGAAAAAAAGAAATATGAGAGCTGTCAATATTTGGTTTTTTTAGTAAAAAGAAAATTTCTTTTATATCTTGTTTAAAGTATGAAAAATATAACTCTGCATGGAAAAATGTCTGGTATTTTTCAGGAATGGTAATATTTTTTTGTTGAGCATTTTTTTCTTCAATTTCAATTTAGACACGTAAATCTAAAACTTAAAAAAACATTGTAATATAACTTTAGAAAATATAATTTTTCCAGGTAGATTTGAAGCGTCATTTATTGGAAATATAAAAATTAATTAAAAACTATTTTACCAAGAGCTCTACCTCCAATCAGGCGCGGATCCAAGGGGGGGCGGTGGGGACGATCGCCCCCCCCCCTGCCCAAGAGCTTTGAGTTCAGAAAAATAGGCCCGATTTTGCCTCTTATACTATAGTTTATTCAAGAACTAGAGAGAGTAATAAATCATTTGTTACCCTTTTTTTCTTCGCAAACTACCTGTGTTCTTTAGTCCAATGTCTTTGGCAAAATCTGTTAGACACATATATTTTTCATAGATATTTTTCATAGGAATGGGTTAGAAATTTTATAATCAAAAATATCGATCTATAATAATGGACTATTTGGGTTGGATAACAATAGATATTTGGATATGTGCAGTGTTAAAAAGGATTTTAATCCTTGGCTCGGACGTAGTCTAATCTGGAGGTCCAGCTTTCCATGACTTTTTCCAACATTTGTGGCCGTATATCGGCAATAACGCGGCGAATGTTGTCCTCCAAGTGATCAATCGTTTCGGGCTTATCAGCGTAGACTACCGACTTCACATATCTCCACAGAAAATGGTCTAGCGGCGTTAAGTCGCACGATCTTGGAGGCCAATTCACGGGTCCAAAACGTGAAACTATGAGGTTACCAAACGTTTCCTTCAATAAATTAATTGTGGCACGAGCTGTGTGACATGTTTCGCCGTCTTGTTGAGACCACAGCTCCTGCGCATCATGGTTGTTCAATTGATTAACGAAAAAGTCAGTAATCATGGCTCTATAGCGGTCACCATTGACTGTAACGTTCTGACCAGCATCGTTTTTATAGAAGTACGGACCAATGTTCCACCAGCTCATAAAGCACACCAAACAGTCAATTTTTCTGGATGTAACGATGTCTCAACATACACTTGAGGATTATCATCACTCCAAATACAGCAGTTTTGTTTATTGACGTATCCATTCAAACAAAAGTGAGCTTCATCGCTAAACAAAATTCGCTTATGAAAATCGGGATCAACGGCAATCTTGTTTTGGGCCCATTCACCGAATCTACGCCTTGCTAGGTGATTGTGTGGCTTCAATTCTTGCACGACTTGGATTTTGTAAGCACGCAAACCAAGATCTTTCCGCAAAATCTTCCATAAAGTGAATGGACACATATCCAATTCCTGTGCACGATGGCGGATAGACTGATTCGGGTCTTCCTCTACGCTACGCTCTACAGCAGCAATGACTTCTTCTGTACGCACTGTACGACATCTCTGTGGATGCGTATTATCATTTAGAGTAAACGTGGTGCGAAAACGTTCCATAGTTAATCGAATTAATTGCTCTGATGGACGATTATGTTGACCGTAAAATGGACGTAGTGCGCGATACGTATTTCGAACAGAACCATGATTTTCAAAATAAATTTGCACTATTTGGAAGCGTTGTTCAAGCGTCAGTCTATTCATGTTGAAATGCCAAACCAAACTAAACATAAATCACTTGACAGCTGACAAAATGGTCGCCAGTTAAAAAAGTGTTGTCAACTGAAAGTTGTATACCACTATAAAAAAACACCCTTTATAATTAAATATAATTAGATTTACGGCAGTCCTCAGTTACCTGCGGCACTGGAGCAGGTACGTTGGAGGTTTCGGCAAAAATTTTATTGCTCTCTCTAGATCTTGAATAGAGAGTATAGGAATGTGTATGCTTGCGATCGCCCCTCCCCTTCCCAAGAGCTTAGAGTTCAGGAAAATAGAACCGATTCTGCCTTTTATATTAGGAATGTGTATGCTGCTGGCACTCCTTCCCCGTTGACAACTTGTTTTTCTTGCTATAACCCACCCCCAAGAGCTTTGAGTTCAAGAAAATGGACTCCATTCTGCCTCTTATACTATAAATGTGTATGTTGCTAGCATTTTCCCCCCTGTCGGCAACTTGTTTTTTCTTGTGATCCCCCCACAACTCTCCAAGAGCTTCAAATTCAGAAAAATCGACCCGTCCCGCCTTTTACACTAAAAACGGGAATGTTGCTGGTGTCTCCTCCCCCTCCCCCCGTCGACAACTTGCTTTCGCTTGCCATACTATACTTTTCTGATATCACTGCTCCGCTCCGCCAAAGGAGCGAGACTGGATCCGCTCCTGTACAGGGTGAGTCAACGATTGGATGAAGTAGGTTTGTTCCTTTTCGGTGAAATTAACAAAGAAACTATATTTATTGTTTGATACAGTTTATTTTTACGCAGATTTTAAAAATATTTAGGACTCTACAGGGTGAGCCAAAAAACTAGGACAGCATAAAGCTGTATTTTTTTAAATAGAACACCCTATATACGAATCGTATTTTCGATTTAGCTTATAATTTTAAATCTTTTCTATTAAGGGTTTACTATAACAAAACTTTATAGTTTCTGAGATAATTCAGTTTAAAGAAAAAAAGTCACATTTTCAAGCATCAATTCAATCCTAAATAACGTTTTCAATTTTGTGACAAATATATTCAAATTTGGAATTTAGCAAGGCCAAGGACAAGTTAACATAATTTTTGCCTAATATTTGCAATAAAAGCTACAGGGTGTTGAACACATCGGCTCAAATTTGAACAAGTTTAAATGAATAAATATCTTTTTTTTTCAATGGTACACCCTGTATATTTTCATGTTATTTAATAGAGTAATAAAAACCCTAAAAGTTTAGTTCAATATATCCTATACCTGTTTATAATAGTTTTTGAGATATTTCAGTTTTTCTTATTTTCCATACTTTTTTACAGAAATAGTCTTCATTATCATAGTAGTCATGTAAAATAATAAAAAGAAACTACAGAAACAAACAGAATGTGGTTAAATATGATGAAATACATTATTCGTTATATTACAACGGCAATAGTTTAATTAAACATAATGTGAAAAAATTAACACAACAATAACGACAAGGCAAATACATATTTACTTTTATACTAAATTGAAACAAAAAAATTACCTATTAAATACTGAGATTAATTATTTCTTTTTAATAAGTGTTCGAATAAACGACCCTCTTGTGCAATGCACAAATTTAGTCTTTTTTGCAGATTTTCTTTGACCCTGGACAAAATTAGTGGCGTTATTGTTCTACAGGTATCCCTAATCCTGTTTCGCTTATCTTCCACTATTGTTGGTGGATTAACATACACCTTATTTTTAATATAACCCCATAGGAAGAAATCTAATGGGGTGATATCGCAAGACCTTGGTGGCCACTCAATGAAACCCCCACGTCCAATCCATTTTTGCGGATATCGTTGGTCCAAAAATGCACGAACTTCACGATGGTAATGCGGGGGCGCACCATCGTGCTGGAACCACATACTGTCGAGCTCATCCCTATCGAGACCTTGAAGCAGTTGGGGTAGTTCTTCTTGTAGAAAGTTCAGGTAACTATGGCCATTTAGTGGTTCATTAAAAAAGTGGGGTCCAATAATTCGATTATGATGAATACCACACCAAACATTTAATGACCAGTGGTTTTGATGTTGCACCTCTCTAATCCAAAATGGGTTTTCTGTGACATAATAATGCATGTAGCGTCTATTTACGGCACCGTTACTTCTAAAAGTAGCTTCATCACTAAACATTACCTTGCATAATAAATTTGGATTTAATTGAATCTCCGCATTTATTGTACGACAAAAGTTTACACGACTTTCAAAATCCTGTCCATGCAATTCTTGGTGTAATTCCATGTGATATGGATGACACCTATATTTCTTGGTAGTACGATTAGCGGTGGATTGTGATGTTTCACATAATACTGCTAACTGACGGCTACCAATATAAGGATTTTCCTGAACATTTAACAATACTTGTAGTTCTTTTTCTTCATTAGTTACTGGTTTGTTGACCACTTTACGTTTTGGATAATCAACAGTACCAGAAGAATCAAATCTTTGCATTAAGTTTTGAAAAGTATGAGTATTAGGCTGGCGTCGATCAGGATACTTCATTTTGTAAATTCTTTGAGCAAGAAGGCAATTTTTTTGAGCCTCTCCTATTGTATAAATCATATCTATTAACTCATTCTTTGGAAAATTCATTTTACAATAAGATGAATGCAAAAAAACCAAACTACACTACATAAAAATCAAAAGAAGCGATTGCGGTTATAAATTTGACACACAGAAAAATGTTCTTTTACATTGTTTTTGCCATGGCTACTATGATAATGAAGACTATTTCTGTAAAAAAGTATGGAAAATAAGAAAAACTGAAATATCTCAAAAACTATTATAAATAGGTATAGGATATATTGAACAAAACTTTTAGGGTTTTTATTACTCTATTAAATAACATGAAAATATACAGGGTGTACCATTTAAAAAAAAAGATATTTATTCATTTAAACTTGTTCAAATTTGAGCCGATGTGTTCAACACCCTGTAGCTTTTATTGCAAATATTAGGTAAAAATTATGTTAACTTGTCCTTGGCCTTGCTAAATTCCAAATTTGAATATATTTGTCACAAAATTGAAAACGTTATTTAGGATTGAATTGATACTTGAAAATGTGACTTTTTTTCTTTAAACTTAATTATCTCAGAAACTATAAAGTTTTGTTATAGTAAACCCTTAATAAAAAAGATTTAAAATTATAAGCTAAATCGAAAATACGATTCGTATATAGGGTGTTCTATTTAAAAAAATACAACTTTATGCTGTCCTAGTTTTTTGGCTCAACCTGTAGAGTCCTAAATATTTTTAAAATCTGCGTAAAAATAAACTGTATCAAACAATAAATATAGTTTCTTTGTTAATTTCACCGAAAAGGCACAAACCTACTTCATCCAATCGTTGACTCACCCTGTATATCACACATCTTTATTTAGTAATTATCGTGGCCACCTTTCAACGACTGCCCAAATAAACTAACTTCATTTCATTGAAGATTCGTGTAAATATTTTTCGAACGAAAGTAAATTTTATAAATCTGTTTTAATAATAATAATTCTAATAATATCCTAAATCCAACGAAAAAAATATTCTTTTATCCCGAAAATTTATTTCAGAAAAGAAAATAATGGCGTGAAAATTTCTGGACCCATTTGTCAAAATTAATAAAAGGCTTACACATTGTATCTTTCAAAATGCTTTGGGGAAAAATGATTGTTAAAAGGGCCATAACGTTATAATTAAATTAAAACCCTTTTGTATCCAGAGTTAAATTTCTCTGTCTTAAAATATTAAAGGGTTGAATTTCGGAAAGCAACATTTGCTATAATTAATTTGATATTTTTACCATTCATGTATATGACCCAGACGTAATTATTTCGTTAAAATTTTTGGGTTTTCACCCCGGAACAAATCAAAATAAATATCACTTGGGGCCAAATGTGTAATTAAAATTTCGTTTTTTTTTTTTTGTTCATTCGATCGTGTGAGGTACCGTCGATCCTGTCCAAACTAATACTATATAATATTACCCAGTGAATCTATTCCTGGCACGAACTTGAGATATAAAACTGGACTGCTCGTATTCCATATCTCCCTTTTAAAAAAAATGACCTCACCGTGCTCCGTGCTATTTGGTACAAATAATTGCTTTGGCAACAATGAATTCCCTAAGTTTTTATGATATTGGTGAAAGTGTATTTTTGACATTGACTGAATACTTTTCATTTTGACAAAAACTTTTTTTTGATTTTGCTGTTTTATGGATTTTATCACATTTTATGTAACGTTTTACTGAAAATTTCAAACAGGAATGTGAACTTTAAGTTTTTTTTTGTATTTTAAAAAATGTGATTCTTCATCGTAAGACGTGCAAATACCTGATCTGGTAAATTGGAATTTATTTATTCGGTAAGTTATAAAGCATTCAATAATAATTATATAAAATTTTACCTTAGAATCAAATTGTAAATCTAAGAGTAACAAGTTTAATCTTATGGATATGATATATGATAATTATTAAATGCTATCAATATTTTAGTTTTCTAAGAGAAAAGAATCTTCAAATTCAAGAGCTGAAGCAAATTGGTCATGATCATAATTCTTTTATACATCAGATAAGTAACTCTGTTTAGAGCATTTTTCTGGAAATTGTTTTATACAAGAAGATGAGCAAAAAGTTTGAGTTGTGCTTCTTACAAATAAACTGTCTAAAAAAAACTACGAAGTACTGTTTGATGTAAACATCTTGAAGCAACTAAACTTGGACTTAATAACATACACTGGCTCTGAATTAGGTGTGCATTAACCAACAACAATATCGTTTTACCATAAAGTTAATGTTCCACTGACATATAAAGCTGAATATCGAAACTGGTATGGTGTTAAAATTTAAAATGATTATACGTTTAAAAACCAATATGCCATATTAAAATAGAAATAAATGATTGAATATAATATGAAATTTTTCAATATTATTAAGGATGTTTGGAAATTACATACATTTTACTTTTATGTACTTGTTTTGTTTAAAAATAAAGTAATAACATTTTGTTTGAATATGTTATTAATTAATAAAACAAAAATTCTTGATTTTAGCTCAGATAGGAAATTTGTGTCATGAAAATCCTTTATCAAAGTAGTGAGAAGCTGCGATTGAATACCACTTCAAAAATTCAACTCTAAGAAAGATCAATTCCAGATCCTCAAACAGTTAGGTAAATGGAAAGTTTGACCTAGTGTAAAAATTAAAAGTTGCTAGCAAATCTTTATGTATATATTTAGATTAAAAATGATTGTATTAATGTAAGAAGTCTCTTGTATTTACAAGCTTCTTTATATTTATAGTGTCTTAATAAATATTGTTTTGTTTACAATTAAATATAAACTGCTTTAATACTATCTCCTTTAGAGTTTATTTTTTTTTTATAAAAATTGTTTAGTACATAATGTTACTTTACTTCATTTAAATTAAAGCTCCGTTTTTATGACGGAAATATCAACATTATTATGAATGTTGTTAACCCTATATAAATACCTAACATATCAGTTCCCTAACTGCATCGAGGAGAAAATAATTTTAACAAAGACATAATCGAAGCTATTTTTAAATGACGAAATTATCTTACTTTGCAATAGATTATGTGGACATTTCGATACCTTACATTAAACAATATACTATATTAATTCATGATATAAAATTTTTAAAAATAATTGCCTTAATACTTTTTTTCGTTAACTTCTTATACTCTACGTCCGAATAAGGATGTTTCTAAAACAGAGATTTCAAAAAAAAATTAGTCTCGATTTGTTTTGGCGCATATTTCACATTTTAGCTATTTTGCTAAATAACAATTTTATTGTAAAAAATAATATATGTAAACAGTCATAGAAAAAGCATTTTCATTTATTTATAAGAGCTGACATTTCATACTTTTGATCTAAAAATAATAAAATTGTTACATATTTACGCTGTTCCAAAGAAGTTAAAAAATTTGCTTTATTGGAGTTGCTTTAAACAGAAAAATTATAATTTTGAGGAAACTAAAAGTAGAAATTCAAGTTAAATATTGTTTTTTGGGCTGCGATTCTATAAGAGTAAAGGAAAAGAGAATGTCATAATTAGGATCTTCTATCTTTGTTCAGTCTGTATTAACACATAAGTATATCACTGTCCTAAAAGAGATAAGGAAAGAGAATGTCAAAAAATATGCTTACAGAATCGGAGCTCTGGTCTTTTTTATTGAATATACTCGATTAACCTGTCAAGTAAAACAAGGAAGAGCGATTTATTGTTTTAGATATAGTATAGAAAGAGATAGTTATTGCCAAAACCTGTTAGAATAATAGAATTGACATTCATACACGTCATATTCACGCCAATGTAAGAAACTAGCAGGGAATTCAATGTTGCCATACAAATCATTGCACCGAATGGCGCCCAATAAGGGGGAGGGGTCAAAAATTATTTTCATGAGCAGTCCAGTTTTATATATCAAGTTCGTGATTCCTGGTCACATTGGAAAAAATATTATAGTTTTTTTTCTAAATGACACACTCTATACAGGATGCTTCTTAGGGAACTTTATCGATCGATCGTGGGAAAACTATAATTAGGAAATATCTGAAAATTTGATTGTTTACTAACGTGCATGGAGGACAGCCGGCTAAAATATTTTCAAGATGGCAGCACATCCAGTTATACCGGAAGTAGACGTCAACTTGCTTCTTTTAAATAGAACAACCTATATATTATTGCATTGTTGATTTTTGGCTAAAATTTTAATATATTTTATGAATAATGTTCTATACTTAAGTCTCACCGTTTTGGACATATGTAAATTTTTATGTCAAAAATGACATTTGCGGACCCAAACTTAACTATAAATTTTTCCTATAAAGAAATCTTTATTATTTAATTCAGAGCAGGTCGACAAATAGCAGAACCCTAGTAACAACCTTCGCCAAGAGTGCCAATATGAATATAATCTTAATGTAAGTTAAAAAATTAATTATAATGATGTACAGTTCAAAATGGTTAAAGCCGCGGTTTTTTTATATGTAATCCGAAGTTAAAGAGTTCATTTAAAGTGTAATCTCTGAAGACCAAATTCCCAAATGCTACGTCCCTAATCACACCTCAAAACTAGGCTTGACAATATCTTCAACTAAGAACAACTATGTAGACTAATGATGAAGAAGACGAGACGGTCTTACACATCATCATCGAGTGTGAAGCTTTGGCCTACTGGAGATGTCTTCAAGGATCAATCTATCCGGAAGGCCTATACCCATAGGATAATTAGAGAGCAGGCTGTTAAATCTGATTAAGGTAACCTGCATACCTGCATTTTTGCTTGTTTTTTAAAGATTTTATATTTTGTCCCACATATTGGTAGTACTTGTGAAAACAGTCACGAGCCGACATTGTTAATAGTACAGGGTGAGTCAACGATTGGATGAAGTAGGTTTGTGCCTTTTCGGTGAAATTAACAAAGAAACTATATTTATTGTTTGATACAGTTTATTTTTACGCAGATTTTAAAAATATTTAGGACTCTACAGGGTGAGCCAAAAAACTAGGACAGCATCAAATTGTATTTTTTTAAATAGAATACTATATATACGAATCGTATTTTCGATTTAGCTTATAATTTTTAATCTTTTTTATTAAGGGTTTACTATAACAAAACTTTATAGTTTCTGAGATAATTAAGTTTAAAAAAAAAAGTCACATTTTCAAGCATTAATTCAATCCTATATAACGTTTTCAATTTTGTGACAAATATATTCAAATTTGGAATTTAGCAAGGCCAAGGACAAGTTAACATAATTTTTACCTAATATTTGCAATAAAAGCTACAGGGTGTTAAACACATCGGCTCAAATTTGAACAAGTTTAAATGAATAAATATCTTTTTTTTTAATTGGTACACCCTGTATATTTTCATGTTATTTAATAGAGTAATAAAAACCCTAAAAGTTTTGTTCAATATATCCTATACCTATTTATAATAGTTTTTGAGATATTTCAGTTTTTCTTATTTTCCATACTTTTTTACAGAAATAGTCTTCATTATCGTAGTAGCCATGTAAAATAATAAAAAGAAACTACAGAAACAAACAGAATGTGGTTAAATATGATGAAATACATTATTCGTTATATTACAACGGCAATAGTTTAATTAAACATAATGTGAAAAAATTAACACAACAATAACGACAAGGCAAATACATATTTACTTTTATACTAAATTGAAACAAAAAAATTACCTATTAAATACTGAGATTAATTATTTCTTTTTAATAAGTGTTCGAATAAACGACCCTCTGGTGCAATGCACAAATTTAGTCTTTTTTGCAGATTTTCTCGGACCCTGGACAAAATTAATGGCGTTATTGTTCTACAGGTATCCCTAATCCTGTTTCGCATATCTTCCACTGATGTTGGTGGATTAACATACACCTTATTTTTAATATAACCCCATAGGAAGAAATCTAATGGGGTGATGTCGCAAGACCTGGTGGCCACTCAATGAAACCCCCACGTCCAATCCATTTTTGCGGATATCGTTGGTCCAAAAACGCACGAACTTCACGATGGTAATGCGGAGGCGCACCATCGTGCTGGAACCACATACTGTCGAGCTCATCCCTATCGAGACCTTGAAGCAGTTGTAGAAAGTTCAGGTAACTATGGCCATTTAGTGGTTCATTAAAAAAGTGGGGTCCAATAATTCGATTATGATGAATACCACACCAAACATTTAATGACCAGTGGTTTTGATGTTGCACCTCTCTAATCCAAAATGGGTTTTCTGTGGCATAATAATGCATGTTGCGTCTATTTACGGCACCGTTACTTCTAAAAGTAGCTTCATCACTAAACATTACCTTGCATAATAAATTTGGATTTAATTGAATCTCCGCATTTATTGTACGACAAAAGTTTACACGACTTTCAAAATCCTGTCCATGCAATTCTTGGTGTAATTCCATGTGATATGGATAATACCTATATTTCTTGGTAGTACGATTAGCGATGGATTGTGATGTTTCACATAAAGCTGGTAACTGACGGCTACCAATATAAGGATTTTCCTGAACATTTAACAATACTTGTAGTTCTTTTTCTTCATTAGTTACTGGTTTGTTGACCACTTTACGTTTTGGATAATCAACAGTACCAGAAGAATCAAATCTTTGCATTAAGTTTTGAAAAGTATGGGTATTAGGCTGGCGTCGATCAGGATACTTCATTTTGTAAATTCTTTGAGCAAGAAGGCAATTTTTTTGAGCCTCTCCTATTGTATAAATCATATCTATTACCTCATTCTTTGGAAAATTCATTTTACAATATAAGATGAATGCACAAAAAAAACAAACTACACTACATAAAAACCAAACGAAGCGATTGCGGTTATAAATTTGACACACAGAAAAATGTTCTTTTACATTGTTTTTGCCATGGCTACTATGATAATGAAGACTATTTCTGTAAAAAAGTATGGAAAATAAGAAAAACTGAAATATCTCAAAAACTATTATAAGTAGGTATAGGATATATTGAACAAAACTTTTAGGGTTTTTATTACTCTATTAAATAACATGAAAATATACAGGGTGTGCCATTTAAAAAAAAGATATTTATTCATTTAAACTTGTTCAAATTTGAGCCGATGTGTTCAACACCCTGTAGCTTTTATTGCAAATATTAGGTAAAAATTATGTTAACTTGTCTTTAGCCTTGCTAAATTCCAAATTTAAATATATTTGTCACAAAATTGAAAACGTTATTTAGGATTGAATTGATGCTTGAAAATGTGACTTTTTTCCTTTAAACTTAATTATCTCAGAAACTATAAAGTTTTGTTATAGTAAACCCTTAATAAAAAAGATTTAAAATTATAAGCTAAATCGAAAATACGATTCGTATATAGGGTGTTCTATTTAAAAAAATACAACTTTATGCTGTCCTAGTTTTTTGGCTCACCCTGTAGAGTCCTAAATATTTTTAAAATCTGCGTAAAAATAAACTGTATCAAACAATAAATATAGTTTCTTTGTTAATTTCACCGAAAAGGCACAAACCTACTTCATCCAATCGTTGACTCGCCCTGTACAGTCCAAAATGGGTAATGTCGCGGTTTTTTTTTATATATAATCCGAAGTTACAGAGTTCATTTAGAGCGTAATCTCTGAAGACCAAATTCCCAAATGCTACGTCCCTAATCACACCTCAAAACTAGGCTTGACAGTATCTTCAACTAAGAACCACTATGTAGACTAATGATGAAGAAGATGAGAGGGCCTTACACATCATCATCGAGTGTGAAGCTTTGGCCTACTGGAGATATCTTCAGGGATCAATCTATCCGGAAGGCCTATACCCATAGGATAATTAGAGAGCAGAACGGATATGGCAAATAATGCAATAAGTCTAAAGATTGCATTGTAAGGATTTTTCAACCCTGGCCTGCTATGTCAAGTAATCAACCAATCAATCAATCAATCAAAGGTAAAATACCTGCATTTTTGCTTGTTTTTTAAAGATTTTATATTTTGTCCCACATATTGGTAGTACTTGTGAAAACAGTCACAAGCCGACATTGTTAATAGTACGAAACCCTCGACGTGCTAGTTATATTTTCACCTGCCTGGTATTTTTAATTTATAATAATTATAATAGTTCCCTTTCACTTTACCTAAACTGATCGTTTTCGCTTCGATTTACCTCAAACGATTTTTATGCTTTACGGAAACGGGGATGAGCTATCACAGAAACCGCAGCCCTTTACACTGAATTGTTATTTTATAGTCAAATCTGTTTCATGTCTAATTATCAGTTCCCGCAATCTTAGAAACCTGATTTAATTAAACACAAATACTCTATAAATTATTATCTCTCTATCTAGACGCAGTTAACTTTGCTCTAATTACCGAATATATTACTTCATTTGGACAGAGCTAAATCAATAGTTAATAGGAAATTGCTGAACTTGTCCTACACTGTGCGACAAAATTAGCGATACCTTACATTAGTTTTAAATGTAAATAATTTGAAATTTATTTAGAAGTACTAGAAAAATCTTAGTAAATTAAATTATTATAATACATATAAACTAACGGTCTAACCGAAGACATCAAGATAAACGAAGGGATAAGGCAGGGAGACTCGCTAAGCCCCTTCTTATTCAATTTGATAATGGACCGCATAATAGAGGACATCAGACCGAAACGCGGATACCAGATGGGCGGACACAATATCAATATAATATGCTACGCGGATGATGCGGTCCTACTCGCAGATAACGAAGACGACCTCCAGAGATTGATACACGTATTTAACGTATCAACTAAGAAGTACAATATGCAGATATCAACGAATAAAACAAAGTGTATGGTAATTTCCAAGGGACCAAGAAGATGTAAGCTACAGATAGAAAATGCCATAATTGAACAAGTCATGAACTTTAAATACCTAGGCATTGACACAACAAGCTGTCATAACCTTACTGGAGAAGTACTGTCACAAAATACAAGAGCCCTACAAGTGGCAGGATGCTTAAGAGATGTTATATTTCGAAACAGATGCATGAGAATAGAGGGAAAAACAAAAATATATAAGACCATGATACGGCCAATTCTAACTTATGCCACGGAAACAAGAGCAGACACTAAGAAGACAAAGCAGAAAATGAGAACCACCGAAATGAAAGTACTGAGATCAATGCTGAACGTGTCAATCAGAGATAGGCTGACAAATACTTAGTCAGAGAAAAATGTAATGTGCAAGACGTGGTCAAATGGACAAAAGAAAGAAAAAGAGGTTGGAAAGAACACGTTGAGAGAATGAGTGAAGAGAGACTAGCCAAAGTTTGTATGTATGGACGACCAAGAGGAAGAAGATTACCAGGACAACCACCAAAGAGATGGGCCCCGAGTTGGTTCTCTTCATCAGCAGAATAAGGCGGGTGTAGATAGAATGACAAACAGGGATATCCCTAGTCAACGTAGAAGAAGAAGAAGAAGACATATAAACTAAATTTGAAAAAAATGAGTGTTAAATGATGATTAGTTAACAAAAAATTAGCCTTGTCGTCCCAAAAATACGCGTCCTTGCCTTATATACCAGAAATTACTAACTCTATTAAAAAATACTTAAACCATAATATATTCAAGTAGCGGCAAAATCGCCTAATAATTTCAAAAATCTTTATATAAAATTTAAACCCGATGTCCCTAAAAACGAACAAACAAATATCATTTACAAGATCAATTGTTTAGATTGTCATCAAACGTATGTCGGTCAAACAAAACAGTGTTTGAATAACAGAATATAAAATCGCAAATACAATATTACGCATCACAATAATGATAACAAAAATGCCACTACTCTAATAACGTTGAAATCTTAGACACAGGAAACAATTACAAAAAAATAATTAAATAAATGATCCACATTAGAAGAACGCCATTTACCATACACTTTAGAACAGAGACGAATGAGTAATGTTTATAACAATCTAATAAGGCAATAAAATTGCAGATATTTCAGAAACTGTCTATCTCTTTATCAGTATACATTCAAACATCCAACAAAATACATTAAAAAATGTAGAAATAATATACCATGTTGTTTTTTGTATATATATATATATATATATATATATATATATATATATATATATATATATATATATATATATATATATATATATATATATATATATATATATATGTTAAGTTCCTGTCTCATATCCTATAGGCTTGTTTTTATTTCTTGTTTTTTATCCTCTTGGCTGGCCTTTAACTTTCCTTTCATCTCTTCTTGACTTGTTTTCAATGTCATTAATTTTTGTTTCATATAATCTCGGCTTCTTTTTAATGTCATCAATTCATGTTTCGTACTGTCTTGATTTTTTATCATATTTTCTTTCAATTCTTGTTTCATTTCTTCTTGGTTTGTCTTCATATCTTCTTGATTTTTCGTCTTACCTTCTTTCAATTCTTGTTTCTTCTCTTCTTTTCTCATTTTCTGGCCTTTTTGCTTTCTGCTTTCTAGTTTCCATTGGCATAGAATTTCAATTTACTTTTTTTTCATCTTTTCCTAATTTTCTAATTTAAACTAACCTCTTTTGGATTTGATCCCACTTCTGACACCAATTTGTTCCGGACGGTCGGTATTTATACACGACTGCTTTTCTTTAAAATCTTTTATTGTCACAACTTTGATACTTTCATCGACGAACTCTCGAACTAAACTGTCCACGAAAGCCGATGTATATATATATAATTTATTTTTGTATCTTAAACTTTTTGTTAAATATTTTTTTCTAATATTTTCTTGGGTATAGGTTTTTCCATTAGATAAACAAAGGACAATAATTTTCTTTCTGACGTTTCGCTCTACATAGTGAGCTTCTTCAAAAGAGCTAGGTATATTTATTTTACATCTACAAAAATTACAGAATTTTTTATATAATAAACATATATCACAGTAATTACACTTTTATATTTTTAATTTAATTAAAATTAATAAAAACAAAACAGATTTTAAAATAGTCTTAAAGTTTAAAATTTAAAACAATACAAACAGGTTAAAATAGTGAAGATTATAAAATAGTACATACCTTGAAAGTAGTTTTGTGTGTATGTTTAAAAATAAATTCAATTATGATCTTTGGTATGCAATTGATATGTATAGATTTATTTTTATAAAAAGCAAAAAATAGGAAAAAAGATTATTATTTATTTTTTAATGACGTTCTTTCACCCGTATGAGTGTATATGAAATCGTTCCAAGCATCATTACATTATTTCTCATATTTATTATAGAGTCGCTTCAAGCATGTTTTATTCAAAAATCAAATTATAGTATATCTGAGTTAAATTTTTGACATCTTGCTTGTCATACGAAATTAAAAAGCAAAGTTCCCACCAAAAAAAGATCTAACGTAATATATGTAATTCCATGCCTAAATTGTCCTAAGAAATATATTGGCATGACGACACAATATATTGAAAATAGAGTGAATGGACACAAGTATACTAAAAACGCATCGACATCTTTACATAAGCATGAACAAACATCTAAGCATGAATTTCATTTTAAAAACACCCATATTTTAGATACTGACAGAAATTATCATAAATTAGTCATCAAAGAAATGATACACATAAAAAAAGATAAAAGTGTTGTAAATGACAAGCAAGATGTCAAAAATTTAAGTCAGAAATACTATAATTTGATTTTTGAATAAAACATGCTTGAAGCGACTCTATAATAAATATGAGAAATAATGTAATGATGCTTGGAACGATTTCATATACACTCATACGGGTGAAAGAACGTCATTAAAAAATAAATAATAATCTTTTTTCCTATTTTTTGCTTTTTATAAAAATAAATCTATCCATATCAATTGCATACCAAAGATCATAATTGAATTTATTTTTAAACATACACACAAAACTACTTTCAAGGTATGTACTATTTTATAATCTTCACTATTTTAACCTGTTTGTTTTGTTTTAAATTTTAAACTTTAAGACTATTTTAAAATCTGTTTTGTTTTTATTAATTTTAATTAAATTAAAAATATAAAAGTGTAATTACTGTGATATATGTTTATTATATAAAAAATTCTGTAATTTTTGTAGATGTAATATAAATATACCTAGCTCTTTTGAAGAAGCTCACTATGTAGAGCGAAACGTCAGAAAGAAAATTATTGTCCCTTGTTTCTCTAATGGAAAAACCTATACCCAAGAAAATATTAGAAAAAATATATATATATATATATATATATATATATATATATATATATATATATATATATATATATATATATATATATATGTATATATGTATATATATATATATATATATATATATATATATATATATATATATATATATATATATATATATATATATATATATATATAACTGGTTAACGTTAGTTTAATACTCCGAAAATGGTTTAAATAATAAAATAAAAAATAAACCGAAATCTAAGATCAAAAATATATATTACTGTTGTAGAAGTAATATTATGACCGAAATCCAGCAAAGAAATACCTATTTAAGAACAGCATGGTCAATAAAAAGAAACAAAATAAAAGAGTAGTGGAGAGAGCATTGCTGCCGAGGAAGTAGTGTGTATTATATAAATACGATTCCTCTCGGCAGCCGTTAGCATTTCTCACGTATTTCACAGAGTTCTTGATGCAAAATGAAAATATAGGCTTGTAGAATAATACTTCTACTTTCAAAATCTTATTACAATATTAATACTGGACCATTTATCCATTACATATAAACAAAACTAAGTTTAAAGGATGTAGTTGTTTTAAACAAGATTCTACCCTATTCAATACTTGAAAATTTTAAAGTCTTTATTTGAATTTTTATCTATAAAATATAATTTTTATAAAATTAAATTACTTTCCAAAATTAAACTAACCAGCAAAATAAAATTTTATTTTATATTCAGATAAAAGTAAAAACCTCATAACGTCGGTTTATCGTTTCCATTTTATAGCTGCCATTTCATTTATTTTCAGTGTAAACTACCTAATTAAATTAATTGTCTAGATTCACTATAACTTTTAAAACTTAAGGATGTGTGACCTCTACGAAGAATATTGGAAATAAAAATATTTTGCAAACACAATAATAAAAATGTAAGAAAGAAATACTAGATGAGTGGTACAAAGGATGTATAATAATAACAATATCTAAAAAAAGAGGTTTATTCAAGTATAAAACTGGCCAGCAAACACACTTTTGCGCATTACATCTAAAAAAATAGCCAAGATAAAATTAAATAGAATAAAACAAGAACTTGGCAAAAAATTGACAAGTAATCAAGCCGCATTTAGAGCAAAACACTTCACCATCGATCACATTTGTACCTTAAGAGTCAGTTTGGAACAAGCATGTGAGTGGCAAAAGGGCATAACTGTGAGTTTCGTTGACTTCGGAAAAGCCTTCGATCGCATAAATACTGAATTAATATGTTAGATTTAAGACTGTATAGCCACTAATGAGACATAATAACTTTATTGAATTATTTTATGAAGAATATAGATCCAGATAAGAATACTTAAGGGAAACCTTCCAAATAGTAGTCATGTTCTGATTAAAGAAAAGGAACTTCTACAGAGTTTTGAGCACTTTCATGCCGCAAATATGTCATAACGAATCTTATGATATAAACCGTTCAAAGAAGTAGTTATTCAATAATTTTCAACCACAACTACATCAAAGACTAAAGCTAAAGTAACTTAAAATTGTATCTAGCCGAAAAATCCCATTAAATGGAGTCAAATATGTCAGACACGAGTTGCTTCTTACTTCATGGCTTCTTTAAGATCAAACGGACCGAGAAAAATCTGTTTCCTTTACAAGTAAAAAAAATGTTTAACCAAAAACCTGTCATGATGAAATTGACCAAAATGACCACAATTGTACATAATCCAATACAATACATAAGTACAGTTGAATCGGTCAAGGTAACTTTATTACCCAGAAAAAGACACATTGATCAGTACAACTCCAGAAAACTAATTTAGATATTAGATGAACGAAACAAAACAAAGATTGTTTTACTGCAGAATATAGTCAGAAAAATTATTTTTACTATTAAATTTATTTTGCTGCAAATAAAAAAAATTTTGTACAACTACGCAGTAGGCAGGAAAATCGAGATCTATCTGAAAAAAAATAACGGTATATTCAATATCAATAAACAACAACCCAGCACAATGTAGTAAAATATCGATATGTTGGTAGAATTCCGAGGGTTCGTAGTATAGTAAGACCAAGAATGCGACGAATGGTATGTTTTTATTCAAAGAATTAATAAGAAATACTTAAGGAAAAAAATTAGTTGAATTAGTAATAATGACCTTAAGCTGAAATTTGGACCATGACAAGGTTAAATCGACAATCATCTTCAAGGAAAATCTAAAGACAATTTTGTTTAAGCATACTTTCTACTCGTTCAAGGGTTTATGAAATTTAAGCCATAAGTTATAGTGAAAAATCCCTAGTTACAGTTATTGTAATTATTGTGGAAGCTTTGTACTCTAATTTGTACCATTTTCATTTTATTGTTCAGTTTTAATTTGAATCCTTGTTAATCTAATTATTGAAATTTTATTTTAATTTATTTTATTATTTAGCTTAGTTGTAATCTATTTCAGACCTATGTAATGTCATGTGATTAATTTATGAACATTGAGAAATAAATTGAATTTAATTGAATTGAATTTTTGAATCAATATAATGAACATTTATCTAGAAATCATTAAAATTCGTCAATTAATTTAACCACTCTGTACATTTTAAATAAAATTTTCCTCTCACTACATTCTGTCAACAAGTTTTTATAAATTGGGGTTACTGTTCTATTATAGTTAAGCGATAGCCTTGAAATAGAGTGTCTGTTATCAATCAATTATTTCTGCTTAATCATTTCGAATTGATGCTTATTAAAGAACATTCTAAGCATGTTGCTAGGCTAATGATGACCAAACCTTGCGGTCAGGATGTGGATGTCTATCAGAGTTTTGGGTGTTAACGTGGTTAGTGTTCTTGACAAAGGGGACAACAAGTCGATTATCTAATTTGGGATCCAGCTAATAGGAAGTGATTATGGAGTAAATTTAGTTAGACATTGTTTAAGAAAGGGATGGATGTCGATACACTGGATATAATAAATCGGAAGGATCAATAGATTTTTCGCAAAACTAATAATTAAGCAGTTTTCCATGTTTTCAATTTATGTAGACACAGTGAATTTTTCTAGCGAGATGGATATAATTACGCATTTGAATAAAGTTTTTTATTCTAAACAACTTTTTGTTATTAGAATTATTGTTTTTGTAAAATAAAAGGTATATATATATATATATATATATATATATATATATATATATATATATATATATATATATAAATTGATTACAAAGTTAGAATTTCAGCTAACCTATAATTATCCACTCATCAAAGTGGGTTGACTATAAAACAAGTTGAAGAATTCTTACCCAGATAACATTGTTAGAAAATTTCTTTACAGTACGAAATATAATTTTCCAGACACCATTTTTGAAATTCCTCCTCAACCTCCTCTTCTCAATACTCAATCTGCAAATTTAACAAACACTATTTCAAATACAATCATTCGAGTTTCTTTTTTCCGTACAGTACCTCACATAAAAATTCTCACTGATAAATTGATGAAAATTTTTCAGCATACTGATATTAAAATAGCAAAAAAATAAATATTAACTCTTTCCAAAATTTTCTCTAAAACGAAACAGTTGAATGAGACGTCCTGTATCGTTTACAAAATTCCTTGTGCCAACTGTCGGTTAGTTTACATAGGCCAGACGTCCAGAAGCCTCGAAAGCAGACTAACTTCCCATCGAAGTGATGTCAATCTGGCTGAACATGTCTTTGATCTTGATCATTCTATGAACTGGGATGGCACTGAGATTCTTGAAACAGTTCCTTCATTGATAAAATGCTCTTCTTCGCAATGGTTCATATTAATCAAGATGATAATTCTATGAATAAAAAAAATGACACTGAGAATCTGAGTGTCATTTATAACTATATCCAGGATTTGGGAAAGAAAAGTATCTGTGCCGCCTGGAAAGTCTATCTCCGGATGGGTAAACATTTTTAATTTTTGCTCTTAAACCATGTAAAATATTTAACAGTAATTTTGCAGAACCTCACACTTGGTTACGCCACTGTACTGATTTTCATTGATTTTACTACTCTAGTAATACACACCACTACCTATTTGGCACTTGACATCTGTCACGACAAAATGGCGAAATAGTTAGGTGTGATGTTTACTGTGGTGGATTTTTAAAAAATAATAAAATCCTTCCTGTTCAGTTTGACCAATCCTATGCATTACAGCTGTCAATATAATTAAAAAAAGTTTTAATAGAGGGTTCTTTCCCTATTTTTTTTTTAATATGTATGCATGTTTTATATATTTTAACTACATTGGTGAGTTCCTAATAATTATAGGTTAGGATAAATTCTAAATTTGTAATTAGTTTTGTAGAGATGTCCTGAAAAAGTGAAAAATAAAGTATCGAAAGCTTGACAGAACCAAACAAGGGTTTTTTCCTTATCAAGGCCTAAAACTTTTTTAACAGACCCCATACCCCTGGTTCTGAATATATTATCATGGTGGAGAAGGATCGGTTTGTTTTCCTCAATTCAACGAAGACGTCCGACAAACAAATGGATGTATATCATTCAAAATTATTTGTTGATCAGAGAGGATTGGGAGGGAGAACAAAATCTTCCGAAAAATGGATCCTGGTGGTGTACTGATGGTTCTCGACAAGATGAAAGGGCTGGAGCCGGAGTATTCGGCAGGAGCACAGGAGTCAGAGAGTACTGCGCTCTCGGACAATGTGCGACAATTTTCATAGCGGAAATTTATGCTATTCTGCAGTGTGCCCATCTCTGTGAGGGGGACATAGACAGGAATAGAGTAATAAATAATGCTCAGACAGTAAGGCTGCGATATTGGCACTGAAGTCCAGAGTCGTGACTTCGCGACAGGTGTTTGAGTGCAAGGATGTACTAAGTGATATGACAAGGAAACGCTGCACAATCAGACTCGTATGGGTTCCGGGTTACTCAGGCATACGCGGGAGTGATCAAGCAGACCATCTGACAAAGTTGAGTTCGGCGACCGAACCGTATGGACCCCAACCAATATCACCTCTCCCGATTGCTATTGGCAAAAGGAAAATGAAATCGTTGCAGGAAAGCAAATTTATTGAATCTTGGAGGGGAGCTGCTGGAATGAGATGTGCTAAGGAACATATAATTGGGCCTAGTGCATGGCGTACTAAGGAGCTTCTCTCCTTGGGAAGGAAAGAGCTGCGAATTGTGGTGGATTGTTCACAGGATATTGTCACCTCGGGGCCATCTTCATAGAATCGATGTCGAAGACGACCCGACGTGCAGATGGTGTTTGGAGGAGGATGAAACTGTTGATCATATTCTCAGAGAGGGCTTAGCACTCAATGGATTGAGACACAGATATTTCGGAAATACCGTTTTGTTATCGGAAGTAGTTAGGCAAGTTCAACTAACGAGGCTGCTCGGATTGGCAAAGGCGATCGGCCTCGAATAACCTGCAGATATGGTGGGATGTAAATGGTCCAATGGACGCCTAGGTAACGATGACCTAATATCACCACCCCTTTTTTATTCATTCATTCATTCATATCTGTTGATCGTTCTAAGATTCTCTAAAAGCACGGTTGCGACATAGTCAGTTTTCCTAAAACACAGACGAGTAATTTCTTCGAAGTGCTTCGTGCGCTATCAACTTTTCATGGTTCATAAAGGAAGACTCATTCAGTTGATTGCTATTTATTTTCGGATTTATATGCATAGGTTCAAGACTCGTCACCTGTCCGGATCTTGTGAATAAATTTTGCAGCACTGTGATCGTATTTTTTGAGTATTTCGTTGCACCAACCAACACAACGCGCAATAGCTTCTTCACGGCCAAAAGTGGATGCAATATATTTTATACGTAAGTGTTACTTATGCCCAGGAAGTTCATGCACATCATTGATGTTTTCATGCACTACAACTGATTTTGAACCTTTAATCGACTCAGTCGTGGCCATGAATTAATTCCATTTTGGTTGAGATGAAATTTGGAAATCACTGTAAATACCACAAATGGCGACCATGTATCAAAACGTTCTGGGTACGTAAACTGTCCAAAATATCAATCTCTACCATGGATAGCAATGACAATGTTGCCAATTTCCGACGTATAAAGTGCTTCGAAATATCTAAATTTGCTACTTCTAAAAATTGTAATATTTTCGATTACAATGTAATTGTAAGGTATCATCAGAATACCACAAGATTTTTCAAACCATTTCAAATAATGATTATTACACGAAACGCTTCGAATATATAAATAAAAACAACCATCAACTAAAATATTTTTAAGAACCCACTAATAGACTTATCCTGAATTTAGAATTTGTCCTCTAAAAGTAATGAGTTTTTAATTACATTATTTTCTTCCTTTGTTTTTACCCTTAAAATTTTAGATTAGAACCTTAAATATAATGAGCAGTTAAGATAAGGGGAAATATCGTAAAAACTAAGTTGTTGTGCCTTAAACGCATACAAATGACTGTTATTTAGCATATTTCAAATAACTTTGTTTTGGGCTAGCTTAGGCGTATTTATTTTTGAATTGTATTATTATGTAATTACAAGTGAAGTCACATAATTACTACTGCCTTAATATTTTAAATTCAGGCTCATTTTAAGTATATATATATATATATATATATATATATATATATATATATATATATATATATATATATTAAAATTTCGGGATCTAGAACTTTCACCCACAATACTGGTCATAAACCTCACACAATGGGTACTTTTATTATTGGAAATACCAAAGTAATAGTTGAAATCCAATTATATAAATGGGTTTTCAGGTAATTTGTTCAAATATTTGTATTTATAACTTATAATTTATTCAGCTGAAAATTTAACAATAGTCAACATGTCTCTGAAATGTAAACATTTATCTCTTAATGAAAAAGTAGACATCATCGCGGAAAGTGAACAATATAGTACCAGTGCATGAAAGTTAGCGGAAATGTTGGGTGTTGGAAGAACACAAATGAATGATATTCTAAAAAGTAAAATCGAATTGAAAAAACTTAATGAAGACCGGGGGATTTCATGCAGATCAAAAACGGAAGTTTCCCAAAACAGAGGGACAGGCGATTGACCAAATGGTTTATTATTGATTTTGCAAAGCTAGAAACAGAAATGTTTCTATATCCGTACCATTTTTTAAGAAAAAAGCTCTGGAAGTGTAGGAAAACTTGAAAATTAGTGACTTTAAGGCATCAGATGGCTTTTTAGATAGGTTCTGCAAAAGGAATGATATCAATTTTTGTACAGTTTGGGGTGAGTTTGTTGATGTGGATGAAGTAAGTGTTCAAGATTGGTTAACTAAACTTGAATGGTGAGAAAGAAAGCTCATTAGTTATAGAGAAAAGTAAAAATCTGCGATGTTTTAAAGGAACGCATATAGAAAAATTATCATTAGAATTGGTCTCTAATAAAAAAGATTGGATGACAACAGAGATAATGACTTCCTGACTGAAAAACTTTGACAGCAAAATGAGAAAGCAGAGTAGAAAAGTTCTTTTATTTTTGGATAAAGCGACTTTTCACCCGAAAATACATCTTGAATATGTTCGATGTGTTTTTCTGCCTCCAAACACTACATCTCAGTACCAACCAAGTTGTAATACAAAATTTTAAAATAAAATACAGAAGATATGTGATAAGAAGTCTTTACTTTTACAAACACCGAGGATTCGTTTGAAAAAGCAGAAAAAAAGTACTATGATATGGATTGCTGCAGCATGGAAAAACGTTTCATCTTTAACTATTAAAAAATGTTTCCAAAAAGCTAAATTTTTGGAAACTATCCAAGAGAGTGAGACTTTTCACAAAGAAGACGATGTCCCACTGCATCAGTTGTTTCCCGTTTTAGAAGGCATTCCAGGTAATCTAGATCTGGAAAAATAGCTTTTAATCGACTCAAATATTTCAACAGAAAATCCCAGTATTAATATGTAGGAAATAATTTAAAAATTCGCTAACCAAGAAAGACTGACTTTCCCAAAGATGAAAACTATAAAAGAGACCAAGAGATTTTTAGTTCATCTGTGAAAAATATGAGTGAAATTTGAGTGGCCCTTGACATTCCAGCATATATATATATATATATATATATATATATATATATATATATATATATATATATATATATATATATATATATATATATATATATAAATTTATTGCTTGCGTTAGATGCAATATTCTGGATAATTCTAATGTCATCCAATGCCATTAGTGTATTAAATTTAGTGGTCAGATTGTGGTAACCATAATAACCGATTATCAAGATGTTAAGGGTGACATATTGGACAATTGCATTATATAAGTTTGTAAACGGGCATTAGGAGTCGATTAAGGGTAAAATTTACTTAGTGAAAATTTTAGGGTAAAGTTTGATCGCTTGAAATTACGGTTGATTCATTTTAGTAATTAGTTTTGTTTGTTGTGTAGAGTTTATTTAGCGATAAGGCATGCTATAAGGTTTTATTTATTATATATATATATATATATATATATATATATATATATATATATATATATATATATATATATAGTTCAGGAGAGTATCACGTATCAAGGCAGGATACTTTTTAGAACGAGAGAACCGAGACCTTATCGCCAATGAGAAGGAAATACTAGAAACCTGGAAAAAATACTTTAGCAAACTGTTGAACGAAAAATCTGCTGGTACTCTGCCAAACACAGTGATCCATACAGCCGAAATAGAAGACAGATGCCCTTCATACGAAGAGGTGATGCGCGCTATCAAGATACAGAGAAACAATAAAGCCGCAGGCAGTGATAATATACCAGCGGAATGTCTAAAGCACGGAGGGGATGCACTCCACAGATCAATCCATAAACTAATACAAAGAGTCTGGCAGGAAGAAATTCTTCCAGATGAATGGAAGGAGGGAGTCATTGTGCCAATCCACAAGAAATGCGACAAGAAACAATGCAGCAATTACCGGGGAATAACCCTACTGAACACAACCGATAAAGTCCTTTCGAACATTCTGCTGGAAAGAACCAAAACATATACAGAAGAAATCGTAGGGGATTACCAATGCGGATTTAGACTTAATCGCTCAACTGTTGCCCAGATATTTGCCATAAAACAGATAATGGAGAAAAACTTGGAATTCGATCGTGAACTACATCAGATATTTATCGATTTTAAACAGGCATTTGATAGAGTCTGCAGAACGAGACTATGGATAGCAATGCAGGAGCTTGGCTTTCCTAAAAAAAACTGGTCAGCCTAATAAGGATGTGTATGGGGGGGTTGAAGTGCAAAGTGAAACTGGGACAGTACTACTCTGAAATGTTTGAAATAAACAACGGTCTTAAGCAGGGAGATGCGCTCTCACCACAACTTTTTAACATAGCGCTGGAATATACAATCAGAAATTCGAAAATTGAAGCATCGACATCTATATTCCATCAAGATGGACCAAATCTACTTTTGGAATTTGCAAATGATGTCGACATGATTGATAGTAATAGAATAAAAATGAAAGAAACTCTAATATGGTTCGAAAAGGAAGCAAAGAAGATGGGATTTCAAATCAACGAAGACAAAACTAAATACATGTTCATGAGTCGGAATGGCCGAAACAAAGACTGAATAGGTCAAAACATCACCATCCATGAATATAACTTTAAACGAGTCAAAGAATTTAAATACCTAGGAACAACAATATGCGAAGATAACAACGGATTACAGGAAATAAACAATAGAATACGAGCAGGAAATAGATGCATGTACGCACTGCAAGATCTGATGAAATCGAAACACCTCACAAGACGAACAAAGATGGACCTATTCAAAATAGTTATAAGATCGATAGTTATAAATGGTTGCGAAACATGGACGCTAACGGTAGCGAACGAAGAGAGACTACGAGTCTTTGAAAGAAAAATCTTGAGGAAAATCTCGGGACAAACGATAGATAAAACGACAGGACAATACAGAACAAGAACTAATAAGAAACTAGATGAACTATTCCCAGATACAGATATAGTAAAAGAAATAAAGGTCAGAAGATTCCAGTGGGCAGGACATATCAGAAGGCTTCCTGACGACAGAATAATAAGACTCGCTTGGGAAGAAGCACCAACTGGGAGAAGGTCACTGGGACGAACTCGACTCCGGTGAAGAGATAATATAACAAAAAATCTCAAAACTATGAGCATCGAACACTGGATGAAGGTTGCGAGAGATCGAAATGAATGGAAGGATGTCGTAAAGTCCGCTAAAACCCACTCAGGGTTGTAACGCTACGGAGTAAGTAAGTAAGTAAGTAAATAAGTATATATATATATATATATATATATATATATATATATATATATAATAAATAAAACCTTATAGCATGCCTTATCGCTAAATAAACTCTACACAACAAACAAAACTAATTACTAAAATGAATCAACCGTAATTTCAAGCGATCAAACTTTACCCTAAAATTTTCACTAAGTAAATTTTACCCTTAATCGACTCCTAATGCCCGTTTACAAACTTATATAATGCAATTGTCCAATATGTCACCCTTAACATCTTGATAATCGGTTATTATGGTTACCACAATCTGACCACTAAATTTAATACACTAATGGCATTGGATGACATTAGAATTATCCAGAATATTGCATCTAACGCAAGCAATAAATTTATATATATATATATATATATATATATATATATATATATATATATATATATATATATATATATATATATATATATATATATGCTGGAATGTCAAGGGCCACTCAAATTTCACTCATATTTTTCACAGATGAACTAAAAATCTCTTGGTCTCTTTTATAGTTTTCATCTTTGGGAAAGTCAGTCTTTCTTGGTTAGCGAATTTTTAAATTATTTCCTACATATTAATACTGGGATTTTCTGTTGAAATATTTGAGTCGATTAAAAGCTATTTTTCCAGATCTAGATTACCTGGAATGCCTTCTAAAACGGGAAACAACTGATGCAGTGGGACATCGTCTTCTTTGTGAAAAGTCTCACTCTCTTGGATAGTTTCCAAAAATTTAGCTTTTTGGAAACATTTTTTAATAGTTAAAGATGAAACGTTTTTCCATGCTGCAGCAATCCATATCATAGTACTTTTTTTCTGCTTTTTCAAACGAATCCTCGGTGTTTGTAAAAGTAAAGACTTCTTATCACATATCTTCTGTATTTTATTTTAAAATTTTGTATTACAACTTGGTTGGTACTGAGATGTAGTGTTTGGAGGCAGAAAAACACATCGAACATATTCAAGATGTATTTTCGGGTGAAAAGTCGCTTTATCCAAAAATAAAAGAACTTTTCTACTCTGCTTTCTCATTTTGCTGTCAAAGTTTTTCAGTCAGGAAGTCATTATCTCTGTTGTCATCCAATCTTTTTTATTAGAAACCAATTCTAATGATAATTTTTCTATATGCGTTCCTTTAAAACATCGCAGATTTGTACTTTTCTCTATAACTAATGAGCTTTCTTTCTCACCATTCAAGTTTAGTTAACCAATCTTGAACACTTACTTCATCCACATCAACAAACTCACCCCAAACTGTACAAAAATTGATATCATTCCTTTTGCAGAACCTATCTAAAAAGCCATCTGATGCCTTAAAGTCAGAAGATTCCAGTGGGCAGGACATATCAGAAGGCTTCCTGACGACAGAATAATAAGACTCGCTTGGGAAGAAGCACCAACTGGGAGAAGGTCACTGGGACGAACTCGACTCCGGTGAAGAGATAATATAACAAAAAATCTCAAAACTATGAGCATCGAACACTGGATGAAGGTTGCGAGAGATCGAAATGAATGGAAGGATGTCGTAAAGTCCGCTAAAACCCACTCAGGGTTGTAACGCCACGGAGTAAGTAAGTAAGTAAGTAAATAAGTATATATATATATATATATATATATATATATATATATATATATATATATATATATATATATAAATATACATACATATACAGCATGGATGGAAATATGCTTTCACATGGATACATCGAAAAAAATGTTGTAAATACTGCAGTAGCAGTACAACAAATGAAACTGTAAAAAAGAGTTTTTTTTATTATCCCAAACTCAAAAAAGCAAACCTTCGGGTGTACAATTCAGCAAAATATTCAGAATTCAAAATCCCCTCTTAAAATTACGAATATTTCAAACATTTTTAATCACCGATACCCATCATTCAAATTATGTTATTTATGTTGTAAAATTTTTTGTTGTTGTCATTATTTTTTATCTTAATTGTTACGATTGTCTTTGTCATTTCGTATTTTTATTTTCAGACTAAATTATTTGCAAGACGGACCTCGATAATTTCATGAGATTTAAACAAATTTATTAGGTCATTGTTTATGATTGTTGTGGGAGCGGCTTTTTTGGATATTTGACAGATAAAAATAATTTTATTTAATTTTGCTTTTATTTTCTTTTGCCTTTTACCACAAATACAAAGTTTTTAATTAGTATCAAAGAAAAGATATTTTAAAACATTGATTCTTAAACCATATGGACAAGTAAAAATAGACTGTTACTTGAAATGGGAACATATCAACGAGCAAAATATTTGAACACATTCCCTTCATCTTTTACAAAATTGTTCTCCAGAGAACAAAAACAAAATAATAATGTTGTCAGTATAACACAATTGGGCTTTATAAAGGGTATGAATACAAATGATGCTGCTAATAATTTTTTGGAAATTATATAATAGCCTCTTTTTTACTTTAACGTCAGATTTATTTAGACTTAGAATTTCGCAAAAGGGTGCATGCTTCGCGCATCTATCAACATTGTTTGTAATGGGAGTCGCAATTTTAAGCTGGTTTTCTGTGTAAGTGTCCTTACTCTTCTCTCTCAATTGTTTCCATCTTTCTCTATTCTTCGCCAATCTCATCCGCTATTTGCCCGCCACTGTCCTTATGTCGTCTACCCATCTTTTTTGAGGTCTTCCCGTGCTTCTTGTTGTCTCCCTCGGTCTCTATTCCAGGATTTTTCGTGTCCATCTGTTGTCCTCATATCGGGCTATGTGACCAGCCCATCGCCACTTCATCTTTGCAACCTCCTCCACGATGTCTTTGACTTTCGTTTTGCGTCTTATCTCGGTGTTTCTAATCCTATCTCTTAATGGTATTCCAAGCATGTTTCTTTCCATCGCTTTTTGGACTGTTTCTAATTTTTTAGCGGACTTTTTGGTGAGGGACATGGTCTCTAATCCACAAGGGTAATATGCATGTGTCGTATACTTTTCTTTTTAGATTTATGGGAATTGAATTATTTTTCAGGATGTATGCAAGTTTACCGAAAGCGGCCCATGTCAGCTGTGTTCTTCTTTTTATTTCAGCATCCTGGCTTGATTTCCCTAGTCTGATGTCATGACCCAAGTATACATAGTGTTCGACGTTTTCTATCCTCTGGTTCTGCATTGTTATGTTTGCCTGTTCGTGGCTCATTATTTTTGTTTTGTTCATTTTCAGGCCTACAAATGCGGATACGTCATTTAGCTGTTGTAGCATTTTGTTCAATTCTTGAAGATTACTTGCTATTATGTCATCAGCAAATCTGAGATGGTTTAAGTATGTTCCATCGATGTTTATACCTTTGATGTCCCATTTAAGTTCCTTAAAAATGTCCTCTAGGATTAGGGTGAACAGTTTTGGAGAGATAGTGTCCCCTTGTCTCACTCCCCTGTGTAGTTTTATGGGGTTCGTTTTCATCTTGTCGTCTATTTTTATTTGAATGGTGGCATTTGTTTGTAATGGGAGTCGCCATTCTAAGCTGGTTTTCTGTGTAAGTATCCTTACTCCTCTTAGGTATCTGTAAATTGATTATGTGTTTATATTGCAGTTTTGGGTGAATAATGTTGAATTTTAGACATACGTCGTGTCGAATATTTTTCCAATAATTGGGACCATGGTTTTAGAAAACCTCTTGAAATAGGAAATTTGACAAATCTAGTTTGAAATTTTGACATTCAACTATTTTCTTCGTATCTGGCCGTTCTAGTAGTGTGTTTTGTTATTAAATTTGATCAATCTACACTAAAAGCAGGTAACTATATTCTGTATTTTCCGTTATTGTCATCGAGTTTAATAAATTAAATTATTTCCATTATTATAAAACTGCATAGTTTTTTCGCAATGTTTCTTTTTAGCAATTTTAGCTGTAATCAATTTTATGGTATGGAAAAGGCTTGACGAAATCTATTTCAATCTAAAATGTAAAGTATATAAAAATCAGATTCTTTTTCGGTAGAATCTACCACGAAAATAAAAAATTTTTATTGGCTAAACAAATACCCTGCGAGATTCAGTAATTTCATAAACTTCCCTTTCCTAACTAATTCCATTATATGTATAAACAGAAAGTTAAAAAGAACGAAAACTAATAAATATAGTGAAGAAACGTTTTGATATTTCGAACAGAGCCCTGTGCGGTATATCCAGCTTCATTTGTCGAGATTTATACTCAAGCATAAAGGAGAAAAACAAGTTTTTAGGGGGTAAGAGGAGACTGTCTGGTTTACACAATATTAGAGAATTGAATCAGAATGATGTAGTAAAATTTTTATACCGAGATAAATTAATTTTTTTTATTATTATTTTATTAGTGTCTAGGAATGGGCTACTCGTATGTGGAGATTAATTTAGATATTCTACAAAATTATCTGCAATGAAAAATATTTAAAAAAAAAATTATTTTTAGGGGGAGGCGGAGCACAATTATACAAGGGGAATAGTGATACACCAAGAGTATTTCTGAACCGATTAGGTGTAGCAAGTTGCGACGTCACTAAAACATGTCGATATATGTCTAGCAGGGGAGGTATCTGAACTGTTCGGCTCCGGTTTTCTTGAAACTTCAGGTGCAAAAATAAGAGATACGTATTTTTTTTTATCCGCGTTGATTAATTGTAACGAGATGAAAACCGCCCCTAAATTTCACCCCTAAACACAGTATTTTTGGAATATTTCAGGTTCTAAATGAGATATCTTTACAAAACAAAATGAAAATTACTTGTTGTTTGAAGTGATGTTGAACTAAGATATTTTCATCCCCAAAAATTTCATCTCTTATTTTTTAGAAGGGTAAACCATCTATTTGCGCACGTAATTTAATTCTAGAAATTATGAAATTTGATAAAAATGCTTGAAAATATTTTTTTTTCGGGGTTTCAAAAAATAAACTTGGAAAAGAGGGTGATTCACCCCCAAATATTTTTTTAATATCTCAAGTTCTAATTAGGATAACTCTTCAAAATAAAATGAAAATTATTTGTTATTCGAACTGATATTAAACTATAGTGTTTTCACCCTTATTTTTTTTATTAGGGTAAACCATTTATTTGCGCACGTAATTTAATTGTAAAAATTATAAAACTTATTGGAATTGTTTGAAAATATTTTTTTCATGAATATCATAAGTCACTTAAGTTGACATGTTTCGGGGTTTCTAAAAATAAGTTAGTAAAAGAGGGTTAGCCACCCCTAAATACCTTTTTTACATCTAAAATTCTAATTGAGATACCTTTACGAAATAATTTGGAAATTACTTATTATTGGAAATGGAGTTAAACTATAGTATTCTCACCCTCAAAGATATCATTTGAAGGATGTCATTTCATACATGTATAATTATCCTTAAAATTGACAAATTTCAGTTGATATAAATATTACAGAGTTTACTGATATTTTTTCTTTTAAATAATAAGAAAATATAAATTTATTTCATTAGGTAAGCTTTAATGTCTGTAAATTATTATAATTTATGACAAATAATGATCCTTAATTTTGTAACATTCGTTTAAATTAAAATTTGAGAATGAAAATACCATAATTTAACATCATTGCGTATAAAAAGTCATCTTAATTTTGTTTTATAGAGATATCTTAATTATAACTGGAGATATTGGAAAAAACATATTTGGGGGTAGCTCACCCTCTTTTACTAGTTTATATTCGGAAACCCCGAAACATGTCTACTTAAGTTACTTTTAATATTATCACCAAATTTAGTTTAATTTCGTAATGTCTAGAATTAAATTATGTCAATAAATTACAAGATTAACCCTCATAAATAGTAAGGGATGATATCTTTTGGGGTGAAAATGTCATAATTCAACATCATTTCAAACAACAAGTAATTTCCATCTTATTTTATAAAGATATCTCAAATAGAACTTGAAATTTAAAAAAAAAACTTATTTGGGGGTGGCCACCCTCTTTTACTAATTTATTTTTAGAATTCCCGACACCTGTTAACTTAAGTTACTTATAGTATTCGTGCAAAAAATATTTTCAAACAATTCCATTAAATTTCGAAACTTTTAGAAATAAATGATGGTGTACCCTAATCACTATCACTACATAGTATAAAACAAAGTCGCTTTCTCTGTCCCTATGTCCCTTTGTATGCTTAAATCTTTAAAACTACGCACCGGATTTTGATGCGGTTTTTTTCAATAGATAGAGTGATTCAAGAGGAAGGTTTATATGTATAATAACATCCATTAAATAGTGGAGAAATACTGTTATTTTTGAGGTTTCTAATGTGATGTCGTTAATTATCATATTTTTTTCCGCTTACATTGCAAACGCAGGCTGAACCCTACGAGATTTATCAAAATAATGTACTAATTATTTGTACACATTGAAAAGGTCTACAGAAAACTCCGCGATGGTATATGTCTATCTCTCATGGATATCCCACAATAACATTTTTTTGTCATTTACTTTTTACGACAAATAATGGCAAATTTTGAAGCGATTTTAACCAATACAGCATTAATCCTTATCCAATTAAATAGCTTAAATACATTGTTGATTTAATATAGATCTATATGGTCCTTTACAGCACAAGATTTAAATGAATATTTTCGAAGATATTACAGATTTAAAATTGCGGGAAGTAGCGCTTGCGGCGGTACTGGCCGACCGGGGCGGCGGCAGCGTGCCTATAAATAGCGCGTCGGAGGCCGATGTAATAATTGTTGTAAAAATAAAATAAATAGTCACAGTTTTTCTGTAGTGTATTTAGTATCAGCATTGCACCTGTGCGAAGCCGGGGCGGGTCGCTAGTAACAAATAAATGATGATGACCTTGGAGGTGAAAATACCATAGTCTAGCACCATTTCGAATATCAATTAACTTTTATTTTGTTTTGTAAAAATATTTCACTTAAAATAATGAGATATTTCATAAATACTGTTTTTAGGGGTGAAGTTTCATTAAAATCGAAGCCGTACACTTCAGGTACCTTCCTTGTAAGTGTAGTAGTTGGGACCGCGCCGACATTCAGTTAAGCGATGGCGTTTGAGCAGAGTGTCTGTATTTTCAGTACGGCTAAGAATTTTTAAAAATAAATTAGGTAGTTTCCTACGTAACTTTTAATTTTTTTTTAAATGTTTGTTGGTGTACATTGATACAGTAAAACCCAGGGTTCATTCGTACGTATCAATATGCCCCATTATTATATTAAAGTGCTCCGCTAAAGTACAATTATGTCTCAATAAAAAAATTTATTTGTTTTAATTAATCTGACAATTCTTATTTCCAGAAAATGGTGTGAACACATAAACCAAAGTGGAAAGAAGCAATATAAATGACGAGAACGTAAAAGACTGCCATATCCGAAGTTATATCGAAAAAATTGTTTATACGAAGAACAGCTGACAAGTATAATATCAAAGCTGTAACCTTACAACATCGTATTGAAAAGTTCCGAAAATATTGTGAAGATAATCAAGCGTCATCTTTCAATTTATATAGGTCAAAATATACTGTTGTTCAGGTACTCTCAACACAATAAGGCAATGTTTTTACAGAATATTTATTAAACTACAGACTTTGACTTGACCTTGGCTTATGAGTTCGTAGAATACTCGGGATGCTAATATTCAGAATCATGGAAGAAAAATATATATTCTGGGAAAGATTGGGCAGTAGGATTTAGAAAGACGAACCAGGAAACCTGAAAATAAAAGCACAGCAAAAATTTTTGCTTTTAATAAAACCACAGTAATACATTTTTTTGACAATTATGAGCGCGCAATTTTACTCCATAATTTTACATCTGACTGTATAATAAATCTTGATGAAACAGGAGTTATCACAGTTTTACCTACTCCTAAAGTTATTGCTAAGAAAAACAGGACTAATTGTTTCAGCTGAACAAGGGGCGGTAGTTACTTTTTGCGGAATACTTACTGCAACAGGCGTTGCTTTTTCTCCTGCTTATATCTTCCCACGTGTCTATTTCAAAAAACATTTTTTATATTATGCTCCGAAAAGAAATCTTGCTTTAGCAAGTGAGAGTGGCTGGATAACAGCAGAATTGCCTATTTAAGTTCTTAAATATATTCAGTGTCACAATTCATGCATCAAGGAAAACTCAAATTTAATTATTTGTGACAACTACGAGTCACATATTTCAATCGAACCAGTCAACTACTATCATGACAAAGAAATTATCTACCCGCCTCTGCCGACAAACACTCAAGATATAGCCGTCGGATATTAGCGTTTTTGAGTCCTTTAAAAACAAACTGAAAATAGTTTTTAATGATTGGCATATTCGAAACGTTGGAAAAATTTTCTCCATAAATGACAAAGCAGAACTAACAAAATCATCCTTTCTGAAATCTTTTACGCAAAGCAACATCACAAGTGACTTTTCAAAGCCTAAAATTTGGCCATTCAACAAACTAGTCCATTTGGTGCCGATGATTTTGCGCCTAGAGAAATTTTTGACATGAGTTCTCAACATAAAGGCGACAAAAACAAGCTGGAGACAGAAAGAGAGGTAGTTGATTTCGTGGAGCTGGATAAGAGTGAAAACGATGAAGTAAATGACTGTGAAAGATACGAGACAGTAACTGAAAAGTCGATCTTCGGTCGCAATTGGCAGAACATTGTTGTATCTTCGAACGTTCCTCCATCTTCCAGTGTTATTACATCGCCAATCGTTGTTGCATCAATCTCAACTACTATATTGTTACCAGAAACAGTAAAACCATATCCAAAAAAGTAGTTAATCAAAAAACACCTATAAAGGGAAGAGAACAAGGAAAATCAAGGCCTTATACTGAAACGCCAGAAAAAGATAGATTACAATTGTTACAAGAACAAAAACAATAAAAACGACAACTCAAACTAATGAAGCGGAACACAAAGACGTTAAAAATAACAAAGAATTCATATGGTCTTACAAAAACTGAAAAATCTGCCTTCATTTACAATCGCAGTCAAATTCCAGCCAGAATGATTCGCTGAAATTAAGCGATGCATATGGTAACGATCTGCCATCTGATGCAGAACGTGGAGAGAAATTTGACTTTCTCAATCCCGAAAATATAAATATTGGAGATTTTTTGCTTATCATATTTGAAAAGAGTAATTCTGTTTTTTATAAATACAATTTAACTGACTATGAAGTGTCATATCTCAGAAAAACTAGGCTTTTCCTTTTTTTTCAATAGTACAGGACTAAGCAAATATTCATTTAAGATATGTACTTTTAAGCTTGCTTAAACCAAATTTCTCATTAGATATTATAACCATTGTCCTTTCTTTCTTTGGATTTTTTTTGTTTAGATAGATTGCTGTGTTAGAATAAATTAAAATTTTGATGCTTTGGTGAAAGAAAATTCCCATAAAAGATTAATATGTTTAAAATAGTTAGTTTTGACGAGAAATTATATTTATTGTTCCGTCCGATAATGAACTCTCGACCATAAAAGTATTATTACTAAATAATTCTTTCAAATTAATATCAATTCCATTCGTATGAAGTGCCACAAGCGACGTATTTAGATGCCCCGTAGGTGAGGCAGAATATTCAAATCCCATTTTTACTCAAAACGTTATATTCTTTTATCTTCTAACATATATGGATTTTGATTGATATAATAATATCGACAAACTTAGTTAGCTATATATTAAGCTTAATAAAAATCTACCCCAGTTTCACCTAATGTTCAAAACAACTGATTTAAATCGTTGTCTTCAACAGTTTTCCTGCATGTTGAAGATAGCAAGAAAGTGTGTTTAAAAACAGAGACTTTTTGAAACTATGAGACAATTTCCAAAGAAATCATAGCCATAACGTTTTATAACGCCACTTTGGGAATTCATAAAATGCTCGACATTCAAGAATGCGCGGATTTCGCTTAACAACTTATATACAGTGTGTCTAAAATTTGAGTCATTATGTCGGATTCTTGAACCTTTCCAAGAATAGAAAATTGGTTATAATTTGGTCTTTAATACTTTCCAGATTTTTACAGTTCATAAAATGGCAACGCTGGCTTATTATTTAACTAACTTTTAAATGATTGACAGTTTACTGTACCATTTAATTTTGCCTTTCCACTTTCAGAGCTAAAACTTAAATTTTGGCATAGAAAATAACGTGTACAAGGTGTAGTATCAGATAAGGGGCTATTTTACTCTATAATTATTAGGGTAGTTCTCATTTAGAAAAAAAGGGTGACTATCATTTTCCAAGCTGCGGGTCTTAAATACCGGGATCGTGATTTGTGTTAATAAAATATAGCTAAAATATTGTAGATTTAGAAAATGTATATGTTCACTAACTGCATAGCAAATTTTTATTAAATGCCAATTACTACAAGTTTGTTTATATAAAGTCAAAATTCATGGTCGTACAGTGATTTTACACAGAAAAAAAAATTACTTCTAAATTATCGATAGTAAAATTGATCGCATAATAAATTTTATAAACTGTCTTTTGAATCCAAAATCTAGTCCATATCTCTATTTGATAAAGAGATATCGATAAATTTATCAGCTGACAATTTACTCCTTTTCACCCTCTTGGAAGACGAATTTTGAAAAATTCTTTCTAACAAGGAAGGTATCCGAAGTTTCCGGCACCGATTTTAATGAAACTTCAATATGTTGTAGAGGGTACAAAAATAAGTGATACTTTTTTATCTGCGGAGACTCATTATAACAAGGTGAAAACCGCTCCTAAAGTTTACCCCTAAAATCAGTATTTCTGAAATATCTCAGGTTCTAAGTAAGATATTTCTACAAAATGAGAGTTATTTGTTATTGGAAATAATGTTAAACTATGTCATTTTCACCCCCAAGGATATCATCCCTTATATCTTATTAGGATAAATCATATATTTTCGAACGTAATTTAATTCTAAAAGTTACGAAATTTAATGCAATTGTTTGAAAATATTTTTTTCTCGAATATCATAAGTAACTTAAGTTGATGGATTTCGAGGTTGCTAAAAATAAACTAGTAAAAGAGGGTGAGACCACCAAATATATTTTTTTAAAATTCCATTTTCTAATTGAGATATCTTTACAAATCAAAATGAAGGTTACTTGTTATTTGAAATAATGTTGAATTATTGTAAGTTCACCTCCAAAACATATCATCCCTTATTTCTTATAACGGTAAACCATCTGTTGACGCACGTAATTTAATTCTGAAAATTAAGAAATCTAATGAAATTGTTTCAAAGTATTTTTTTCACGAATACCATAATTAATTCAAGTCGACATGTTTTGAGGTTTCAAAAAATGAAGTAGTAAAGGAGCGTAAGTCACTCTCAAATATATTCTTTTCAGATCTCAAATTCTAATTGAGATATCTTTACATTACTTGTTAGTTGATGTGAGGTTATACTATGTTGTTTTAACCCCATAGATATCATCCCTTGTAATTTATTTACATAATTTAATTCTGGACGTTACGAAATTAAACCAAATTAGTGAATAATATCTTTTTTATGAATACAATAAGTAAGTTAAGTTGATGTGTTTTGGGGTTTCTGAAAATAAACTAGGACAAGAGGGTGAGCTGCCGCCAAATAGCTTTTTCTTTTAATATTTTCAGTTCTAATTAAGATATCTTTACAAAACAAAATTAAAATTACTTATTTGGGGGTAGCTCACCCTCTTTTACTAGTTTATATTCGGAAACCACGAACCATGTCTACTTAGGTTACTTTTAATATTATCAACAAATTTAGTTTAATTTCGTAATGTCTAGAATTAAATTATGCCAATAAATTACAAGATTAACCCTCATAAATAGTAAGAGATGATATCTTTGGGGGTGAAAATATCATAATTCAACATAATTTCAAATAACAAGTAATTTCCATTTTATTTTATAAAGATATCTCAATTAGAACTTGAAATTAAAAAAAAAAGAATTTGGAGGTGGCTCACCCTCTTTTACTAGTTTATTTCTAGGAACCCCAAAACCTTCAACTTAAGTTACTTATGAGATTCGTGAAAAAATATTTTTAAACAATTCCATTAAATTTCGTAATTTTTAAAAATAAATTACTAGCGTTAATATCTGGTTTACCTCAATAAGAAATAAGGGATGATTTCCTTGGGGTTGGCAATATCATAGTTTAACATCATATCGAATAGCAAGTAACCCTCATTTTGTTTTGTAAATATATCTCACCTAGAACCTGAGATATTTCAAAAATTGTGTTTTTAGGGGTAAAGTTTAGGGGCAGTTTTCACCTTGTTATAATGAATCTCCGTAGATAATAAAAATATGTATCTCTTATTTTTGTACCCTCTACAATATGTTGAAGTTTTATTAAAATCGGAGCCAGACACTTCGGATACAACATCAGTCAGACCCGGATTCTTGAGTAATATAGGTCTATAGAAATAAACCGTATATGGTCTCTGTACGAGATTTTGTGTGATAAACTTTTTGTAAACAATTAAAGGTCAAAAAATGCATTTTTTTGCACTTTTTTGCTTACCAGCAAACAGTCAGGAAATTTTTGAACAAAATGGAACAGCTGCCTTTTAGAAAATCGAAAAATCTACAAATTGGTTTTTTGCCGATCTCGATATTTTTATTTGTTGCTGAGAAAAATGCAAAACAAGGTCAAAATTGTTATATTATTCAATTTAAACAATAACTATTGCTAATAACATTCTAACTCCATCGATGAAGGTACACCGATTCTGAGCACATCTCATGAAAGAGGAACTCTTCTTCTATGAGAATTATTACATGGAATTGAGGAAAATTAATTTTAAATTTGTTTAAACTTCATTAGAAAACCACTATCATTTTTACCTTGTAAACAAATTAAATAACTTTTTTGTTTTTGCCAATAAAAAAATTCTGTTTTCATATTTGGGAAGCTGGCATTTTTAGACGAATATGCGCCAAAGTTTCTTTTAAATTTATTCCTATATTGTTAATAACAATTAAGAAACGAAATTAGCGCCATTCGAAAATTTAAGAGTTTAGGTTTAGGTGTGAGTTGTCCAGAAAATGATAACACAAAAGCAAAAGCTTCAGTTAAGTTTAAAAAATGTTAATTGATTAAAAGACGACTCGGCAGGAAGATGAGTTGCTAACAAATCAACGCGTAAAAAAAATGAAACAGCAACTTCAAACTGCTACCACTAGCTAGATCTCCGAAAGTTGTTGACGGATTTTGATGATTCTTTTTTTAATTTGTGGTACCTTTCTGCGTACATTACAAATATGCATACTATTTATTTATTTGTTTATAAATTAAACATTTAATTTGTTTAAACATTTTATTCCAAACAATTTTTTCATTAAAAATCAATAATTTTTGTGCTATTTTTATTGGCAAACATTGTTATAAATTGGAAAAATTGAATAATTAAATTATTGTTATAGAACATTAATATTCGTTACATTGCGTGTAAGAAAAAGTTATATATGTAAGTATTGTTTGCTACCGTAATATATACATGTTATAGCAATATATGACATATTGAAAAATTACTATGTGTTTAAGGTTTTTATAGTTAAACATAGTAATAGGTTTTCAAAGTAAATTATTTTAACGGTCAGCTTCCCAAATATGAAAACAGATTTTTTTTTATCGGCAAAAACAAAAAAGATTATTTAATTTGTTTACACGGTAAAAATGAGGTTTAAACAAATTTAAAATTAATTTTCCTCAATTCCATGTAATACTTCTCATAGAAGAAGAGTTCCTCTTTCATGAGGTGTACTCAGAATCGGTGTACCTTGATCGATGGATCTAGAATGTTATAGCAAAATTCTCTCGCCTGTGATAAACAAATTAAATTTTGTACAAACTATTTGATGAATCGATCTGAAATTTTTACCACATATTAAGCACAAAAAGACCCAACTTTTTACGTAACAACGAAGTCGTAGGTTGCATTTAGCAATACTTAATGTTAATTGAATATTATAACAATTTTGACTTCGGTTTGCATTTTTCTCAGCAACAAATAAAAATATCGAGATTGGTAAAAAACCAATTTGTAGGTTTTTCAATTATCTACAAGATGGCTATTCCATTTTTAAAAAATTTCTTTAGTTTTTGCTGGTAAGCAAAAAAATGCAAAAAATTGCATTTTTCCACTTTTAATTGTTTACAAAAAGTTTATGACACAAAATCTCTTGCAGAGAACATATAAGTTTTATTTTTATACGCCTCTATTACTCGAAAATCCGTGTCTCTGCCTGGATGAATTAATGTCCCCAACTAGGTCTTGACTGGGGTATACCTTCCTTGTTGGTGGGTGCCTTCATAGTGTTGTCTAACTGTTTCCAAAATTTCATGATTCTATAATTAATAGTTGATACTGTACGTTGATATGTCAATCAGTCAATTAGTCAGACAAAGCCGCTTAAAAGAACAGATTAAATTAAATAACAAAAAAATTGGTATTAAAAATGTATTAGTTTAATTTCTAATATATACTGCGCACAAAAAAATTATGCGCTATTTGTTAAACTACGACTGTATGTATAAATGTTCTTATCAAAAATATTTTTCTTTCCTTGTAAGAATTTTTAATTTTTATCAATTAGCTAAGAATATTAAAAATAAAAAACTCTAGAAATTTACTTAAAAACCTTTAAATAAAATTGCTTATTAAATGTATGTTAACAGAAAAATAAATTGCTTCATTACATACCAATTAATTTGTCTGCCGTCGTTCTTTCACGTGATTTTCCACGAATTTTCCCGAAGCTTTTCACTGCCCAGTGTTTTAGCCGCGATCGGTTGCGAACTAAAACTTTGTCCGTAGAGTTAAAAGCTTCAAAATCGGCGCGGCGCCACATTTTGCGCAAGCTTTGTAGTTCGGAAAATATAAACACGTGGTTTAGAGCGGGTTTAGATTTAAATTTTCTAGGTTAAGTGCACTCACTTTTCTCCCCATGTTTGCAAACATTGATTGGTTCGATTTGGTGACATTTTTCATAATTTGATGTTATGTGATATGTCAGTATTGGATTTCGAAATGTATTTATATCGCTGTCGAATATTTTTGTTGTTGCGTTTGGTTTTCTACTTGAAATGAGTTTTAATTTTCTGTACTAAAAGATTTAAAAAAGTTTTATGTCATTCATTTTTTGATATATTACTGGGAAGGCACATGAAATCCTGGAACAGAAAGAAACAGGAAAGTTAGTCTGGGAGCTCAGTGGGTTTTTGTAACCGATTAAGAAACACCGTTTTACAAACGTATTTTATATGTTTTTTGACCCTCTACGAATATTGAGCGTGAATTTCTGAAAAATGGTCAGGAAAATTGTTATAAATAAAATAATTGAAAACAAAAATGGCATTTTTTGCCACTTTTCAATATGAATTGCTTTTCATCACATCGCGGTATTATATCAGCATGTTGATGTAATTCTTAATGAGACGGTACCAAAGACTTGTTCAAGCATAGTAAGTATCCATCTTAGTTCACGAAGAAGGTGATTCGCTTATTAAAAAGTAAAGAGTTGCTATGGTGGAAATACAAAAGATCTCCTGAGACTTGTGACTATTTATCTTTCAGGAATGCTAGTTGTAAAAGATCTTATTCGTACGTCTTATAGTACTTATCTTGAGAATGTTGAAGCAAAATTTAAAAAGGACCCCTTATCGTTTTGGTCTTACATCAGTCTTGGGAAATCTAATACTACTGTACCATCTGCTATGTCTTATCAAGGTCAGGAAGTAACTAATCTCATTGATATCGTAAATTCATTTGCGAAATTATTCAGAGTCCTCTATTTTTTCTATTCTTTATGAAACTACTTCTAGTTAGGGTTGCAATTCTTACCCTATCTCATTATCTAAAATAATGCCTAAATACGTTGAAAAAGCCTGTAAAAAATTTAAGACTAAATTCACACCAGGTCCTGATGCGCATTTGCCAAGTCTTTGTCTGTAATTTTAAATTTATGAATTCAGAAGTGTACTTTTCCTGACCTATGGAAGGAATCGAAAATCTGTACGGTTTTTAAAAAGGATGTTAGAACCATGGTCAGAAATTATCGCCCCATAGTGATAATGTGAAATTTTGCAATGGTATTTGAGCGGGTTCTTCAGGAACAAATGTCCTTTTACATACCGCCTCTTATGGTCGATCAGCAGCATGGTTTTGCTTCTGGAAAGTCAATCGTGACCAATCGTTGTCCTATTGCGCAGTATGTCTCAGAGCGTATTGATTCGGGCACTCAGGTCGATGTTGTTTACACATATTTTTCCAAAGCGTTTGATCGCCTTAATCACTTTCCAAATTGTCGTCCTTTGGTTTTAATGATAATCTTATTAAATTTTTTGAAAGCTACCCATTAAACCGTTCTCACTATGTTGAATACCGTGGTCATAGATCTAGTAATTTTGTAGTAACGTCGGATGTTCCTCAAGGGTCTGTTTTAGGTCCCTTACTTTTTAAAGATTTTATTAACCATATCGCATGTAGATTGAATAATAGCTGCCTGCTTTAAGCAGACGATTTAAAGATACTCCGAGACAAACATAATCCTGGCGATTGCTTGAGTCTTAAACTGGATCTTATGAAGTTAAATTCTTGGTGTCTAAAAAATAAACTGCTTCTAAACGTTGACACGTGTTATCTCATTCTCAAGGAGTAAAATGCCCCTGTTGGAGGGATAACTAGATTCCCAGTATTTTTCTATTTGCCGAAACGAAAAGCTAATGTATTACAGTTCTTCCCATTATGCTCGATGTGTTGCCTTTATGATCATCTGAAAGACTAAAATTGATATATACCAAGAACATTCTCAGCTATATTAAATGAATTCATGGGTATTATTACGGATTTTCCTAGAATGCTGTGCTATTCTCGCTAGTAGTTTTTCTCTAGTATTTACTGGTGTTTAATAAACTAGTTATTTTAGATGTCCTCAGAAGTAAAAGTCTAAAGGATTTAGGTCTGGAGATCTTGGTGGATATAAAACAGTCCCACCTTGACCTATCCACCGAAGGCCAAAAACGTTAGTTATTTGTTGACGTATTATACGGTTGAGGTGGATCACCATCATGTATATACCACATTTGCATTCTTCTATCAAGAGAGGCACATCTCCAAATAAATTATTTAATTTTTGCTGCAAACATTGTAAATAAATCTCACAATTGAGTCTTCCTTCCAAAACAAAAGTGCGGGTTTTCATGAACCCAAAAATGTAAATTTTGTAAGTTTATTACGCCATCTTCTCTAAAATCATCCTCATCGGTAAACAAAAGTTTAAGAAAATTTAGATTTAGTTTATGTAGCTGTATTATCCTTTCGTAGATTTCCAGAAGGCATTCGACTTCGTCGAAATATGAGCAGTATTACAATCCTTAGAAAACGCAAGAATCGATTCAAGATACATAAACATCATAAAGAACATATATGAAAATGCAACCATTCAAATAAAAATAGACGACAAGACGAAAACGAACCTCATAAAACCATAAAGAGGAGTGAGACAAAAGGACACTATCTCGCCTAAACTGTTCAGCCTAGTCCTAGAGGACATTTTTAAGGAACTTAAATAGGACATCAAAGGTATAAACATCGACGGAATTTACTTGAACCATCTCAGATTTGCTGATGACATAATCTTAATAGCAAGTAATCTTCAAGAATTGAACGAAATGCTACAACAGCTAAATGACGTATCCGCATCTGTAGGCCTTAAAATGAACTACAACAAAACAAAAATAATGAGCCACGAACAGGCAAACATAACAATACAGAACCAGAGGATAGAAAACGTCGAACACTATGTATACTTGGGTTATGACATCAGACTAGGGAAATCAAATCAGGATGCTGAAATAAAAAGAAGAACACAGCTGACATGGGCCGCTTTCGGTAAACTTGCATACATCCTGAAAACTAATTCAATTCTCATAAATTTAAAAAGAAAAGTATACGACACATGCATATTACTGGTGTATACGTATGGATTAGAGATCATGTCATTCACCAAAAAGTCCGCTAAAAAATTAGAAACAGTCCAAAGAGCGATGGAAAGAAACATGCTTGGAATATCATTAAGAGACAGGATTATTAACACCGAGATAAGACGCAGAACGAAAGTCAAAGACATCGTGAAGGGGGTTGCAAAGATGAAGTGGCGATAGGCTGGTCATATAGCCCGATATGAGGACAACAGATGGACATGAAGAATCCTGGAATGGAGACCGAGGGAGACAACAAGAAGCACGGGAAGACCTCAAAAAAGATGGGTAGACGACATATGGATAGTGGCGAGCAAACAGTGGATGAGATTGGCGAAGAATAGAGAAAGATGGAAACAATTGAAAGAGACCTACATCCAGGTGTGGATGGACAGAGGTTGACAAAGAGAGAGAGAGAGAGAGAGAGAGAGAGAGAGAGAGAGAGCTGTATTATCCGGAAGCATAGCGTGTACTTCTTCAACGTGGTACGGGTAAAGTAACTGTTCTATTAGAGTTCCATGTACAATCCATTTTGTAACATTGTTTTATGTCGCGAGATTTCTTATGATGTTTTAAGTGTTGTCAGTAATATCTTACAAAATTTGTTCCTTTAGGTGAGATGATTAGAACTTTCGATATTAATAAAAAATATTTGGGGGTGATTAGATGTGTTAGATGAAATAAAAAGAGCACTAAAGCAGATGAAGGATGGAAAATGCCTTGGGGAGGATCAGATTACAACTGAGATGTTAAAGATTGGCGGAGACAGTCTTGAAAAAGCGATACAAACACTGATGGATAAATGCTTATACGAAGGTAGAGTACCAGAACAATGGTATAACGCACAAGTCGTACTTCTCTTCAAAAAAGGGGACACAACAAATATAGAAAATTACCTGCCTATCAGTTTATTAAACCTCCTAATTAAACTATTCACCCGCATCTCGACAAATCGCCTGACTGAAAAGCTTGACTATTATCAGCCTGTGGAGCAAGCCGGTTTTCGACGTGGATTTAGTACGATAGATCATATCCAAGCCCTACGCACAGTCCTAGAAAAAACCGAGGGATATAACATTCCTATACACCTGGCATTTGTAGATTTTTATAAGGCCTTTGACTCTATAGAAACATGGGCGATCTTGAAATCACTTAATAATGCTAGAATTGACTCGAGGTATACCACTATCATACAGAACATATATAAAAACGCAACTATACAGGTTAAAATCGACGAAGACACAAAAACCGAAAAAATAAACGTTATGAGAGATGTGCGTCAGGGAGACGTCATCTCTTCGAAACTATTTACGCTAACTTTGGAGAATGTCTTTAAAAACTAAATTAGGATGAGAAAGGTTTGAGAGTCGACGGTTTTATCTTAGTCTTCTTCGTTTCACCAACGATCTTGTTGTCATGTCTAGCAACCCAGAAGAGCTAAAACAAATGCTTCAAGATTCCAATGAAGAGGCAAGAAAAGTGGGACTTAAGATGAACTTGGGGAAAACTAAGTTAATGAGCCCTGACGCAAATGTACAAATGGAGATTCAAAATGAAATCATAGAGAATGTCCAAGGATACATCTATTTAGGCCACGTCATGAAACTGGGCAAAGAAAATCAAACGGCGGAAATAACAAGGAGAATAGGGCTGACATGGGCTGCCTTTGGAAAGTTGCAGTACGTATTAAGAGATAGAAACACACCAATCAACCTTAAGCGGAAAGTGTATAACACGTGTGTCTTACCTGTTGCTACTTACAGCATGGAAACGATAACACTAACCAAACAAAACGCAAATAGGCTCTAAGTCACTCAACGCTCCATGGAGAGACAAATGTTAGGAATCTCTTTACGGGATAAAATACGAAATCAAGTAATAAGATCAAGAACCAAAGTAGTTGACGTCATTGAACGCATATCAAGACTAAAGTGGCAATGGGCGGGGCACATAGCTAGACAACAGCCCGATAGGTGGACGAGTAAATTACGGCAATGGCGACCGCGAGAAACGAACCGAAATCGTGGCAGGCCACAACGCAGATGGATAGATGATATAAGACAATTTGCCGAAAAAACTGGCTCCAGAAGGCGAGAGACAGATCCCAGTGGAGGACCATCGGAGAGGCTTATGTCCAGGAGTGGACTTCAATGGGCTGAGAAAGAAGAAGATTTGGGGGTGACTCACTCTCTTTTACTAGTTCATTTTTGGAAACCCCGAAACATGTCAAATTGAGTTAATTATAGTGTGTGTGAAAAAAATATTTTCAAACAATTTCATTAAATTTAGTAATTTTTAGAATTACATTACGTGCGCGAATAGATGGTTTACCCTTATAAAAATTAAGGAATGATATCCTAGCGGGTGAGAATATCATAAATTAACAGTAATTTTAATTTTATTTCGTAAAGATATCAAGATATTTCAATTATAACCTGAGATATTTCAAAAATACTGTTTTTAAGGTAGTGAACTTTAGGGGCGATTTTCGCTCCCTTATAATGAATGTTATTTTTTGAATTTTAATTTATTTTCTCAAGTTACGCTTAAAATATTAGTTTAAAATAAAGTTTATAAAGGACAAAAAAATGTTAATAATATGTAATAAAAGTTAAACTACCTACCACAATTTTTTTTTAATTTTTGCGGAAAAATTGGAAAAATCATCATTGTTGACCAAGAAAAAGACAGTTCAAATTTGGACCAAATTTCGGCTTAGTAATCATAAAGAAAGCATTCAGCTTTCCGAAAAACATGAAGTCACCTAGGGGAACTCTGAATGTATACCCCCCCCCCTCAACTTCTGAACTATTTGCAGGAGTAGCAAAAAATGATAGACTTTATTTGTGGAAAATTCCAGCGATAATAAAAATTGAAAATCCATTATTTAATAAACATAAATTAATTACCATCGAAATACTACTATTAGATTACTTTTTCGTGTACATTCTTAGGTTACTTTGCTCCTGATAAAATTTCTACTAAAAGGGATTCACCACAATATTTTTTTTTAATAATTCACCTAAAAACCATAAATCTCATTGCAAGGAAGTTTTAAATTCTTCTGTAAATTTAGAACAAGACTTTTTGGAAGTAAATTAGTATATTTTTGTAAAGAAAATCCATTCAGCATGAATGTGCTACTTAACCCCCTAATCATTTAAAATTAAAGTGTTAACGCTCATCTCAACCAGAGGATTGAATTAAGGGGATTGAAAATATTCATTATTATATTCTTGAAAACACAATTTCCGTGTCTTTTCGGCATCCTGTATATAGAATTTATATTTGATACCTATATAATATATGTTAAAAAAACACACACTCTTCATAGAGATTACTATATAGTTATAACGAAAATCAATAGGGCGAATGTAATAAAATGGAAATCAGTTCTGAGAGTAGCTAAAAGGTGGCGTTGTAAGTATTAATTTTGGATTTTGTTTCAAATAATGCTAGAAAATTTTTACTTTATTTTACTTTACTTATGTTATATAAATCACGCCAAGCAATAACTTCAATTACTTTAATTTTTCATTTTCATTTTCAAAAGGTATACGCAATTTCACCATACGTTGATCCGGTGAGGTTATATTACTCAACCTTGTTTTTATAAAAATTTAGAAAAAATTCACACGTTATTAGAGCCGTTTTTTCCCTCATGGATCCGTCCTGAACCCGAATATACTACCGTCTGCATAAGCCTATTGGGCTCACTCTTGCTGTACAACTAATCTGTTAATTTAACCTTTTAAGCCAATTTGTACAGGTTTGTTAAGGATTGAGTATGTATTTCATGAGATTCCAAGGTTGTTGACTCAAAAATTTGTTGTCTTTTTTGATCTAATTTCTCGCAATTGCATATAATGTGCTTTACCTTTTCCCATGTTTGACCATATAGTCTGTATCTGCGCTATAAAAATTCATTTTATGAACGTGAACTTTGACAGCCATGTGTCCCGTCATTAGACCTGTGATTACCATAAGTTCGTGCTTGCTAATTTTAGGTCAGGATACCATATAGAAAGCCTGCTTTTGTTCAATCCCTGTCTGATTGTTCAGCGATTTTTGTATTCTTTTTAGATCCATTGTTGAACGACTCCTCGTGCTGCACAACCCCAAGTGTCGGTTCTGGACCAATATATTCAAATGAAGAACCCATTCTCAATAGCTCATTAGCTTTTTCATTTTCATGTATGACTTTGTGTCCTGGTACCCACTGTAGCATAACTCTGTTATCTTTTGCCAGAGGTGTTAGTTCACTCTGACATTCCCAAACCAATCCGGACAATACCTCTTTGCCCTTGAGTACCTCCAAGGCTGCTTGGCTATCGGAATCAATGTAGATCTGCTCTCTTTTGTAAGCACATTGTAAAATTGCATTTATTTCTGCCCGGAATACTGTAAGGTATTTTCCCAAGGAAAAAATCGTTTTTTTTTTTCTTGATTGTAACACATGTATCCCAGCACTGTTATTCTCCTTAATCTTTGAATAATCAGTGTACCAGATAAATATACCAGAAAATGGTTCTGGTTTAACTTGTTTATTTACACTTTGATCCTCTATAATGACCGTGAGGGGTAGCCCGTGGTCGCATGGCCCGTGTCCATTTCCAACTCATAGCCCCGGATTTTGTTACCTAAAATATCAAGTCCTGTCACCAGCATTTGTGCTGCTAGCAGTGAGTGGGGTAGGCGGTAAAATATCATTCTTGCCTTTCCCTGAATCGGGGTTGATTTTATGACCACGGGAGCATTGAAATCAACCCTGATTCTGTATACTGCCTAGCTTGGAAATAGTTGTGCTCTGCATTACCTTAAGCTACCAAATCAAGGCTGCATATGTGATCGCTGGTTTCACCACACTGGTATGTAGCCAATACAATCTTGTTTGAGTTACCCCATGTTTTCTCGCACAAACTTCTGATAATCATAAGGGTTGTTCTTTTTTATATTCTTGTTACAGGTCAATCTAAATTCCAAGATTACCCTTTGATAGTTAACTTCCAGTAAGAGTGGTATTGTACTTAATTGTAGGATAGTGGGACCGAGGTTTCCTCTGCTTTGTAAAGGGGATTAAGATAATCTTTTTGGGGCTAAAATTGAGTCTCTCGTGTCCTACTTATCCTTTTACAACCCTGAAAGCTTATTGCATTCTCTCTATCACAGTTATATTTAATTTAGCGCGGGCTAAAGTTACCAGATCATCAGCGTATCCTAAAGACGAGTGTGCCTCTCTACTCAGAGTTCGCAACAGCCCATTCATTACCAGGTTCTAGAGTAGTGGAGAGAGGTTCGCTACGGACATTCTCCCATTACTCAAGTCATTAGGGTCTCTCTCTAAATAATTCTGTATAGGCAACCATGTCTTTTAAAAAAATTTTTATCCACCAGCAACAGATTTCTCTCAAATTGGTATTTCTTATTGTCATGGTGATTGATTGAAATGACGTATTGTCAAACACCCCTTCTATGTCTAGAAATGCTCCTAGAAGCACTTCTCCATTTCCAGCCAGTCTTCCACTTTGTTGACTAGTTCATGGAGCACTAGATCTTCTACTCTTGCAGGCATGTTGGTTCTGATGAAATGGGCTGTCATATTTTCCCAGATTTTGCTATAAATGTCACTCTGGTTAGCATTCATATTTTTGGTATATATCCTAGGGCTTGGGTGGCTCTTAGTTTACAAAAAGGTTGCTACCAAGCAGGTTTGGACCCTGCTGAATAAATTCCGTCTGATCCCGATGATTTATATGGTTGAAATGGTTCATTTTATCTTTTCATTGGTGATCACCTTTTTGACAGTTTGCGAATTGTCCTTGGTGGTTTTAGCAAAGTTGTTTGCTATTTCGCCAAAAGTCCAAGTCTTCGGCGATTCTTCTTTTATTGTCGACCCGGGAAAGTGAGCCCCAAATAGCTTTGTTATCGTTTCTTTTCCAGTGTAAGTATATTGTCCAGTATTTGACACCAGAGAGATTATTGATTATTGCATATTCTTCTAGAGCATTTTTTAGAGTTTAACGCATTTTAGAGTCTTCTCAATCTACTTATACTCTCTTAGCATTTGATAAATTTCTATCACACTTAATCAGGGATGTTCTATGCAACTCAGTTTTCTGATACTTTTGCCTTGTTTCAGTGTTTGTCCTCTCCTTGCCTCTAATTCAGTGTTCCACCACGATACATTCCGCATGGAACTTTGGACTGATTAGTGAACAGTTAGCTTCATAACTTGAGACTGTGGCCTTCGTAAGTTATTCTGCCAATAGTTCTGTATCTATTGTGTTATCTACCGAACCGAACTAGAGCTCTTTTATTTGCTGAAGAAGCTGGTTTTGTTATAAATTCTTATAATTTATATGTTTGGTATGAAGAAAATCACCATAAAGTAATAGAGATCAGGCACCAACAAAGTTTGGTTAATGTGGACTCTATAATTTTTGCACCTGAATTTAAATAATCTTTAAAAGATGTACGCTTGCAAAATAGAGGTCAGGTGTGGTTTATGCACAGTGGTGTTCCACCATATTTTAATAATTAACTTTTGGTAATTATTGCATGGATAAAGGTTGACCTGTCTTATGGCCACCAAGATTTCCTGACCTAAATCCGTTAGATTTTATTTGGATCAAACTTAAATGATTTGTTTATTTACCGCTAGCAAACAACAGGAAATAGTTGTTTGAAGCGTAATCCATTACTTCTAAAATGATGGTTAGGATAACTCCTCAATAAAAAGAACACTTACTTTTTAGACAAATAACAATTTGTAACTATTAATATTATGTTATGTGTTAAAATATCTGAAAAAGTTTTTGAGACCTTAAACTGAAACACGAAAGATAAAAATATTTTTATGTTTTCAAATAAAAGAAAAAAGTTTGATTCTGAAGTTTTGTTTTTGTAAGAAATATTCTTTAATACGCATAAAAAATGAGTGATATTTATTTTAAACAAGGGCAAATTCAACATAAAATAAATATAAAACTTTTTCTTACACCCACTTCTGTTATAAAAATAATTTAGGTTTTGAAATAAAGGAAAAGTTTCATTTACAATAAAATATAAAACTTCTTCTTTTATCCGTTCTTCATTTCGCTCAGTCAGAGAGTTATTTAAGAAAAATTTATATAATCATTGTGATTATTGTACAAAATAAATTATCCACTGTTGCTATCTCCGAAATGGTAATACATTTTATTAGATTTTATTACATAATATTTTTCAAAATATTTTCTACGACAATCAATATATTTTAGCAAGTTTGAACCAATCTGAAAAGCTCTTTTCTCGCTGTGAAGATGTTATCCAGAGACTTTGAACCCATTTGTAAAAAAAGCCCATGAGCTATATTTTAGGTGCAAAGTTGGCTCCCAAAGTTGTCTTGCTCAAGAATCTTAATAGGATGGCTTCTGGGTATCACAAGTCTATGATGTTTTGAGTGCTAATGATTTGGAAGAAACCTCATAATCATGTTGGTGATTACTACTTTTGATTAACAAAAATCCTAGGGTTTTCTAATAAAAGCAAACATAAAATTGAATATCCTTATATACCCTTAGCTATGAAACCTATTCCTCATACTCTTTTTATGCTAAAGGACCTCGTTTGAGGACATGTTGGCTTCATATTTATATGTCCCAATAAATTATAATCATAATAATATTTGTTTAATAATCAAGGAGGAAGAGGATTGGTGGATATTGGTAAGCAGCTCGACCAACGAATAATTAACTTACGTTCATATTTCCGCAGATCAGCGGACTCTTCCACACTACATTGAGCAATATGCGAGGTAGACAATTCAACGCCGCTACAGCTGAGGGAATAAGATATTGCTTCTCACCACCAAACAGACTAAGAAAAGTTTCAAACCTGGCTACAGAAGTCACTTCATGGACGGCACCCGAATGAGGTCAATCAGGACAATGTCGACAACTCAGCGTCGAACTACTGATTGATTTCAGGACAGATGTTCCCGGAAACGGGGGGTTTCTTGTTAGCTATCCAAGACCAGGTTATTCTGATGAACAGCTATCTGAAGTTCGTTATTAGAGATCCCTCAATAGAAACTGACCAATGTAGATATGTCTGTCGAACATCAGAGACAATCCTGGAAATAACTGGAGGATGCCAAGCGTTTGCCGCAATCGCGTATAAGGAAAGACACGACTCAGCCACTAAGATACACCACCAAGAGTTAGCAGATAACTTAAATCTATTGTAGGTAGGAAAAGTGTCTTATTACAAATACAATCTGGAGCTTATTCTTGAGAAAAACCAGTTCAAGATATATTGGGACCGAATGGTCCTGACGGATCAGACAGTTATTCATAATAGACCAGATATTATACTAACAGATACAATTTCTAGGCCAACTACACTAATCTACATTGCTGTACCTAACAACAACAACCTAGGGCCAAAATACAACGAGAAGATCGCCAAATACAGAGATCTAGGAGTGCAAATCCGAAGAGAATGGGCAATGAACAGCGTTCAAACGATTTCCATAATATTGTCAAGGACTGGAGTGATACCAAAGAACCTCCTGCAGAACATCAAGGGACTAGGCCTTAGTGAACATCTGTATAAACTGATGCAGAAAGCAGTTCTCCTTGCAACCGCGCGAACCGTCCAAAAGTTTTTAGGAAATACAGCACGTCATCTAGGATCCAATAACATGGAAAGGGTTCCCACGGAGCTTCATACTTTTGGTATCTTTGGATACCTGGTATGAGCCAATATTCCCTGGAGGGAATGTGAAGCCGTTTGGCTTGTAAATCAAAATTTTTTTAATTGTAGATTATCATCATGTCAGCTAGTCAAGCTGCCATTAGTGCCCTGAGCTCTCAAGCTATCAGCTTCAAGATGGTGTGGAAATGTCTAGAGGAATTAAATGATTTGAGTAAGAACAATAAAGTGACCGTCATGTGGGTACGGGGACACACCGGGATAGAGTGAAATCAAATAGTAGTAATGCTGGAAGAAGTAAAGATATAAGAAGAAAGCAGGAGATCCAATTATTGGACGGATCTGCAAGGATTGAGATAAGTGAAGATACTTCAGGAGGATTTGATATAACCAGATCAGAGGTGAAACACGCAATACGCCTTGCAAAAAATGGTAAGGCACCAGTACCCGGTGAAACACATTCGGAATTGCTAAAACTACTCCTAGAAGAGCAATCACTCTTCATGTTTTGGTAAGACTGTTTAATTTAATCTACAAAAGTGACAAAATTCCTAAAGATTAGTTAATTTTTACCTTTGTGACAATACCAAATGCTGTAATGAATACCACACAATCAGAGTCATAAGTCATGTTTTAAAGATATTTCTGAAAGTCATTCATGCCCGTATTTACAGCAAATGTGAAGAGAACATGCAACACAGTTTGGTTTCAGAAATGGGATGGGTACACGTGAGGCTTTGTTCAGCATGCAGGTGTTGGTGCAGAGATGTCGAGATGTGCCTGTAGATGTGTTTGCGTGTTTTATAGACTACGAGAAGGATTTCGATACCGTCCAATACGGAAAACTTATTGAAATATTAAGAAAACAGAATCTGGATGATCGAGATATAAGAATAATAATTAATCTCTACTGGCATCAGAAAGCAAAAATAACAGTAAACGGAGAGATGTCAGATGAGATACAAATAGTGCGTGGGGTCCGATAGGAATGTGTACTCTCTCACCTCCCTTATTTAACTTGTATTCTGAAAAAATCTTTCAAGAGGCGCTAGATGAAAAACACCAAGGCATTATTATTAACGGGGCCGTTATAAATAATCTTAAATACGCAGACGATACTGTATTTCTCGCGAATACATTGGAAGACCTACAAGAACTTTTAAATTGCGTGGCAGACAAGAGTGGAGAGATCGGGATTAAGTTGAACATCAAAAAGACAAAGTGGCTGGTAGTAAGCAAGCAAACAGATATGTTCGGTTTAGAATATGACGGAAAACCCATAGAACGTGTTCAACAATACAAGTATTTTGGATGTACACTCAATGAAAACGGAGGCAACATACAAGAGATAAGCTCCCGAATAGAACAGGCTCTAAGTACCTTTATCAAAATGAATACCATACTATGCAGCCGTGATATTGGTCTGTCCTTAAAGACATGTATTCTTAGATGCTATGTCTTCAGTATACTCTTGTATGGAGCGGAAGCATGGACACTCGCAGATGCCATGTGTAGGAGACTGGAGATCTTCGAAATGTGGACTTACCGGCGTATGATGCCAATGTCGTTGAAGAACAGAATCCGGAATACAGAAGTACTAAATCGAATGAACAAACAGACAGAAATCATACACATCATCAAAAAAAGAAAATTAGAATATTTTGGACATATTTTACGTAATGCAAAATAGCAGGTGCTTCAACTTATTATGCAAAGTAAAATTGATGGTAATAGAGGTCCAGGCTGTCGTTGAACATCTTGGCTGAAGAACTTATGGTAATAGGATGTGATTCTTGGGCACACACCATGCAAAGTAAAATTGATGGTAATAGAGGTCCAGGCTGTCGTTGAACATCTTGGCTGAAGAACTTATGGTAATAGGATGTGGTTCTTGGGCACACACCAAATCGGAGAAGGAAGGTACCCACCTTGAAGCCGTCCAACATATTAAGATTTCGGGGGGGAAATAGGACTGGATGACCTGCTTTAGCTGATAAGGTAACTGTTACGACTGGACAGCAGTAGAGGGGCACAATAGATCTACCAGATCGCAGTATATAGATCCCAACTCTTCGCACATACATACATTGTGGTTGATATTATTTATATATAAAATCTGTCATCTATTTACAAATTGTTACAAACTTTTTATAAGTTGTGTTATGAAAACAATTATGTTAGACTTAACTGTTTAAAACTAAGATATTCGGCGCTGTTATGGACATATAGACACAAGTATCTATGTTAAATCGATAATCAGAACCAGCCGTAACAAACATTTTTGTACATCACGCTTATACCATTGAGATATGAACAGAATCTCCTGAATTTATTTTGTATGTCTGTTATCTGAAATATACCTGAAATTTGCTAGACACATTCAACTTTCTAAAGATATTTTATTTAAAAATTAGAAAATACTAAAAATAACTGGAGACCATCTAATTAACATATCAGCTGTTTTTTTTCCAAAAAATAAAACGTTTTGAAGAAACGGTTCGTCCACCTATTGTTTTTTTAAATGAAGATTTATTTTTCACAACCGAAAATATAACACATTTTTTTGATCTATTTATTCTTACGATAGACCAATAGTATCGCAGATACCCAGAAATTATAATCAATTGACTCGAATTCGATCAGTCGGGTGAGTTTATTACGTGAAACTGTCAGTTTATCTCTTTCTACTATCAGTTTCGTTCGACTACTTATATCGATACGGAAAGTAATGTGAATTGCTTCTATCCTTGTCAGTTAGAGAAAATCGATTATATTTAGCCATTATACACATAACTTTCTTATGGCGACGGCGTATTCACTGTTGTTATAAATGAACTTTTCCCAATATGGCGAATAGCATGATCCGGATATTTTCAGTTTAGAATATGTTCAAAAACATAAATTAAAATTTACGTTGAAAAGCATGGTTCTTGTGTTTAGACTGGGTAAAATTGGAATTGTTATCTGACGTTTCGCATACGATTGCACAAGGCATTTTCAGTGATCTCTATTCCACGAGATAAGAACACAGAACGACTATCGAGGAACAACAGGTATTTATACTTGACTTGTGCTTAGCGTACCGTGATCCAGCGTCACAGTCGAGCAATATTCCCATTTCTAGTGTAAAAGGCAGGGTTGAGTCTATTTTTTTAAATTCGAGACTTTGCGGGGGGGGGGGGGGCGATAACAAGAAAAAACAAGTTGTCGACGGAGGAGAGATGCCAGCAGCATACACATTCCTAGTGAAAGAATGGATCGAATCGGGACTATTTTTCTGAACTCGAACCTCTTGGGGGAGGGGGACAATCACCCCCTTCCCTTGGTTCCGTGTCTGACTCTTAACCGAAGAACCTATTATTTTAAAACTTCTTGTAAGCGTTAATCTAACTACACAAATTTATTTTTAATGCATTTTTCATTTTATTTCTTTTTTCATTTGTTCATTCTTTTGGTTTTAAGCTAAAAGTTAAATATAATAAAGCCTAATTTGAGTAAACTTCCGGATCATAAAAAATGCGAAATTTGGAAACATAAAACAAACAATTTTAAAATATTTATGCGGAACTCATATTAAAACACACGTATTTGTAAATTTAAACTCAAATATTTAGATTTATGTTGAAAATATATATTTTATTTCTGTATAAAAAGTAATTATTAACTTGACGTATCCGGGTTTAAAAAGGTAAATAATGTAGTTTACAGAAAAAACTTTTTAATTAAAAAATAATATGAGTAGTTAAGAAATTTACAATTTTCCATTTTGTCATGTATGAAGCAGATGTTTTTTATAAACTTCCTTAAGGTGTTCTAGAAGCAATTTGTATGATAAGATAATGATGTATATACTAGGTTAAAATGCTACAATACGCCAAGCTTTTTTGTTAGTTTAATAAATTCACGCTATGTATCTTTTCATTTATTTAGCAAAAACGTAATAAGTGCTATTCAAATAATACAGAACTTCTGTTTGGTAACTTTGGCTTATCTACTAGGAAAAAAAATATTTTTTAATGACCTTAAGTGCGGCATTTTGTACTGGAGTGTCTTGGTAATTCGCCACAGGTTTGTAACAAAATGCCACCCTATATAATAAAATTGTATCGAAGTTAAAAGTAAACTTTCAATTACTAATAAAAAAAAAATCAACAATAAGTTCTCTTTAGAAGTTGTACGATAATAATTTTCTGTATGTGAAATAAATAAATCTTTCTGCCGTATTTAAATAGTTTGTTATATATGTAATTCTCCTTTCAAGCAGAGAATATGAGAAATATATATACAAAGAGTTTATTTTCTGCAAATATCGCTCTGGTACTCTCTCCATACGCGTTTCGATCACCTCATTATCTCGTCAGTGGAGCTGTATCGGATCGAGAGCAACATTAGCAGGACATAACTGATATATGAACCATAAATCTCAAGGTATGTCGGCAGGATATTGCACCTGCCATCTACCAACTTCGATGTGAGACTGAAAAATATCGCCAGTCGACATCTATGAATCATCGGAGTAATGTGAAATTTTAACAAAAACAAAATTTCAGTAAGAAATAAAGAAATTTTTCTGGCGTATTTAAATATTCTGCCGACATACCTTGAAATTATGGTTCATATATTAGTTATTTCCTGCTAATATTGCTCTCGGTCCGATACAGCTCCACTGACGAGATCATGACGTGATCGAAACGCGTATGGAGAGAGGACCAGAGCGATATTTGCAGGAAATAAACTGTTTGTGTATGTATATATATATATATATATATATATATATATATATATATATATATATATATATATATATATATATATGTATTTCATATTCTCTGTCTGAAAGGAGAATTATATACATAACAAAAAAAATTTCACGTTACTACGATGATTCATAGATGTCGTTTGACTGGCGGTTTTTTTGCAATCTGACATCGAAGTTGGTAGATGGCAGGTGCAATATCTGGCCGACATACCTTGATATTTATGGTTCATATATCAGTTATTTTCTGCTAATGTTGCTCTCGGTCCGATACAGCATCACTGACGAGATCATGAGGTGATCGAATTACATATATAACAAACAATTTTCTGTATATGCGATGCACTTATTCTCGTTTTGGTCAGAAATGTCTTCGCTTGAACTACTTTCATAGTTTTATTCACTACCATTACTTTGTGAAGACCAAGAAAGATCCAGGTTTGCCTTTGTTTTTTTAGATTACACTTATTCTTTTTCCTTTCTCTTTGTTACCTTTTCCTTTTCACAATATCTTTGATACATTTATAGATTTCTTGTTTTGGTCTATCTGCTTCCTTTTTGCTTTCATTTTCTCTGGAGTGATAAGAATTACAACTTTTTGCCTCTTTTTTAACATCATTGTTGACAACTTGAGTATGAGATGTATTTGAGTACAAACTTTCGTTGATGTTTTTTTTTCGAATATTTAGGGGACAAACCTGAACATTTTTAAGTGTTTCTCAGATGAACCAAAGATCACTCGATCAAATTTTTCTGTATCTATCACCCTCATTGGGTCTAAATTGATTCCTAGTTCTTCCTGCTTCTATAGCTGCTGCTTCAGTTACAACAAGACGGTTAATATGTAGTATTCCTGAAGAATCTTCGCTTAAATGTCCTATCGTAGATGTCGGCTTCAAGACTCGGCTGTCCTCATCTTTTGGTATATTTTCTAAGATATTTTGTTCACGCAAAGTATCTAAGAGTGAAAGCTAATGATCAGGTGTGGCACATATGGCGAATACTGTTGCTATGTGAACTGTATCCATCGATTATTATCAGTGATTTGCCAGAATTTTTCTTTTATAACTTTTGTGATCTGCGTTAATGTAGGAAGTCTTTTTTCCATAAATGATTGTGAGGTGGGTGGGGAACTTTCAGAAAACTTAGGTTTGCAGTAAGTACCTTTATAAATTGAAACCGGTCACAAAAAATTACCTTAAGCATTGTGACAAGCTATTACTGTCACATTCTCTCCTTTTTTGTAACTAGAGAAAGTACCAATTCCGATACCTGCAGGAAAGTTAAAACAATGGTTCTTTAATATCATCGTTATTAAAAAGATTAACAAGATATCTAAAACAGTTTCAGATATATTGAGGAAAAACCGATTCAGAAATCACAATTTGACATCCTAGCAGTAATATGCGACTATTCATTTTTCTAAGAAAAGTTGACATATTTTCACTTTAATATACGAGGTGTCCGGTAAATATCTCCTAGTTTCTTGGGAGCATACAGAGGAGATCTTCATAAAAATAGAAAAAGAAGCTCAGAGAAGAGGGCTCCGAATAAATGAAGGAAAGACCAAATACATGCATGTCTCCCGCAACCCCGCCCGAGACAGAATCAGGCAGATCGTCACCATGGATGACTATAATTTTGAGCATGTACGAGTTTTCAAGTACCTGGGCGCAGTGATAACGGCAAACAATAATATGCAGGAAGAGGTTAAACAGCGCATCACACAAGCAAATAAATGTACATTTGCGATACAAACCTTGCTGAAGTCAAAATTTATCACTAGAAAGGCAAAAACCGAAATTTATCGAACAATAATATGACCAGTAGCAACCTACGCCAGCGAAACATGGACCCTGACAGTCCACGATACGGAGCTGCCAAGAAGGTTTGAGAGAAAAATTCTGTGCATAATATATGACCCATACCGAGACCTTGAAACAGGCCGTCACAGAATGAAAAGCAACATAGAGTTTGCGCAAATATATCAAAGCCCTGACATCATTCAAGAAATTAAGTCCAGAAGACTACGATGGGCAGGTCATATACAAAGGAGACAAAACAATCGACTAATAAAACGGGTATAGGAGGAAGCACCGCAAGGAAAAAGACCACTGGGAAGACCTAGACTTAGATGGAGAGATAACATCCACAACGATGTAGTTATCCTGGCACAAGACCGTTCCAGGTGGAGGCAGATAGTCGAGGCAGCCAAGACCCACACTGGGTTGTAGTGCTACGGAGTCAATCAGTCAGTCATAAAAACTGAGTTATCTCGAAAACCGCCCGTTTAATAAAAATAAATTAAGTATGTAAAAAAATCAATTTTCGGCTCTGTAAAATGATACCTGTCAAAAATAGGCCCAATGAGCGTGGCTGCAAGTCCGTTCCTGACTTCTCTAATGTACGGTTTAATAAGTCTTTATAACCTCTATAAATAAAGTCTGTTCAAAACTTAGAGTCGATAAAGTAAATCGCTTGGTACCCTTTTAGGGCTCTGTATCTCCATTAAGGGGAACTTCAGGATTTTTTTTCTATAACAAAGTAGGGTTATTTTGATCTCACCTGTATATTCCCAAGAAGTTAGGAGGTATTTACCGGATATCATGTGTAAAATTTTTATTGACATTTGGTTAACAAAACGTTTCCAGTTATTATTATTTTGTTATCCCTTTTTAGATAAATTGTGATTCATTCTTAAGTGGCCCATCATAAAAATATCTCCCTTTTAACTTATCATCAAATACAAACAAAACAACAAAAGGTTTTAAGGAAATCAAAAGAGTTCCCTTTTGTTTGAAAACGTAATTGTGCCTGTGCCAGCAACCTCCATATTTTTTAAACACCCTTCCAGGTCCCTGTTTTATCTCAGATAATACGAAACTACTAAAAACACATTTACTTAACATTTTACAAACTTGGCTAAAATCCAATTTACTAAAAAGGTCTTTTCACGCTGGCTAGACCTCGAGAATCCCGCTTTGTATTTGAATACGTCTTTTAAAACAGGTGTTATCGCATTTTCAAAGATTTTACACCTTTTATATCCTTTGAGCCTTCGTAATTTTGAGTAAATTAATCGGAATTACTCGAAACATTTTACGCTTAATTTGTTGTAAAAATAATCTGATCTCTGCATAGAATGCCTATCAGCCTTGACACTACGATGGTAAGACGTGTGCACTAGTGTGTCCCGAAAACGCAAGACCTCTCAAAATTTGCCTAATTGATTAAAAATTACCAAAATAATTTTAAAAATAAAATAGCAAAACATCTTTAAGATTCTATCGATTTTCATAGTTTAGAAAAATATCAATTAATTTCGCTATCCTTAATTTCGATCCCTGAACTAGATATAAAAAAATATTTACTTTTTGTTCCATTTAGGTGTAACACAAACACGACGTTTCGATATGCATGCAACAACACGTTACCAGCGACTAAGGATTTGTTAGGTCCCAACCTGAAAATTCCTGCAAATTTGAACTTGTTTTGAGAAATTTCTTGACTGGACTCGGGCAGGGGCGAATCCAGCCTCCCTCTTTGGGGGAGGGGCGGTGATATCGATTGTTTTTAAGGAATAATTTGCGTTGATTTAACATTTGCATAGCAAGATAACGAATAAAATTTTTTTGTAAAGGGGAATTAAAATTTTCCTACTGTTGTATGGTGATACGTTTTAATTATTTATTTACATACAGGGTGTCCTGAAAAATGTGGGAAATTTCCCGGATATGAAAAAGCACGTGAAAGGAATATTACAAGTTCATATAAACTTTTTTCGTATAGGCCTCCTCTTCAGAGATATGGGATCCCAAAAGCTGCAGTGGCATCAAGTTTTTGACACATAATTGTTGAACCACCAGATATATTTCAATTTTTCTATTATAAGGTAAGACCAGAGGTGGATCCAGCCTCTCTCTTTGGGGGGGGGGGGCGTTGATATAAAAGTACAGTATGGCAAACGAAAGCAACATTCCCATTTCTAGTTTCAAAGGCAGAGTCGGGTGTATTTTTCTGAATTTGAAGAAGGGGGGGGGCGATCACAGGAAAAACAAGTTGCCGACAGTGGGGGGGGGGGAGTTCCAGCAGCATACACATTCCTAATATAAAAGGCAGTATCGGTTCTATTTTCCTAAACTCAAAGGTCTTGGGAAGGAGAGGAGCGATCGCAAGCATACACATTCCTATCCTCTATTCAAGAACTAGAGAAAGTAATAAAACTGTAACCGGAACCTCGAACGTACCTTTTACTGCAACAAAAAAATTTCTGATAATTCAATTTAATTTCTGTCAGTGAGCAAAGTACACCTTACAGGGTGTCCTTAGTAATTTATCTTGTTTGTCCTTGTTTTTATATATTATTTGAGATACCCAAAAGGTATGGCTACCACCAGGGCATTTTTTCCTCAACGAAAAACTTATTACGATGAATGTTTATGTTGCCTTAAGATATCAATATCTAGTAAATATTGCTAAAACCTCTGTTGAGATGTAGTCCAATAAAACAGGAGTTGGAAAATCTACTAGGTGCCAAATACTGAAGGAGAAAAAAAACGACTGGAATTGTTAGTATTCTCAAGTGACATTCGATCACAGGCAGACGAAAAACCTCGTCGGAAGAAGAGATATAAACGGCAATAAAAGGAGTTGTACATATATTTTATTATGAGAAGCACATCTCAACCGACGACAAAAGTCTAACTAAAATCAAGTGAAGAACGAGATTTACCTGAAACTAAAAGAACTGAGATCTGGAAATTCCTCAGAGAACCGAATTTTTGCTGGGAAAACCAGATAGGAAATTTGTTCTTATAGTTCGTCCGAAAAATGTCCGTTGGAGAAAGAAATATCTCTCTCAAGTAAAAGGTAGAGTTGCTAAAAATAACACAACTTACAAAATTAGTAATTTAACTGAACTTTTGAAAGATTTTTGTGAATAAAGTTACTGCAGAATATTGGGAAAATCCACATAATAGAAGAATAAAAGAAAACTCGATCTCATAATCGGTGAGATAGAGGAACCAATTATAATTAGTTTGAGTGAAGATAGCTTCACTGACTTTGATTACGAATTAGATACGTAATCTTTACCAGTGTAAACACAATTTATTTTTAAAATTTTTGTTTTTGTTGTATTTTATTATTTAATGTTGTTTACATATTTTTATTGTTTTCTATTTTTATTTTAATGTGTCCTACTCTTTAATTTTCTATATATTTAATTCCAATTAGCCGTTATTTTTTTATTATTGTATTTGTGTCTTTTTCCTAAGCGTGTAGAATTAACATGTTTATTTTATTTTTATTTTTTGGGCTATCGGATTTCCATATAATAAAGTAAATTAAATTAAGATGTTAGTGCAACAGAAATAAAAATAAGTAGGTCTAATTTTAACTGTAACATGTAAAAATTAATTACATTTCAATCCATTTTTAGTGTTTAATTGTTATTTTGCAGATGGTTTAAAAAATAAATAAACTGAAACGTCAAATGTCCTAAAAATGATTTTAATTAATAATAAAATGACCGATAGCCCAAAAAGTATTTTAATATTATATGGACGAATTTATTTTTTATATATGTTTAACTCTTTATCTTTTTGGCAATGGGTATTTTGTAAGTATTTAAATTATAGCTTAGAATTTTTTAAGAGAATAAGGCTACTTTTTAGTCTGAATGTGCCTAAAACGGTTTCTATGCCAAAATTAAAAATAATAAAAATGCAGTAGTGATTTGTGTTAAATATGTCAAATTTATCTATATTTGCTAATGTATGTGAATTATTAAGCAATCATAAGAAATGAAATAATATTATAAAAAATTTTTATTTTAAGTTTATTACCGCAATAATATTCTATACCATAAATACTTAGTGATAAAATACACCTCCTTCCGACGTGTATGACAAGGATTAAAATCCGTTTTAACACTTCACACTTCCAAATTTCTATTGTTATCCAACCAAAATAGTCCATTATTATATACTGGTATTTTTGATTATAAAATTTCTAACCCATTCGTATGAAAAATATATGTGTCTAACAGATTTTGCCAAAGACACCCGACTAAAGAACATAGGTAGTTTGCGAAGAAAAAAAAGGGTGAAAAACGATTTATTACTATCTCTAGTTCTTGAATAAACTATAGTGTAAGAGGCAAAATCGGGTCTATTTTCCTGAAATCAAAGCTTTTTTTTGGGGGGAGGGGGCGATCGCCCTTACCGCCCTTCCCCCCTTGGATCCACACCTGGACTCAGGAGTGTTTTTTTCATAGGCAAAGTTGTTTTATGCTATAAAAGTACTGGTCCTTCGAGCGAAAAAACAGGCGTTGGTCCTTCAAGTGGAAAAAGGAGCATTGGTCCTTCAAGCAAAAAAGAAACATTGGTTCTTCGAGCGAAAGAAGTAACATTGGTCCTTCGAGCCCGATCGAGCAAAGAAGAAAGCAACAATGTTAATTTTACTAACTAATATTGGTAGCAACCATCTACATTTATTTATACTAGAGTGGTTGTACTGACCAATTGTTTTTGTGGCAGTTGTCAATGAAAACAACTCCCTATAATTTGTGTTCCATAGGTTGTATTAGATAATATGGTGAGTAAAACCCTTTTTGGTTTAATATTGGTTTATTATCAAAACTTACAGTGTATATATACAAATTAAATCTCTAACCTATTTTCCCAACATAATAATATTTACAATAAATTGTCGAATAGGTAAAACAACTAATTTGGTTATTTTAGTAATTATTGATCCAGTTTGTCAACTTGCTGACATGTGTTGGAATACTGGATGGTAATATATATATATATATATATATATATATATATATATATATATATATAATCTTAGATTATATAAGTACAGTTGCGATTGTTCTAGTATTAAAAGCAGATTTTGTGATTTTTAAATAATGAGTTCAAGGTGTAGTGAGACTACTTGTGCTATATTAGGACCATACAAAAAACTTGACGATCGGCAGGTACTAACTATAATGGACGTCATTAAATTTATTTTGTTTGTCAAGAACGATCTGAATTTGAAGTGTAATGGAAAGGATCTATTCAATTCAGATATTTATGCGATTGTTTCTGAAGATATCAACAATATGTGGAGCAAAGCTTCGATTGCAATCGTAAATAAGGAACGATTTATTTAATTACTGAAATTCTATTTCGAAAAGTACCTCAATTTGCAAAGATACCCCAAAAGCAAACGAAACGATAGTTTTGAAAACAAATTGAAGTGTTTTTTAGAGTCATCTGAGAAATCTTTCGACGTTGCTGCTTGTAAATGCACTTCATTTGAACTTGTTCGTGTTTAAAACCTAAGAAAGTTCCTATCAATCAGAGAAGTTTTTTGTTGGATCAAAGAAATTACAGAAAAATGGTTATAAGTGGTTTTGATAAGAAAGAAATTGCCAGATTAATGAAGTGACAGCAGAGATAAATAGAAGAATCAATAATGTCATGTTCTACCCAAAAACCGATTCTGTGTCAGTAAATTATGATGAAGTTTCGATGCCTGAATCTTCCCCAGAAACTTGCCCGACCAGAGAGGCATCCCTGACAAATGCGCTCTCGTCAGAGGCACCATCGACTTCTAAGGCGAATCGGAATACATTGCCGTTGCCAACAGTTGCTAAGGTCTGTGATAGATACGGTTTATCTACTCGATCTACTGCTGCTATTTCTTCTGAGGTTTTGGCTGAGGTCGACATGGTTTCTACTGAAGATTTAACTCTGGTTATCGACAAAACAAGATCCATAGAGCTGTATCTAAAACCTGGACACAAACAAATTGGAAGTATGGTTATAAAAAGCATTTACTTTGACGAACGAAAAGACCAGTTAAATGAAAAAATTGGTGTATTATTACCATCGTAAAGAAGTTTTGAGAGAACACATATCAGTTGATTTGGGACATACAACACCAAGTCGTGGCACTCCAAAAGGAATTCTTACTAAGATCACAATTTTATCATAGGGTCAAGGTTGGAATTTAGAAGGCATGATTTGTGTTGAATATGATGAAGCTGCAACTAACACTGGTTGAAAGGGTGGCGTTATTCAATATTTAGAGCAGTACTTGGATAGACCATTACAATGGTGTATTTGTATGCTTCATGCTAGTGAGTTACCCCTTCGTCACTTATTCTTGACCCTAGATGGTTGCACTTGCTTAAAAATATTTCGGATCTATTGTAAAACAATTAGCTGGTTGCGAAAATAAAACCACGGTGTCGTTTTACGCGGTAGCTGATAATTTGCCTGACTTGCCGAAAAATATGGTCGATGAACTAAATACGGATCAGAAATATTTTTATGAGATATGTTAAGCTGTATTAACTAGTTTCTGTATTCCTGACCTGCAAACCGTCAACCTGGAAAAATGGCGCACTCGAGATGGCTGACTTCTGCCAATCGTGTACTCAGACCCTATGTAAGTAAAGGGTGTTTTTTATACAGGTATAAAACTTTAAGTTGGCAACACTTTTTTAACTGGCGGCCATTTTGTCAGCTGTCAAGTGATTTATGTTTAGTTTGGTTTGACATTTCAACGTGAATAGACTGACGCCTGAACAACGCTTCCAAATTGTGCAAATTTATTTTGAAAATCATGGTTTTGTTCGAAATACGTATCGCGCACTACGTCCATCAGAGCAATTAATTCGATTAACTATGGAACGTTTTCGCACTACGTTTACTCTATATGATAATACGCATCCACAGAGACGTCGTACAGTGCGTACAAAAGAAGTCGTTGCTGCTGTAGAGCGTAGCGTAGAGGAAGACCCGAATCAGTCTATCCGCCATCGTGCACAGGAATTGGATATGTGTCCATTCACTTTATGGAAGATTTTGCGGAAAGATCTTGGTTTTCGTGCTTACAAAATCCAACTCGTGTAAGAATTGAAGCCACACGATCACCTAGCAAGGCGTAGATTCGGTGAATGGGCCCAAAACAATATTGCCGTTGATCCCGATTTTCATAAGCGAATTTTGTTTAGCGATAAAGCTCACTTTTGTTTGAATGGATACGTCAATAAACATAACTGCCGTATTTGGAGTGATGATCATCCTCAAGTGTATGTTGAGACACCGTTACATCCAGAAAAACTGACTGTTTGTTGTGCTTTATGGGCTGGTGGAATCATTGGTCCGTACTTCTTTAAAAACGATGCTGGTAAGAACGTTACAGTCAATGGTGACCGCTATAGAGCCATGATTACTGACTTTTTCGTTCATCAATTGAACAACCATGATGTGCAGGAGCTGTGGTTTCAACAAAACGGCGCAACATGTCACACAGCTCGTGCCACAATTGATTTATTGAAGGAAACGTTTGGTAACCGCATAGTTTCACGTTTCGGACCCGTGAATTGGCCTCCAAGATCGTGCGACTTAACGCCGCTAGACTATTTTCTGTGGAGATATGTGAAGTCGCTAGTCTACGCCGATAAGCCCGAAACGATTGATCACTTGGAGGACAACATTCGCCGCGTTATTGCCGATATACGGCCACAAATGTTGGAAAAAGTCATCGAAAATTGGACCTCCAGATTAGACTACGTCCGAGCCAGCCGTGGCGGTTATTTGCCAGAAGTCATATTTAAATTATAATGCCAGAAGTTTATCTTTCGAATAAAGTAAATTTCATGTCAATTTAAAAAATTCATCTTTGTTTTATTCCATTTAAAAGTTCTATACCTCTATAAAAAACACCGTTTACTTATAAACCATCAGAAAATCTGCAATTGCTTGTTAACTATGTGGTTAAAGTATACGCTACTATTTGGTCCCCAATCAAGCAAAAGACACTTTTAAAAGACGGGGCCAAACGTATTTTTCAACTAATTATATACTCTCGATTTTTACCCTAAATTTGAGAGCCGTTGTGGATTCTGTTATCGAAAAAAATACCTTTTTTGCGTATCCAGAAAACCTACTCGTCAGTATGTTGTTTGATGAAAGAGACCACATTCGGGAACTGACATTGAGAAGAATAATAAAAGCTAGAAGAGTTGAAAATACCACTGAACGTAGGACATTTAAACCACCAAAAATTAACTTCTTTGCCTGAGATTACGCCAAAATGATTATGTGGCACGGGTCTCAAGTTACAGCACCGCTTGTTTTTCACCATGTTTCTAATGAAAACCTTTAAATCATGGTAAAAGAGAAGAGCTTGGAAATCGTTGACTTTCCTGATCGCACACTGACGCTACTTCCAAAGATGGCTTTATTTGAACCAGGTTGCAATCTTGAGCAGAAATACCAAATTTTGGACACAAAAAATAAGCTTAAATTCTAAGCTTTTATTATTGATTATAAGCTTTATTTTGTTCATTTTGTTTTCTTATGCTTTGTTTTATTACTTTCAATAATAAAATACCTTATAAACTGTATATCTGTATTATTTTATGCATACGGTTTAAGTCTGTAAATACATACAATTTTCAAAGCTTCAAAGTGCGGTAGAGCCCTCAAGATGACGCACAATTCTAGATTGTTTTACGTTTTTTGAAACCTGCGTAAAATTACGCAAATTTTAATATCTCTTGCGAGAGTGTGGCTTAAAAAATTTTTTTCTCGTACATGGACGGGAAACCCTAATGTGCACTGTGTAACTAAGATTACCGGTATGTTAATTCGAGCCAAAGTCGGTAAATCCAGTGAGTTTTTGTAGCTAATGAAGAGACATAGCTCCCCAAAGCTTTTAATACTGAAAATAGAACTTAACAATAACATCGTTGCAAATTTCCAAGATCACAAAAGAAAAGCGTATTGTTTGCCAACATTGTCTGGCATATTTTAGTAGACGCTATTTACGCAGACATAGGAAAATATGTTCTTTAAATCCAGAGACCATACCTAACAAGGGAGAGACATTTATCTGCAATATAATTATTTTTAATATATACTAGACCTTATAAAGATTTTGAAAAATCTTGAAGGGTAAAAAATGCATTATTTATGAAGATACGAGGTGTAACTTTAAAATAACGACACTGATGCTTCTACAGAGGATTTACGCATGCACAAAAAGCGAATAACGGACAACTCTGTAGCGTGACGCCTTCTTTTTCGAATGCGGTACGTCTAATGTCTGTAGACAAATCAGTTTGGCAGTCGTCTTCGTTGGTATAAGATCTGTTTTTTGAATTACCACAAAAGTGATCAGTGTAATAATATAGCAAAGATTTGTCGTGAAATTTCACAACTTACGCGAGTTTTTGAGTGGTTTAAGCGTTTTTAAGATGGCCGAGAAGCCGTTGAAGATAATGCATACCCGGATCGCCCTTCCACGTCTAAAAATATTGAAAAGAATTGGTAAAAATGTTTATGAATTGGTAAATAATGCGTAAGGCAAATTTTACATTACGAAGTGTGTGCAAAGGTGGTGCCTAAAATTTCCTCAAAACAAAAAGAAGTTCGAGAAAATGTTTATAATGACACTTGGAGTGCTAGTGAAAGTGACTTAAACTTGCAGAAAAGAGTGAAACATGGATCAAGTCTTGGTTTTTCATTTTTAAACCTGAAAGAAAGCGTCATCCATGCATTGGATGAGCCTAACTTGACCGAGAGCTACAAAAACCCCGAATGAACCAATTGAGATTCGAAGCGATGATGATTTTTTTCTTTCGATATTTATGGAATTGTGTACCTTCATAAGGTACCTAGAGAACAAATAATTAATCAATATTACAACCCTAAAAATCTTGCTCAACTCCGGGAAAGAATAAGAAAAAAATTACCCGAATTGTTGAAGAACAAGTCATGGATTCTATATCAAGACAATGCGACGGCTCATTCTGAAATTTCTAGGCAAGTAGAAAATTCCACTATTGTATTCAATCTCTTGGTCCCACTCATAATTTAAAATTTATGAGAAAGAATAATATTGCATCGTGATAGGTCTGGTGGCTCGAATACTTTCAGTTTGACTTCAGTGTGATTTTTTTATTATAATTAGTCGACATTTGAAACTGGCCAAATTTAAAATAAAATTCAAGTAATTCGCAGCAAGCGGTTTATTTACTTTTATTTAATTAAGAAGCTATTATGGTAAATATTGTGATTATATTTTGGTTTATTATTTTTGCTTTGAAGTATAATTAAAATTGCAATTATTTTTGTCTCATTTAAGCTTGATTTGTTAATAGTAAAAGTGTCAATAAAATTAAGCGTTCATAGTAACCAGCGTTTATAGTAACCAGTATCAAATCCTCTTTAATACTTATTTTATTTTATTAATATTTGTCATGAATTCTCTAAACCAGTGTTAAACCAGCCACCTTGGTCACCTGACCTCGCACCATGTGACTTTTGTCTGATTCTCAACGTCACATCTGTATTAAAAGGAACAAGATTTCAGTTCATTGTAGCTGTGAAAAAAAAGTGGCATTCGTCATAAAAGAGCTCACAGAAGTAAACTGCCAGAACTGTTTCGAAAAATCAGAAATTCGCATGAAGCGTCGTAGGAAAAGAGGAAGAATGTATATTGAAGATGGTAATAACACAAACATGTATAAATTTAAAATAAAATATTTTACAGCAATTTTTCATCACTTTATAGCCGCATTTCATATTTCAAAACTATAATCTGCAATTTTTAAACAATCAAAATTTTAGTAAGAAATAAAGAAATCTTTCTGCCGTATTTAAATAGTTTGTTATATATGTAATTCTCCTTTCACGCAGAGAATATGAAAAATATATGTACAAATAGTTTATTTCCTGCAAATATCTCTCTGGTCCTCTCTCTATACGCGTTTCGATCACCTCATGCAGAAAGATTTATTTATTTCTTACTGAAATTTTGATTGTTTAAAAATTTCACGTTACTCCGTTGATTCATAGATGTCGTTCGACTGGCAATATTTTTCAGTCTGACATCGAAGTTGGTAGACGGCAGGTGTAATATCCTGCCGACATACCTTGAAATTTATGGTTCATATATCAGTTATTTCCTGATATTGTTGCTCTCGGTCCGATACAGCTCAACTGACGAGATCATGAGGTGATCGAAACGCGTATAGAGAGAGGACCAGAGCGATATTTGCAGTAAATAAACTGTTTGTACAGGGTGAGTCAACGATTGGATGAAGAAAGTTTGTGCCTTTTCGGTGAAATTTACAAATAAACTATATTTATTGTTTGATACAGTTTATTTTTACGCAGATTTTAAAAATATTTAGGACTCTACAGGGTGAGCCAAAAAACTAGGACAGCATAAAGTTGTATTTTTTTAAATAGAACACCCTATATACGAATCGTATTTTCGATTTAGCTTATAATTTTAAATATTTTTTATTAAGGGTTTACTATAACAAAACTTTATAGTTTCTGAGATAATTAAGTTTAAAGAAAAGAAGTCACATTTTCAAGCATCAATTCAATCCTAAATAACGTTTTCAATTTTGTGACAAATATATTCAAATTTGGAGTAGTAGCCATAAGAACATTTTTCTGTGTGTCAAATTTATAACCGCAATCGCTTCTTTTGGTTTTTATGTAGTGTTGTTTGGTTTTTCTTAAATTGTAAAATGAATTTTCCAAAGAATGAGTTAATAGATATGATTTATACAATAGGAGAGGCTCAAAAAATTACCTTCTTGCTCAAAGAATTTACAAAATGAAGTATTCTGATCGACGCCAGCCTAATACCCATACTTTTCAAAACTTAATGCAAAGATTTGATTCTTCTGGTACTGTTGATTATCCAAAACGTAAAGTGGTCAACAAACCAGTAACTAATGAAGAAAAAGAACTACAAGTATTGTTAAATGTTCAGAAAAATCCTTATATTGGTAGCCGTCAGTTAGCAGCATTATGTGAAACATCACAATCCACCGCTAATCGTACTACCAAGAAATATAGGTATCATCCATACCACATGGAATTACACCAAGAATTGCATGGACAGGATTTTGAAAGTCGTGTAAACTTTTGTCGTACAATAAATGCAGAGATTCAATTAAATCCAAATTTATTATGCAAGGTAATGTTTAGTGATGAAGCTACTTTTAGAAGTAACGGTGCCGTAAATAGACGCAACATGCATTATTATGCCACAGAAAACCCATTTTGGATTAGAGAGGTGCAACATCAAAACCACTGGTCATTAAATGTTTGGTGTGGTATTCATCATAATCGAATTATTGGACCCCACTTTTTTAATGAACCACTAAATCGCCATAGTTACCTGAACTTTCTACAAGAAGAACTACCCCAACTGCTTCAAGGTCTCGATAGGGATGAGCTCGACAGTATGTGGTTCCAGCACGATGGTGCGCCTCCGCATTACCATAGTGAAGTTCGTGCGTTTTTGGACCAACGATATCCGCAAAAATGGATTGGACGTGGGGGTTTCATTGAGTGGCCACCAAGGTCATGCGACATCACCCCATTAGATTTCTTCCTATGGGGTTATATTAAAAATAAGGTGTATGTTAATCCACCAACAACAGTGGAAAATATGCGAAACAGGATTAGGGATACCTGTAGAACAATAACGCCACTAATTTTGTCCAGGGTCCGAGAAAATCTGCAAAAAAGACTAAATTTGTGCATTGCACAAGAGGGTCGTTTATTCGAATACTTATTAAAAAGAAATAATTAATCTCAGTATTTAATAGGTAATTTTTTTGTTTCAATTTAGTATAAAAGTAAATATGTATTTGCCTTGTCGTTATTGTTGTGTTAACTTTTTCACATTATGTTTAATTAAACTATCGCCATTATAACATAACGAATAATGTATTTCATCATATTTAACCACCTTCTGTTTGTTTCTGTAGTTTCTTTTTATTATTTTACATGGCTACTATGATAATGAAGACTATTTCTGTAAAAAAGTATGAAAAATAAGAAAAACTGAAATATCTCAAAAACTATTATAAATATGTATAGGATATATTGAACAAAACTTTTAGGGTTTTTATTACTCTATTAAAAAACATGAAAATATACAGGGTGTACCATTTAAAAAAAAAAAGATATTTATTCATTTAAACTTGTTCAAATTTGAGCTGATGTGTTCAACACCTTGTAGCTTTTATTGCAAATATTAGGTAAAAATTATGTTAACTTGTCCTTGGCCTTGCTAAATTCCAAATTTGAATATATTTGTCACAAAATTGAAAACGTTATTTAGGATTGAATTGATGCTTGAAAATATGACTTTTTTTTAAACTTAATTATCTCAGAAACTATAAAGTTTTGTTATAGTAAACTCTTAATAAAAAAGATTTAAAATTATAAGCTAAATCGAAAATACGATTCGTATATAGGGTGTTCTATTTAAAAAAAATACAACTTTATGCTGTCCTAGTTTTTTGGCTCACCCTATAGAGTCCTAAATATTTTTAAAATCTGCGTAAAAATAAACTGTATCAAACAATTAATATAGTTTCTTTGTAAATTTCACCGAAAAGGCACAAACTTACTTCATCCAATCGTTGACTCACCCGGTATATATATTTTTCATATTCTCTTCTTGAAAGGAGAATTACATATATAACAAACTATATAATCTGCAATCATATAGAAAGTTTTCTGCGAAAGCATAAGCCCCCCGATTTAAAAACATCAACTTTTGGACTAAAATTCGTTGGGTTAGATCTTTATATTTTAGTCTTAGAAATTTACGGTAGCGACCTTTTAGAGATACACTGTGATAATGTACTAATTTTAAGACCTAGTAATTTTTACAGTATATCCAACATAGCTTTAATAATTTTTATCGCATACAGTACTTTCTCTCGATATAAAGGCAGTCAATTTTATATAAAGTCTATTTCAATGGCTCGTAATGCGGTCTAAACCACTATACTTTCTATAGAGCGTAATCTTTAGAAAATATTCAGAAAAATAAAAAGACAAGCGGAGAGCCTGGTCGAAGATCCATTTTATGAGGCATCCACTTCCTTTATTGCAATAAAAGATTGACGTACAGTGTTGTCAAAGTTTGTAAAGGCAAAGAAAAAATATAGAATTTTTCTTAAATAAAAATATGATTGAATTTAATTAGTGATATACTTCAGGGGTCATTCCTCTTTGACCACTTTAAAAAATCGATTTTTTTTTACGTTTTTCAAAAGTAGGTATATTCAAAAAAGTATGATAAAATTCTAGAAAGATCGAAGCATGATTGGGAGCGGATACGAAAATTTTGGCATACATGGGATCAATTTATTTTGTGGACTAATGGAATTAGGTAAAGATATTAGCAACACTACCTATTATCAAATTGTTGATACAATTAGTTCCGCTGTGAAGCCGGGTTTCGATTTAATAACCTTGAACCTCGCAAATGAATTAAACAGAAACGATTTGACTATTTCTGGTGATGATTCCTGGTCTAAAAGAGGTTTTACGCTTCTGGTCGGTTAATAGACAACTATAGCAGAAAAATTTTCAACGTTTGTGTGTCATCGACCTATTACGAGAAATGTATGTTATGGGAGAAACAAAAACATACTATAAAATATAAACTGTGTTATGAAAGTCATGTATGTATGTGTCTAGAGTTGGGGGTCTGTACACGGCGGCCTGGTAGATTTATTGTACCCTACTACAGCTGCCAAGTCGTAAGAGTTACCTTATCGGCTAGAACAGGTCCTCCAATCCTATTTCCCTCAGGAATCTTCAAGGCAGGTAGCTCCCCTTCTTCGGTTTGGTGTGCTCTTCAAAGCCGCATCCTCCTCCTCGCAAAATCTGCGCTCTTCTCTTTCTACAAGTAATAGTTTCTTGAGGTGTCCCTTCAGGTGGCAATGCCCCGTTAGAACCCCTATCAGCACTCTGAGTTGATTGAAAATGATATGAAAGTCATAAAGAGCATTTCACAGCGAACTACTCAGAAAAATCCGACATAATGGAAGTTAATGGGATAGTTGAAATGGTTTTGCGATCCTTGAAGCAGTTCGGAGTGCACCATCAAAACTACATTGGCGACGCAGATTCAAACACTTTCAAAATGCTGCTTGATACTTCCTCGTATGGTGAATATTTCATAGTTAACAAGTTGCATTCCGTCTTGCACGTTGCGAAACGGATTTTTAGTTATTTTTACCGAAATAAACTTGGGGACTGGGATTTTAGCTGTGAAGGAATTTTTTTAAACCCCACATGATTATAGTTTGAGCTCAAAATGAATTCTTAACGTTTGAGTTTAATATCAAATTTGAATCAAGCCATGGTATGCTGTTTGAAGTTTCATTAATACCTTAATTGACTGCATTAGTCCATTATTTAATTTTATATTGCGTTTTAAGGCCGTTTGTTTTTTTTTATGAATATTCATCAATTTTTCTTGGATTTTTCTTAATTTGTGATATCTGTTAGTATAGTAATGCTTTAATAATTATTTTAATATTCGTAAGGGTTAACTTTAAGAGCAGCCTTTGCTATTTAGTGTAGAATTTTTTAATATTTTTGTAAATATGAACTCTCTAGGGGTATCACGGGAGCCCCAATTTATCGAAGACTTAATTTATCTTATATATTTTAAAAAATAGCTTATTTGTATTCAGTCTCTTGGCCCCACTCATAGCTAAGTGAGAAAGAATAATATTGCATCGTGCAATGTCTGGTGCCTCGAATACTTTCAGTTTGACTTCAGTGTGATTTTTTTATATTACAATGAGTGGATATTTGAGAATCGCTAAATTTAAAATAATATTCAATTGATTCTCAGCAAGAGGTTCTTTATTTTCATTTAATTAAGGAGATGATATGGCAATATTGTGATTATATTTTGATTTTTTTTTTGGTTTGGAGCATCATTAAAATTACATTTATTTCTATCGAATTTAAGGTAATTTGTTAATAGTAATTAGTGCTAATACAACTAAGCGTTTATAGTAAACAGTGATATAAAATCATAATTAATACCTATTTTTTTTTAATTTGATTTAGTTGAGAAATTACTTGTTTGTAAAATAATTCTTTTGTGTTATTTTATATTAAACTAAATATTGGTGATCACCTGAAGTTAAACTAGACTTTTATGATACGTTTATATATTTACTCTTAGTTGCCTATGAGCTCAACCATTTTAAGCAGCCTATTACTTTAAATCATTTATTTGTTTATTGATTACTAATTAGTTATTGATTAATATTTCATTTACTTATTGTTCTCCAACTTTTAGATCACACTATTGGCGAAGGTTGATTAACAAATTCATTTGCCTTTTAATTTAATTTTTATTAGTAGTTTTAAAATATCCTTTTGTCGGGTTCTTTCTACTGGTTCCTTTCTACTGCCTTCTTTCCTATGGTGTTTTGTTTTTGTTTTTTTTTGTGTTTATCTTTCGGCAAAACCCTAAGTTATCAGTTAATGATCACACCACTACACGATTTAGCAGTGTTGTAGCCAAATTTGTAAGAGACCACACAGCTAGCAGTCTTACGACAGGTAAACTTAATGTTGTTTTACTTTAACCTAGTTAATTTTCAAAATTAAGTTTATTCCATTCTTTTCTTGTAAAACGTTGCACAATTTTTCTGCGTTCTATCCATGATCATGGAATAAACAAGGTTTCCGTGAAGTTCTCGCACCGATAGGTACTACATATTAAATTTTATTTGATCCAGTGATATAATATAATATAGTTTATTCATTTTTATTGCAATTTTTTACCTTATTTCAGTTTATTTTCTTTTCTGTTTTAATTAATTTCACAATTTAATAATTATAAAGAAGTTTCACAACTCTGAACTAATCTGTAAAAAAAACACACGAAAATTTTGTAATTCTTTCAAGTTGAAAATTGTGTGAGGTTTTGGCATTAAATTCTAGGGTAGCAAGCTTTTATTTTTTGTTCCATCGATCAAGTATTTTGGATGGAAAATGGGGAATGCGAACATTTAAAAAGAAATATTCAGGATGGTGTCATCTTGCTAATGTTCAGTTTATGTTGGATCGCGTCGGTAGCTGAAATTATCGGCACACTACCGACCAAATGTCGAAAACTTAATTAAAAATATGAGTCATTAAAAAATAGAATGTTAATTTAAAGAAAAACATAGGATGATTATTAGTTTTTTAACGGTGTATCTATTTTAAGTTTGTAAAGAAGATTATTCCCAAACTCCAAAGCACAAAACATTTTTCCCAATAATTTCTTCAAACGCGAAAATGTGACAATCCCGCTTTCTTGTCATTAAGAATGTTCTAGCAATAAATTGAAAGGAAAATGTTTACATAAAGTATTCAAAATTACGGTGTGTACACAGCGTTACAAGGATAGACAATTTCGGAGAGACTAAGATGTGTTAAACTAAGAAAAAAATGGGCAGAACGTGTTAAAAAGGACAACTTGTGTAAAATAGAAAAAAGAAGGTTTGCCCGTATAAAAAAACCTTTTAAGTAAATTAAATTTAGCGAACGTGGCGAATGGTAGAAAAAAAAGTTTTTTGAGGGGTTTTAAATGTGCCATACTTAATACAGATAAAAAGGCAATAAAAAAATTATAATTGTTAACAGGCATCTTGGTAAGCAGTAACGTTACGGTATACTTATACGTTTACGTACTTATAAATGTTCGTTTTTTTCACGAAGTTGGGAATTTCTAGGTTTATTTTCTCCCCCATAAATAAAACGAAATGGGCTGTAAAAAATAATCTGTTGTATTTTCTTACTGATCTTTTTCAGGTCGTTCCGTTTAATGTGTTGTATTTTTTTTATTTAGGTCGTTATTAAAGCAGCTCTAATTAATAAAAATAAAGTAGGCTTAAAAAGACTTATTTTTTAGAAGGTTTTTATAATTCTGATTTTTTATTTGTTGTTTACGTTTTAAAATGACGTACTTTTACAGAATTACGATTAAAAGTGTGGTTTTAAAGCAGAGGTTCTCAAACTTTTTTGTCCCGTAGACTACGAGCCAAATATTGCTGTTTTCGTAGACCTCTCTTGAGTTCCTAATATTGTTTTTTTACAATTTTATCAACTCAAACGTGTTTTAATTGGGGTTGGTGACGGTGAATTTATGCCTCCCCCAGAATCCTTGAGGCAGACCTTATCTAAGGTGTGGGATTTGACATTGTTTGTTCTAACCACCTGGGGTTCACTTCCAGACGTTTTTAAAATCACCATATTGGAGGATTTTAGCCGTAATCTTCCACGCTGGCTAAGTGCGGGTTGGAAGATATATGGATTGGGAGTTTTGAGGGTGGTGGATAGGATTTTGGGGGGGTAGGGATCCGAATATTTCCCCGGGAGGAGAGGGGGGAGGGGTGAGTCATCAGAGCTCGCGTAGGCAGGGGCGCATCCTTGAAGCAGACCTATCCTTACCGGGATCATAAGGAGTGTCCACCCGCTACCGACGAAGACACAAAAACCGAAAAAATAAACGTTATGAGAGGTGTGCGTCAGGGAGACGTCATTTCTCCGAAACTATTTACGCTAGCTTTGGAAGATGTCTTTAAAAAACTAAATTGGGATTAGAAAGGTTTAAGAATCGACGGTTCTTATCTTAGTCATCTTCGTCTCGCCGACGATGTTGTTATCATATCTAACAACCCAACAGAGCTAAAACAAATGCTTCAAGATTTCAATGAAGAGGCGAGAAAAGTGGGACTTAAGATGAACTTGGGAAAAACTAAGTTAATGAGCCCTGACGCAAATGTACAAATAGAGATTCAAAATGAAATCATAGAGAATGTCTAAGAGTACATCTATTTAGGCCACGTCATGAAACTGGGCAAAGAAAATCAAACGGCGGAAATAACAAGGAGAATAGGGCTGACATGGGCTGCCTTTGGAAAGTTGCAGTACATATTAAGAGATAGAAACACACCAATCAACCTTAAACGGAAAGTGTATAACACGTGTGTCTTGCCTGTTGCTACTTACAGCATGAAAACGATAACAATAACCAAATAAAACGCAAATAGGCTCCGAGTAACTTAACGCTTCATGGAGAGACAAATGTTTAGGAATCTCGTTACGGGATAAAATACGAAATATAGTAATAAGATCAAGAACCAAAGTAGTTGACGTCATTGAACGCATATCACGACTAAAGTGGCAATGGGCGGGGCACATAGCTAGACAACAGCCCGATAGGTGGACGAGTAAATTACTGCAATGGCGACCACGAGAAACGAACCGAAATCATGGCAGGTCACAACGCAGATGGGTAGATGATATAAGACAGTTTGCTGGAAAAGACTGGCTCCCAAGACGAGAGACAGATCCCAGTGGAGGACCATCGGAGAGGCTTATGTCCAAGAGTGGACGTCAATGGGCTGAGAAAGAAAAAGAAGAAACGTGTTTTTGATAGCTGAAGCGTTATTCTGATGATCGAATGTCAATATAACAAGTGACATTTTTGAGGTTTTTCATAATTTCTTCGACACGGTGTCGCACAACGCGTAACGCTCCATTGTGGGTTTTATCACCAGAGTAAGGCTCAACACAGAGCTGTTCAATTTGCTAGAACTTACCATAGAATGGAAAATATTGAAATAACAAGGTGCATAAAAACACAAAAAATTAATCTTTATTCTACCAGTCAAATTTTATGGCAAGTGGGGTAGGTACCAAATGCAAAATTTGTTAAAGTTCCCTTTTTTTATTTTGGCGAATCATTCTCCACCTGCCATAAACTTTGGCGATAGTTATAAAATACTTTCAATGGAATGAGCGAGTCAGATGCTTTGATATCAAATTTTAAATATTTCGCTTCAGCTTAATCAAGTTTAATCCTAAATCTTCTCTGCCAGTGAATGTTGATCTGATGCCATATTTTTATAATAAAATTGGCAACCGAGCTGAAACCTCTTTCTACTAGATAGGAAGATGGAAAAGCTATCAAAAACTTTTTATCCATCCTACATAATGCATGATAAACAGCATTAATGTCTCTTCGATATCAAAATTGATGATACACATTTTTAAACTGCACCTCAAGTTCTTCATCAGTATTCAAATGAATGAACAAAAGAAGGTGATACTTCATCACCGATGCCTAGGCCTCGTTGGGCACTTTACATCCTATCATAGCTGCAGGACATTTGAGGCGGAGCCTTTGTGAATCCAAGCAGCTTCTTTGCCTAACGGATTTCGGTGATAAAATTGTATCTCTGAAATATCTCTGCCTCAGATCGTTGATTGCTAAGCACCGTCTGAGAACATCGTCAACAATCTTCCCCCAGTTAGAACCAATCTTATGAAGATGGGCCTTCAGGTGACAATGTCCAATCAACAGTTCATCATAATTCTCAGCTCTTTCCTTCATAAGGAGAGAAGTTCCTTAGTAAGCCGTACGTAACGTTCCGTTATTTGTTCCTTCGCACACCTCGTTCCAGGAGCTCCTCTTTACGATTCAATAAACTTACTTTCTTGCAACAATTTTAATTTCTTTTTATTAATGGCAATTGGTTCAGGTAGAATTGGTTGGACTCCATATGGTTCAACCACTGACCCTATCTTTCCCAGATGATCGTAATCCTTATTCTCATGTATACACGAGTGACACGGAATCCTCTCGAATCTGATTAGGCAGACTAGTCAGTACATCCTTGCACTCAAACTCTAGTAGCGAAGTTACGGCACTAGATCTTAGTATCATTATAGCAGCCCTACTCTTTGAGCTTATGTTTATTATATTGTCCCTGTTTATATACCTCTCACAAAGAGGGACACACCAAAAAACAACATAAATTTCCGCTGTAAAGATTGTCCCATATTATCGGAGAAAGTAGAACTCTCTGACTCCCATTCTCCTACCAAACACTTCGGCTTCAGATCTCTTATCTTGTGAAATCCATCTTTAGACCACTAGTATCCATATTTTGGAAGATTTTGCTTCTCCTTCTAATCCTCTCTACCTAGCAGAAGTACTTCAAGAGGCAGTAATGGATCACCACGCTTTTCTAGATACCTGAGGTGCCGTCCGTTCCAGTATTGAAATGCTCCAGGCAACTTAGATGACAAGTAGCCTTCAGGCCCTCGTTCTCTATGTATAAGTAGTGAGGCGGTAGGCTCACCAAAACCTCCAGAGCCCTAATGGGGACAGTCCTCATCGCACTCATTATTCCCATACAAGCCCTTCTTTGAACTTTGTCAAACTGAAGACAGTGTTTGCACTTTCTTGTACAACCAGCATATAATAGCGGCGTATGTAATCATGAAGAGAATTACTATAGTGTATATCCTAGATATTACTCTCAGTGTTAGCCCCATGTGCACCCAACGACTCGTTTACAAGCCAAAAAAGTACAATGGCCTTCTTAGTTAGTGCCTCAATATGATAATTCTCGCTCAGTCGTGAGTTCACCATTACTCTAATATATTTAGCTGTTCCCCTATATTGAAAGGTCCTTACAGTTAATGGAGAGTCTCCTCCTTTTTCTCTTTTTTTTTTTTTGCTAAAAGAACCATCTCGACCTTGATCGGGTTTATCCTGAGCCCTTCTCTATGGCACCATCGCCATATGATCGTGAGGGACCGCATTATTTGTCCCCACAGGTCTCGAATATCGCGACCAGGGCACAAAATAACAGGATCGTATGGGTAGGCCTCTGTATACAGACCAGCCTCATTTGGTTTACTCGATAGTTAGTAATCCACTGTAGTACTTTAATGGTCAAAACGTCCTCAAATCTAGTGTTAAAGTCAGTGGACAGAGTATTTAAGTGTTGAACGTAGTCCAAAACGTCATCATCTTGGCAGTAGGTCTGTGACAAGTTGGGAAACTAGAAAAATATCCATCAAATGTTTTGCTGGATAAGGTTAATTCTTGCCAGAAAAACTGCAATAATTGATTTTGTTTAGAGTTAATTTTATCAATAAATCTTTGGATTTTATTATTGCTCAAAGGGATTCTTTTGAGTATATCATACGTAGGTTATTGTAGAACAGTTTTTATAACCTCTTCAATACGTATACGACTTTCCTAATTTTACTATCAGTTTGCAAAACATTTGCAAACCAACGTCGCCCCTTTTAACGTTGAGGCGAACATACTGTCAACCGTAGATCTCTTCTGAAATGTTTCTTTCAGTGTTTGAAAGTATTTCATATCTTTATTTGTTTTTTCCAGGATGACATCTTCCTAGGTGATCCTCCAACCTAGATGGTTTCATAGCGGTATTGCTTAAAACTCTAATGCAGAAACCCAAATTCAAATAATCAATGCTATATTGCTTGCCGAATAGTAACAGTTTGCAACAGATATGGTATGAAGATAAACTGCAAGAAGACGCAAACGATTATTGTCAGTAAAAACGACATCAGCAATATACAGTTTACTGCCAACAACGTAACTCTCACAATGGCCGAGACGATCACATATCTAGGCTGCACGTTGAATAAGGACTGGGACCACTCTCGAGAAATAAGAAGCCGAATCGAGAAAGCAAGAGGTACTTTTAATAAGCTGCGCAACATACTCTGCAACCTATCCCTCAATATACATACGCGGATCAGGATTTTGAAATGCTATGTACTCTCAACTCACTTATATGGAGCAGAAGCCTGGACCCTTACCTATGCTTCATGTAAACGTATAAATGCATTTGAGATGTGGTGCTACCGCCGCATGCTTAGGGTTCCTTGGATACACCACGTATTAAACGAAAAAATTTTACAACTTATCGGTGGAGAACTGGAATACCTTACAAATGTCAAACGCAGAAAATTGGAGTACTTTGGACATATCATGCGGAATGAGAAATATCGCCTGCTCCAACTTATCCTGCAGGGGAAGATGGAAGGCCAGAGATTAGCTGGACGAAGACGAATATCATGGCTGCGCAACCTGCGAACATGGACTGGAATGACATCAACAGGTCTGTTCAGAGCAGCAGTGAATAAAGTAATATGGACCAATGTGATAGCCAACATCCAAAGAGGATAGGCACTTTAAGAAGAAGAAGATATTGCTTATATCTACTTTTTGATTCAGTCATATTTAAAAGCAATTATCTGTGGACAAAAAAGCTATTTAAATACGACGACACTTACTTTTAAAATTAGGTATGGAGGCATCATGTAGCTTAGAATTTTATCTAGAAATATTGTCACGATTCAAAATTCGCCATAAATTTGCAATGGCTAATTCTAATAGTTTTACCTTATTTTTACAAATACTCACGTTATAGGCCACTCAATAACATTTTCCTTAAGTATTTCTCATAAATTATTTGATTAACAGAAACTGTACGAAATTACATGCGAAAAATGCCGTTCACTTTACGTAGGCCAAATCAATCGTAAAATAAGCACTAGAAGAGACGAAGGTATACACACTGTCAAGAAAAGAACAATTTCTTCTGCACTGGCCCAACACTTGTTAAACACTGAACATAAGATAAATTTCTCAGGAACAAAAATGCTATGGAGATGTGAAAACCCGTCCACAAGAATTATAAAGGAAGCCATCACCTTAAATAGCAGAGATGACAGTCAGCGATTGCCTAATACTTGGAAAACCCTGCTTACGAAACAACAATCAGTAGTAGGTCCTATATATATATATATATATATATATATATATATATATATATATATATATACATAAATCATGTATTGAAGTACAGGGTTTTTTTTCTATGCTCCCTCGTATCCACACTTCATCGAGCTGCGTTTAAGGACTCTGAAGTCTCACGTGATATATAGCTGACGTATACAAATACTTTACTGAAATAATAATGTTACTAATCCAATAAGGCTGGTGTATTGAACTTTAAGAGCCTTAGTTGAGAGATAATTGGATTAATCTCTAAGTACACGCTAAGCACATTTGCAATTTTCATTTAGAGGTCTTTTTTATTGCAGAAAAATTTAAAGGAGAAAATTAAAATTGAAAATTTAAAATGTAATTTATTTTGTAGGTAAAAATGGCGGAGCCAAATTTATTTACGAAATTTTATTGACAGCGGCGGTGATAAATAGTTTTAAACAAAAAAATTGCAAGGTTTTCGCGGGCATGCTAAGGAAGAGCTTCAATACAAGAAGCGAGATCTGACCAACTAGATTACAGCCTTACTCATGTCCTGAAGTCCTGAGTCTTGGTACTTTTAAGCCCTAAATAATCTATAGTTGTTGAGTTTTAGAACTATAAGAGCCAAGAGGAACGACTAGACTTTTAGAGTGCCTTTGCCATCGTTCTATTTATTTATATAATTTTAAAATTGTTACTAATATGGCACGCAAGTAAATCGTGATCGAAACGGCCAGTTAAAGTAATAATACAATGATCAGCGAAAGTTATATTGGATTATGTGCACTAGGTGAGTGCTTGTAAGTAGACTTCCACTTCCCTTCATGTACAGCTGCGCGTATAGCATTAAAAAACAATAAAATCGTTACACGTTTATATTGCGATTAATCCTAGCTTGTAGTTCCTGACTTAAGTTCACAATTATTGGGCGTAGAATTTGAAAAAAATGCCACTTTTGAAATGTTTAACGATTTGTAACTCGAAAACTATGCCTTGGGCAGAAAAATTACAAGAGACATTCGTAAAAGGTCAAAATACGTATAAAAAACTTTTGTGGAACCGTCTCTTCATTGGCTATGAAAATCCACCGGACTCCCCCACTTAAAAGATAATTTTGTGGAGACTATTTCATATGTAATAAACATTTATCTTCTGAATTAAACATAATAAGAAATTTTCCAATTTTACGACCGAAAAGGGACCACTGACCTCTACTATGGACCCCCACTCTTGTCAGCTGCTAAAGCCACAAAATGGCAAACCATGGGCGAAAAAATGCGTTTTTGCACATCGGGCGGCAGTCATATTTTTGGACGTTGCTCAGATAAGGGCATGCGCATAAGCGACTTCCTATTATCGATCGGTTGTTTCGTAGCGCCATCCCTAAACAGCACAGTATCGGCTCAACACCATTTTTGTGTTTATTTTTGCTTTGTGAGTTGCGTGCAATTTAAACGGATTTATAGCATTTTAAGTGATTTATTTTATTTGTTTTTGTGTTTTTATTTAATATAATGAAATGTGTACATATTTTATTTGTTTTATTTTCCTTTTTCTCTATAGGGTAAAAAATAGTGTTGCTTTACAACGTTTTTGGATTTATAGCGTTTTCGTATAACATTAAATTTCCAAAAGATATAGTATGATATATTTTTAGCACTTTCCAAATGATTACCAAAAGATAAACTGAACTTTTAAGCAATCAATTTTTAAAAGAAAAAATCTGAAAATTCGCACCAAACCATAGAATAGTTTATTCTATCATATGAAAAAAGTACATTCATCAATATGTCAAGAAATGGTACAATTTCCCCATCTATTATATTACTTACATAAATAAAAACATACATCCTCAAAATGAAGTTGGAATATTTCTAAACATACATATATAACTTACAATAATTATAATGCATTATTATTTTGTTATATACATAAAATATTTCCGTACAAGGTTTATATTTTAGCCAGAATCGGCTATTGGCTCTATAATTTCTAAACTCTGTTTGAATTATTTTTTCAAATTGTCAACGACTTTTTTCCAGTTGCTAATTTGCACCATGTCCATATTCTTGCATAATTTCATCCACCTTATATTTAACCGATGTTTCCACCCAGCTCAAATGTTTTTTTTTTGTTCTGCAGCAATTCTATGATTTATTATTTTGTATCTCTGAAGATTGAGGACATGACGTTAAAAAACGTTGTTCATTATTAATACTAGTTTTGGAAGTAAATTCAGATTAGTTATGCCCATACTCATTTTATGAAATTGTCATGATTCATGTGATCATGGCAATCCCCACTTTGAAATCATCAAATTAAAAATTCATTAATATGTTAACAAAAGCAAAATATTACGAAATAAGTTAGACAAATCTGAATTTCTTTTGTTGGTATATTTTTTTTATTCACCTCCAGCAATGACTTTGTTCACTTATTTTATTTGAAATAACATTTTCATCATTTTGTCGAAAAAATTAATACGAGAAAAAAATATATGCTCCGTTCATCATTACGGCAGAAAAATGTTATGATATAAAATTATTTTTAAATCCTGCATATCCGTTGACAAACCCATTTCGTATCAATATTTTCTTAAAAAATAAAAAAAAAAGATAAGGAAAAGAAGGTCATTTTTTTTTAATAATTAGAGAATAAATTTATTTTATATCACTTAACATCCAAGAAATATAAACCAAGCTATCAGTCAAATATTTAGGTGTAAATATAGATCACAAAATTTAGCTTAAATTGACACTCTAGTACTATTAAACAAAAATGCATACAAAGAGCCAACTATGGATTTTAATAAATAACGAAAAAGGGATATCAAGAAAAACAGCAACTCATATATCCAAAGTAATATACAGACGTCAATTGGAATACATGCCTACTATATAAAGTAATTGCAGAAAGCCAGCATTGATAAACCTTGAAACGGTGGAAATTACAACTTTACGTAGATGACTAAAAGCCATCATCCCAATCCACTACGGAAACTATCCAATCAGTTATTTATTGTATGAATTCACAAAGTGTCTTACTGCAAGACGTTCTGTTCTGACAACTAAAATTGAAAGAAAACCTGAAACTTGAACAATGATAGAGAAACTGTCCGGAACCAAAGGCCAGACAGAACACGTCCATTAAAGATACTGGCAGATCTCACATTCAACTTTAAATATATTTTGTTTTTATTATATAAAGATCTGTAGAGGCTTGAAGATCAAATGTACCATAAAAACATATGAATTAAAATATTAATTATTCACTCCCACCCTACAACAAGAAAGTTAACACACGCAGACGGAAACAATAGATTAGAGAAATAGTAAGATACATTTTCTTCACAATTTTACTTTTACAGTATAAGAAATGACTAAACTAACTCTCATCGGTAGACACAGACCGGATTATTCCCTTCTGCTTCAGATATTATTTGTGCCCATATGAGTTACATGACACCGACTTTTTTACTAAAGATTGCAACTTTGATAACTTGCTTGATTTAGACACCATTTATGACTAATTGAACTAACTAAATAGATTTTCGAAGTTGGGTCCTGTCAATGGTCACCTGATCATTTTGTAGTGCGCATGCCGACACCTAATCTACGATGTTTACATTTTATTGTCGTAAATTTGCCGTTTTTGGGATTAAACTTTGCGGATCTATAAATATTTTATCTATAGAAGGGACTGCAGTTTTGAAAACTCCAACACAAATTGTAATTTTACCCAAATTTCATATTATTTTGGGCACTTTACTTCTAAGACGCCCTGTACAGATAAAAATGAGAAAAAGCTGCTCAATTATTCTATTGTTTTCTTTCCCGAAAAGAAATATGCTTAAATAAATTATAAACTAAATTTCTTTTCAAATCTCATCCCATGTAAAGCATAATATTACATACCTTCCTAAAATTTTAGTGTTATATTAAGTGCATGTCATTCACAAGCCTAGTAAAATTTTAGGGTATATCCTGGGGGCTCTTTATTCTACTTTCTGGATATATCTTTCAGGAAATAGGCAAGAAACCCGTATATATGTATATTTCCTCTGATATCTTTATAATGAAGCCGACTAGCGTTTAAAGGGAAAGCTTTGAATGGTTCAATTCCTGCTAAAGTTCATAGTAAGCAACAAAATTAATTTGATATAGAAGAACAAACATCCAGTCAAAATGTTTGTATTTTAATATTATTTTGTCAAACTACTTTTGATGACTAGAATGGTGTTTCAATCGTATACCAACATTCCCTTAGCATTGTACAGAGGCGGATCCAATCTTTGAATTCAGAAAAATAAATTTTCCTCCCTGCTGTATTAGAAATGTAATATGACACCATTTGATCATATTCTCCTGAAAACTGTATATTTTGGTAGCGTCTGGCCGTTTCGCTCACGATTTATTGGTGTCCCATATTAGGAACCGTTCTAAAAACCTATAAATAAATAAAACAGTGCCAAAAGGCATTCTGGAAGTGTAGTCATTCTTCTTGGCTCTTGCATTTTTAGTACTAAACAACTATAGGTTATTCAGGGCTTACCACTACCAAGACTCAGGACTTCAGTACTCGGATAAGGCTCCTACCTAGCTGGTCAGATCTCGCCTTTTGTATTAAAGCTCTTCCACAGCCCGTCTGCGAGTTTAATCGCGTAAAGCTTTTTATAAAACCGAACAACACAAGTTTCTTAAAACACTTAAGTCCATTAACAAAAATAAATAGGAAACGAAATTATTTACAGTGAGAAACTTATAGAAAATAATATTTAATAACTCTAAAGTACTAAAATAACTACTTCTGTTGGCCGTTCTATTATTAAAGAAAATGTGACAACTCAATTTTCAAGACTATGTGTATAAATAGCTTTCTAAAATTAAAATTAAAAAAATAATAAAAGCTTGAAAAATGACTATTTAAATAGTTTAAACAAATCGAAGTTAAATAATAAAACAAAGATAAAAGAATCTTCTTTTAATGCTCCGGAATTTACGCGTCGGGTACTTTTCTCTAATGAATCTCAGATAGTAACTGAAGTTTATTACTTCTTAAAAGTCAAATTTGCAACCCCCCAACCTCATTGGTACCTATCGCACCTCAGGCATTCCCCAAAGTTCTAAAGTTTCGGTCCTTTCGTCCGTAAAAGGCGTCAGCCATTCTATGCCCCATACTTAATTCCCGAATTGGCCTCGGAGCATGTTAATCTTATTTTCTTGTACAAAAAGTTAACCTTAACTATTCTACGTCTTGCTATAACTAAAAAAACTATAATTCCTGCAAAAAAACTATTTACTCTTCCTTTCTGTTTTGGGAGTACATATCTACCTTTTTATTTCTTGTGAATAGAAAAAACACTCAATATACGAATTCTTGGTACATGTAGTCAAAAAATATATCGCATTATAGTGATTTTATTTGATTATTCTTTTGTTTCCTAATAGTGGTAAAATCGTTCAATATTTGAATATATGAGTGAAATTAGAAAAGAATATTATAGCTTGTCTGTACTAAAGTAGGAACGTTAAAACTTACCCCCGTTTTCCTCCTTGTTATTTTAAGCTTATTATTCTAAAATATGAAAAAGGTAAATTTCATGGTTTAACTTTTAAAGAAATACAACGAAACAAATTGATTTTAACAACATTTAAATTGATAAATGTTAACTCCCAATTTTTTTCATTATAGAATTATACAATTGCGAATAAGCTTATGAAATAAAGCCGTGTTTCAGAAACGAAAATAAGATTCTGTACAAATACACCCTTCAAAAGGAAAGCCAATGAATATAAACCCAAAAGGGCAAAAATATTTAGCAAACATGAAATAGAATGTTTCTCGAAACACGCTAATGATAAGAATTATTTGTTTCGTTTAGTTTTGTAATATACTTAATTGGCTTGTAAATATTTATGGAAAATAAATAATTTTACAGATTACATATTTGAAGTAGTCTTTTTCCCTTAAGACCGTAAAGTAAAGAACATCCTATTTTCTGCGAATTTCATTCTGGTACACTCTCCGTACGCGTTTCGACCTCCTAATGGTATCGTCAGTGGAGCAGTAAGTACCTACTTCCAGACAAAGCTCGACCCGTGATTATCCTGATTAACACATGTCTCTAGACACGCTCATCGCTGAACAAACTTTTTTCTATCCCTTTCCTGTCACCCTCTTAAATTGTTTTTGCTTTATCTAATTAGATGTTCGAAGTGATCTCTAAATAAATTTCATAACGCTCTTCAAATAATCTACTGAAATTTTTACAGATGTCTACAGTTATATCTTGAAAACAATTTCCAAATTTAATTCTCATATAACTTCGCCTGTGGTGTGTGATGGGTGAATTGAGTAGCTCAGAAGGCACTACTGCCGGTCCCAAGCCCGGGTAAAGAAGGAGGGTTATCGAGTGAGGCTAGCTACCTGCTCGATGTAAAAGAAACATGGAGCTCACAGAACCGAAGACGCGGCCTCGGAACCAGGACTGATCAATACGATGACGACACACGCTATGAAAAGGAATAAACGATCATGGAAATCAAAACGCAATGTCACTAGGTTAGGATGCTGGAATATAACCTCATGGAATGGGAAAGATCAAGAATTAATCATGGAAATGGAAAAACATAAAATAGACATATGCGGACTATCAGAAACAAAACGAAAAGGAAAAGGAACATCTCAATTTGGCCGATACATCCTAATTCACAGTGGGAAAGCCAAACATGAAAGAGCCCATTCGGGAGTCGGTATACTGCTCCACGAGAATTATAAACAATGCATTGAGGACATACAATATATCAACGATAGAATACTTAAAGTATCCCTAACATTAAAGCAAACCATAATACATCTTATTAGCACATACGCCCCGGACATATCAAGACCTATAGAGGAATCAGAAAACTTCTACCAGAAACTGCAAGACTCTATAGAAAACATAAACAAGAATGAAAAAATAATAATATTCGGAGATCTAAATGCTCGAATAGGAGATGAAATCATTCCAGGCGTTAAACAGAAATACAATGAACTTATAACTAACGAAAACGGAGAGCTCTTAATAGATTTCTGTGCTAGAAACGAAATGAGAATTACTAATACTTTTTTCCCACACAAAGATCAACATAAGTACACATTTATGAATACCAGAGGTCAAAAGTCAATGATTGACTTCATAATTACCAATAAAGGAATAATGCCAACACAAATACTTGACGTAAGGACCCTGACTTCCGCTAACCTGAGAACAGACCACAATCTCGTACTGTGCAGGTTAGTCTTGGAACGACCGCACAAAGTCCGAAAAGCACCAGTCTTTATCGAAAAGTACAACATAGAATCTCTAGAGTCGGATAGCACACGAAAACTGTATGAAAACAGACTAACAGGCAAACTGAAGGAGTTCGACTGTAACGCATATGACGTGGAGACCTGCTGGACAAAAATTAAAAATACCATACATCAAGCGGCTGAAGAATCCATTGGAAAGAGAAAAATAAACATAAATTCAACAAACAACACCAAACCATGGTTTTGCCAGGAAGTAAAGGACCTCGCAGAATTAAAAAGAAGAAGCTACTTATCATACAAAAGCACACCAAACCAACAAAAACACGCAGAATATATAGAAACTAGAAACCGAGTCAATTCACGTATTAAGGCCATCAAAAGGGAGCATTGGAATAAATTCACAAGCGATATGGATCATGATATACATGGCGCCCAAAGAAAGGTGTGGAAAATGTTAAAGAACAGAAAGAAGCCGGTGAATGAGTATGTTCAGAGTAAAGGAGTCGCAATAGAAACTTGGGAAGAATACTTTGATACACTATATAACGCTGAAGAAATACAAGAAATAGAATACCGGACAGCATCAAACGCAACCGTCTCAGAGACGGAATCAAGAGAAAGACTAGGAAAGCTAAAGAACAGAAAAGCACCTGGGACAGATGGAATACCTAACGAACTATTAAAATATGGTGGCCCGGAACTTGTAACAAAACTTACCACTTTATTTAACAAAATCCTGAGTACAGCGAAAATTCCAAACGACTGGCACACGAGCATAACAATTCCTATATTAAAAAAGGGACAAAAGACATTGCCCGAAAATTACAGAGGAATAACTTTACTATGCACAACTATGAAACTGTTCACAGGAATAATAAAAGAGAAGCTAGAAGAGCTAATAGTTAATAGGGAAGAGCAACAGGGGTTCAGAAAAAGCAGATCGACTATGGACGCAATATTTATCATGAAACAAATTAAAGAAAAGGCCATAGAATATAACACACCAGCATTCGTCTGTTTCGTCGACCTCACTAAAGCATTCGACAAAGTCCAACTAGGCGACGTCATTCGAATGCTTATTGATAAACAAATACCCGCCAATATAGTAAAGACAATTTGCAATCTGAACACTGCCAATACAACACAAATTAAAACAGAACAACACACCTCAGGTAGCATACCAACGCCCGGAGGAATTAGACAGGGAGATAGTCTCAGCCCCTTCCTGTTTAACCTCATTATGGATAAAATCATAGAAGAAGTGGCAACATTAAACATCGGGTACAGAATAAATAACACACGTATCAGCTTGGTGGGCTATGCCGATGATACCGCAATCCTCGCAGAAACCGAAGACGATCTGCAGAGACAGCTCTTTAAATTATACCAAGTGGGACAACGACTTAATATGAATATCTCCATCGAAAAAACGAAAAGTATGACCATCAGTCAGGAACCCATTAGATGCAAACTTGTAATCCAGGACAGACCCATAGAGCAAGTGATGCAGTTCAAATACCTTGGCGTAAATATATCCAGCAGTCATGAACCTATAAAGGACGTAAAATGCCAAGTCAACAAAGCCGCAGCAACCACAGGATGCCTAAGAGAATTTGTATGGAAGAATCAATATATGCGAATGGACAGCAAAATTAAGATCTATAAAACATGCATAAGACCCATAATGACATATGGAATAGAGACGAGAGAAGACACTAGTAAAACGAAAAGTATACTACGGCTGGCTGAAATGATGGTAATGAGGATGATAGTCGGTAAAACCAGAAGAGATCGTGTAAGAAATATAGACGTCAGAGAACAATGCGAGATACAGGATATAGTAAGATGGGGAAGACAAAGAAGACGGGAATGGTATCACCACGTAAAAAGGATGTCCGAACACAGACTACCCCGCATAGTACTAGAGGGAAAACCAGCAGGAAACCGACCACCAGGAAGACCACCGAAAAGATGGAGAGATAGCTGGCAGTCCACATCACAGGAAATGATAGGGAGGCGCGACCGGAATTAACAGATCAACAGATCTCATACAAGTAGAAGAAGAAGAAGAAGAATTCTCATATCATCTTTTGTAGTTGGAGATATATTTTGTACCTAATCTTTCACGAATCCCTAAATACCAAATTCTATTTTGTTCAAATGAGACAACCTAGGCTCTCATGCAACTGATCGTTCTCTTTTAATCCATTTTTGAATGTAGTTTTTTTTAAAATTATTAATTGTGAAATGAACAGGAGACCATCATGGAAAAACAACATTCGTTTAAAAATTTCATTTGATAAATGGGCAAGTAACTGCAGCAATTGGTTTTGCACGAAGTTTAAATAGACCTCACCTGTTACTCATACCTCACAAAAATTTGATCCAGTTAAAAAATGAACCAAGATTCCTTCTCAAACATTGAGTGAATGGATTCTTATAAAATGTGAAATGGAAGTAGCATAATAATAAAAACAGTACCTTTTTACATTACCCTTTTTAGGAGATGTTGCCTCATCACAAAATAACACATATTATGAAAAATTCTGTTGCTTTCTTATTTTATTTTATGCTTACTCAGAAAAACAGGATTTTAAGATATGCGTCATTTCCCCCTTGGTGCGGCATGTTTGCCTTTTCAATGAGGCGTCCCCTCTTAGGGTAACGCAAGGATCTTCTTTGCAAGTGTTTTTTGTTTCCTATTTTAATTTTTTTTGTATAAGAGTTTAGAGAATTATTATTGCATATATTAAGAAAAAACTGTTTATATTAACTTATGGCTAATATTGGAATATATAAAATATATTTTTACACTCATTACAACTTTCTCGGAGTTACCCGATCTGGCTGTTTTCTCTCTAGATATTTTTCTTTGTAAATTCTCATCGCTAATAGCGAATCCTTGTCACTGGCATCAAGAACGTAAACTATAACAACCATTTCAGTCCTGAACAAAGTAATTTTAAGGTATTTTAGTACCCAATTGGCAGTAAAAACACAAAATTTTGATTTGAAAAAATAACCACGTATTAAATCTGACAACTTTTTCATTTTTTTGGGATAGTCATCTAGAAAAACTGAAATTATAAACTTTTTTTTTTAAATAGCGTTTAATAAAATTCAGAATATGTCAACATTGGTCAAAGTAGAGGTAGAGATGTCTTAACAAAAAAAAAGGTAATTAAAATATATTTATAATAAGCTAGATAGATACAGGGTGTCCAATTTGCAGAAACATGGTAAATAAGTTTTGAATTATATTAAGTTTGCATGTCTGTAATACGCACCCTATACAAAATATTAATTATTATATGGATTTAAATAATTTCTTCAATCTCTCTCTCTCTCTCTCTCTCTCTCTCTCTCTATATATATATATATATATATATATATATATATATATATATATATATATATATATATACAGAGTTATTCATCCTATACGGCACGAAATATTGCGGCCAAAATACGTGACTTTCAGAAGTTCTACTTTTGAGATATATGGGGATCTAATAAAGTTATTTTTTAAAATTATCTTCATATTGTACAGGGTGTCCAAAAGCTCTGAAAGTATCAAAGTTGTGTTTTTTTAAATAGAACCCACCGTATATTATTACATTTTTGGTTTCTCTGATCAAAATAAGTACCTGTTTTAATAAGGTTAATAGAACCTAAATTTTTACGGTATTTAAATAATTTGAATTTTGATAAAATCTAACCTAATTTTCATGTTTTAAATACCTAAGAAGTATTTTAGTTATGTACTGGAAATCTACAGTAAAGTGTAACAATAAATCATATTTTATATCCCAATTATAATAAACTTTCTATATAATACAGGGTGTCCAAAAATTAAAGCTAATCAAATAAGAACTTTAATTGGCTATAACTTGATCAATTTAAATAGAATGCTATACTTTTTAACTTAACAGAGAATGTACCTTTTAAAGACCTATCGAATGGTGTAAGGATGTTCTATAGCTAAGTCTTCGCTTTTTCACACAATACGCTAAATATTCGTTTTCTGCACCGTTTTGTGTTTTTTGAATAGATGTTCTAATGTATCTAGTTACCTATGATATTTGGAAATGACAGATAATTTATTTAATCTGTCAGTTTAGTCTGCAAAGCTTGTTACTATAATAGTGATATTATTTATTGTATCTGTGATACTTCGTTTATTGAACTGAGTTATTTTAATATTGTTGCGTTATTGCTTTGTCAACATGAAGATTTATCGAAAGGAGGAGCGTATTGATATAATTTTTATCCTTGGAGAATGTCATCAAAATTGTTTGTTGGCTTCTCAAGTCTATGCTCAAAGGATGACGAAAATGTTTTTACTGTATTTAGTTCAATGATTGAAAATCCCAATATTAGTCAGAATTATATATTCGAAAATACTAACACTAGCCAAGCAAGTGTTTCAAGGATTCTTAACAAATACAGATTTCATCCTTATAAAATCCAGTTTTTTCAAGAGTTTCATGGGAATGATTTTGACAACCGAACTGAATTCTGCTTATGGGTGGGTGTTAGATAAAGTGGCAGAAAATGAACATAATGAACACATAGCGATGAATGTCCTTTTTATTACAATGGTTTCGTGAATATACACAACTTAAATTACTATTCTGATTCCCATCCGCGTGAATGCAGAGTTATGAGAAACCGAAATAGATAATCGGCTAATGCGTGAGGAGGAATACTGGGTCCCTCTTTAACTGGACCCTACTTTTTTGAGGGATCTTTAAATGGTTTGATATTTCACGATTTTCTTTCACACCAACTTCCAGTGTTCCAGAAGATGCCCTTTTAAATATTAGAAGAATTATGTGGCTTCAACTGGATGGAGCTCTGCCTCATTATCATCGCGAAGTTCGGCAATTTTTAAATGTGAACTTTCGAAACAGGTAAATTGGGAGAGACGGATTTCATAATTGGCCCCCGAGATCTCTGGACTAACTCCACCAGAATTCTTTTTATGATGATACATAAAAGCAATTGACTACAATGCGCCTCCGACAACACTACAAGATATAAAAATACTCATAAGAGACGCTTTTCAAACTGTAACCCCGCAAATGTTGTCCAGAGTTAGCAGTGGTTTCGAAAAAAGAATATATAAGTGTCTGGAAATGGATGGTCAATACTTCAAACATCTACTATAAATATTTTGCTTGTGTTTTGTGCTATCGTGAATATATTATTACCATTATTGCTGTTATAGCCTGTTGGAGCACTATAAATCGCATTTTGAGTTTCGGAACATTTGTAAAAATATTCCTGATTATTATTCTTATAGTTAGAAATTACCTGTCATTTCCAAATGTCATAGGCAACTAGATACATTAGAACATTGGCGTATTCTGTGAAAACACGAAGACTTAGTTATAGAATACCCTTATATCATTCGATAGATATTTAAAGGGTACATTTTTTATTAAGTTAAAGCATAGCGTTCCATTTAAATTAATCAAGTTATAGCCACTTTTGGGATACACTGTATAATTTGAAAATAATTTTAAAAGATAACTATATTAGATCCCCGTGTATCCCAAAAGTAATACTTTTTGAAAGTTACGTATTTTGGTCGCAATATCCCGTGCCGTATAGGGTGAATATATATGTATATACCTGGTGTCAACGAATCTATTAGACAAGTCATAATTTCTAGAGTATTATGTGTATCAAAATGAGAATTGGTACAGGTAAATGATATGTGAAAAGGAAAGTTTTCGCATATTTTCCACTTTTCGATCACTTCCGGTTTCACCGGAAATGGCCCCGGTTTTGAATTCTTAAATAGAACACTCTGTATATTTTAACATTTTTGGATTTCTGAGTGACATTTTAAAAACTTTTTACGTCTACTTTATTTTTTTAGAGTCACTTTTAAAATTGATGATCGGACGCAAACTAATCTAACGACCTTAGGTGATGTCAAAAAAATACAATCGCAAAGTTTTAGTGACTAGTATGAAAGACAGGAATTGGATTAAAAATTTAACAAAATTAACAAAAAACTAACAAAATAAACTAATAACTTAGACGACGCACTTAAAATATTTGAAAGTACAGTAGCTGAATTTGTTAAAAAGTTTAGTGTAGTAAATGTTCAAAGTGCATTCCTTCTTTTTCACGACACATTTCAGCTCGTTCAATTGTTTCTCTCAACACGTTTTGTAGCATTTGGGGCGTTATACTTCTAAATGCCTGTAAAATTCTTTCTTCTAATATTTCAAGAGTAGCTGGGGCTGCTCCATAGTAAACCCTTTCTTTAACATATCCCCAGACAAAGAAATCGAGCACAGTAAGATCCGGTGAGCGGGCTGGCCACCGTACCGGACCATTGGTTGCAATAATTCGATTATTAAAATGCTCTATTAAATAATTAAGAACTTCTCTAGTATTGTGAGGCGATGCTCCATCTTGTTGAAAGTAAATTCGCCGTAAAACTGCTAAAGGTATATCATTGAGATGATTTTCGATTTCATTTTGAAGAAAACCTAAGTATCTAACCCCTGTTAACTGACCTTGAAACAATATTGGCCCAATTATTCTGTTTCCAACGATACCAGCCCAGACATTGACGCCAAATCTTTCTTGAAAATTGCCCTCTCTCATTTCATGTTGACTTTGTTGGGCCCAGTACCGAGTATTTTGCTTATTGAACATACCATTATTTGTAAATCGGGATTCATCGGAAAATAGAATAAAATCGATAAAATTTGAGTTAGCTCTATAATTTTGAAGCAGCCAATCACAAAACACTACCCGTCTATCGCCATCCTCAGTATACAAATGTTGATGTAACTGATATTTAAATGCTCGATGTCCATGCTTTTTCAGTATTTTTCTTGCTGATTCATAACTTATTTGCAGTTCTTGACTAATTTTTCTTAACGAAACTGTTTTATCAACCTCAACTATAGCAAGTACGTTAATCTCAGTTTCTTCATTTATGATAAACCTCTGTTCCGCCTCTTGATTTCCTATTTGCCTAAAACGATTCTCGACATACGAAAAATACTGATGGGCTGGATGTTGACGATTCGGATATCTATGAGCATACAACTCGGCAGCATTCCTTGAATTTCTATGCCACTCTCCAAATATTAATAACATATCCACTTTTTTACTTTGAGTATACATTATTTTAATGAAAATTTAAACTAAACTTGACGAAAATTAAGAAACTTTTACGTCTGTTCTTAGAGCGTATGTCACTGTCATTATTTACTTAAGTGAGTGCTTTGTTTTCCAAAGAAGACTTGATAAAAACAGTTGCAAATTATTATGCATCATGGCTGTCCATGGCGCACTTGTCATAAGTAAATAAATTATCCAGTATTTTGCTTAATAATATTTAATTTCTGTTCTTATGTCTAATCCAATCGCAAATAAATTAGTACCGTTAGATTCGTCAAAGAATGCTTTTTTCGAAAAGTAGTTGTCAAAAAGGGGTCGCCATTTGAAAATTAATAGTTAGAAATGAAAACGTAATTTTGTCAACTTGTCTTATTCCTGTCTTTCATACTAGTAACTAAAACTTTGCGATTGTATTTTTTTGACATCACCTAAGGCCCTTAGATTAGTTTGCGTCCGATCATGGCCACCTACATGCAATTTTAAAAGTGGCTCTAAAAAAATGAAGTAGGCGTAAAAAGTTTTTAAAATGTCACACTCTGATCTAGAATTGTCTCAGAAATCCAAAAATGTTAAAATATACAGGGTGTTCCATTTAAGAATTTAAAACCGGGGCCATTTCCGGTGAAACCGGAAGTGGCCGGAAAGTGGAAAATATGCGAAAACTTTCCCGTTCACATACCATTTACCTGTACCGATTCTCATTTTGATACACATAATACTCTAGAAATTATGACTTCTCTAATAGATTCGTTGACACCCGGTATATATATATATATATATATATATATATATATATATATATATATATATATATATATATATATATATATATCTTTATAATAAGCTAGATAGATACAGGGTATTCCATTTCAAAAAACGTGGTAAATAAGTTTGGAAATTTGTTAAATTTACATGTCTGTAATACGCACCCTATAAAAACATTTTTTATTATATGGGTTTAAACAATTTACTTAACCTTTATATATAATACTTATAAATGATGTTAGTTGGAAAATATTATAAATTTTATCACTGCATGTTTTTTTTTCAAAAACCCCGCAAAAATGAACAACAAATTTGAGATTTGTATAGAGCATTTTGTGGGGAATCCAAATATATTATATATTTTTCATTTATATTTTTCCATATCACCCTGTATATCCAAAGATAATTTTGGAATATAGACCTATTAATCTTCGACACCTTTTTTTATAAAATATTTTTTCTTACTTTTATAATAACGAAGCTATAATACTTTGCAACACTATTGGACCACCCTGTATATCCAGAAAAGGTCAACTAAAAACCTCATAAACTACTGCAATTTAATAAAAGTTCTGCCATATCTAAACTTAATAAGATCGAAAAATGTTTAATTAAGCATTTTTCGAAACTGTTGCGTTGGAACGTCCAATTAATAGCTCTGCCATAAATTCGTTACAAAAAGGCCTAGTGTAAACGAGGCTATACACGACTTACAATAAAGGGAACACACAATTTAGTTTGCTTTGGCCTGGGCAACCCTCAATCTCTAAAAAAAGCATTATACGTAGGTTACTGATTTATATTGTTGGTTTTCTGAGGAAAAACGTGACAGTGCCTTCAAATGAGGCTTTTCAATATTTGTTGGTACAAGTCGCTAACAAAAATAAATGGGTATTTCTACAAAAATCGGGGAAGTTTCTTGTACGTCTCGTTCAAATATTTTCTTTATTCTTTCGGAATACAAAATTAAGTTTAGAAGAAAAATTGGAGATAGATTGCTTTGTTGTAAGTTCAGTCCCTTGTAAAATGATGTACAATTGAAACAATGGAAGTTTATGAATTTGACGTCATTATTTGTCAACACTAAAGTTGTAATGCCTTGAGATGTGATGAGAATAAGAGAAATCTTAACTTGTCTTGGATCAGGCTTGTCTCCACTAGATTTCGAAATTATGTCGATAGGGAGTTGGTCTTATCTCGACATGAAATAATACGATATTTCCTTAACGGTGAAAAAAATATTATTATCAGCTTCTTTGACATTTAATGCTATTTAATTGATTGATCGGTTGATTAGATAATATGACAGACTAGGTTTATTTGTCAATTTTTAGACTCCCTATATAAACCAACCGAGAAATATTTATACGGGATCTCCTGTGTAGCACTCAGTACAATATTCTAAAAGTAATCCAGTAAACACATCGTTGATACTACGTTTTCCGTTAAATTTAATCATGTTGATTTTTCAACGTTAAAATTTTTTAAAATGTTGCTCTACGGATCTATAGATGTCTTTTGTTACGGCAGCGGAACATCGGTGGATTGATAGTTATTATGTAGACAGGCATCAGTCAAATGCTCAGTGCAGGGGTGTCTAATTACGCACGGCGGTATCTACCTACAGTCGAGATATCCCTACTTTTGAATTCTTCAACGGTTTGACTGCCCGATGGTCAAAATATCCACCCGGTGATCGGTTCTCGGGTACCATCCGTGGGATTAATGTGGTTGAGGACCCAATGAACTTTTTAAAACATCCTGTCTCCTGTATTCCACACTTTCTACAAAGATATGGCTTAAAATTAACTTACGACCTAAGATGGATAATAATACAGACAAATAAATGGTCGGGAGTTCAAGAGTATATTATGTGCGTTGTTCACGGTAGCTCGTACTGAGTGCTAGTGCTGGAAACGGTAACCTGGCGGTATCATTCACGACACTATTCACGTTACCTCGTACTACACGTTTGCGACGCTATTCATGGTGGCTCGTACTTAAATTCGCGACACTGTTCAAGATACCTCGTACTAAAAAATTCAATCGATGACAGTATACACGATGTGTCTAATAGTCACCCGGCATCGAGCGGCGATAGGCGGCGTCTTTACACGCAGTAACGGCGATAAATATCGGGGCGGCAGTTGTTAAGTGCCCTTATCAACGGACATCGGACGGTACCTGGCGGTAAAACATATTCCTGGTTATTACGAAAATAAAACAAAACCGACGGCATGCAATGCGTGTGTGTATAGATGACGGTAGGAAGGAAAGAAAGAAACCAACGCTGCCCGTACTTGTAAGGGTCCTCGTCAGCGTTGGTAGGATAGAAATATATTACCGGTACTTACAAGGGTCCTCGACAATGTCGATCAATAGCGGTAGGAAATTAGGAAAGGAACCGACACTGTTCGTACTTACAAGGGTCCTCGATAGTGTCGGTAGGATGACACAACATTGCCCGTACTTATAAGGATCCTCGACAATATTGGTCATTAGCGGGGTAGGACGTAAGGAAAGCAGTAGATGGTGAAACACCATATACACACAAGCCTAGTCTCACTTACATTACTATCGACTAAACCTCCCCCATCTGGATATAAAGGCCCCACGAATCTTACTTCGGTTAACTGTAGTGAAGCTACAGAAGTTCGCTTTGAGTGTCCTTTGGTTTCGGGGCTGGAGCCTTTTCAAACCTCCAGTTATCTCAGCATTAGTGTTTCCGCTCCTGGTACCGGTGCACATTTGCATACAATCTAAGGTTGGTCTCTCTTAATCTATGTATTCCATGTATCTCATTTCTTTTATCTTATATGTATGTATATGGTCCTAGGTGTTTTTTTCTTCCTAGAATTCCCTGATGCTGCCCATTCGGGTTCCGCGTCTCGATCTCTCCTATCTTCTTTCTTAATATTCTTCTCTGTTCTTTCTTCTCTCTTTAGTCTTCTCTTTTCTTGCTTTTTTCTTTAGAATTTCTTCTGGTTCTTCATATCTAGAATTGGTGTCTTTTAGGTCTTTTTCCAGCTATTTCGGGATTATAGTCCACTGCTTGTCTAATCAGCGGATTGTCCTGTATCTCTGCTTTTAGAAAGAATTTTGTAGCCGCAGTTCTCTCCAAAGTAATAGCCAACTCGATCTTAAATAGCCTTTCCGAGCTCCTCTTACGCCGACGGGTGACGGCGTGGGGTAATCGCCCATACAGTACTGCGGTATATGGCGCGCGACTACAACACTCTAAAAACCGTCGAAAAATCGCATTTTCTGGTATGGCGCGACAAATCTAATTACACACCGGCAATATTGAAACTTTAAGCATTCTTTCCCCGCAAGACTCAGATTTTTCGGATGTATAATAAATACATAAATCCCGGCGAACAATGTCCAAAATTTAAGTAACTTCGTTACAATTTTGGGCATGAGTTTTGGTTTCCATATTATGCATTTTAGTTTTAGAGTTTAAAAATTTATTTTAGAACAGTTACAAATCATTTATAATAACACATTTTTCTAAATGAGCAATGACAATTGAGAGATGTCTTGGCGAGACCAGCATTGCCATGTTTGGCATGTTTTTTTTTTCACTTTAAAACATCTTTGGAAGTAAAATCTTTTGTTTGGTCAGTTTTATATATAATGTTATTAATATTTATATTTATGTAAGTCAGGAACAAACCTATACATAGAAAATTAAGGAAAAACCTAGAAATAAAGTATTGGGATTGCTATCCGATAAATAAACTTTATTTTATGTTTTGTGCTATTTGTTTATTAGTTATTGTATTGAATTTTAAAGGGTTAAAGTGATAATTTGACAAAAGTTACATTTTTTTTATAATAAAACTCTCACTATAGAGAAAATTAGTGATTGCTGGAACGAACGTGCGCGTTTTAGTAAGCCCAATAGACGAATCGTTTCAAGAGATAAAAAAAATTGCTTTAATTAACATCTATATACAATGCTGTTTTACTAGTTTCATACTTACCTATCGACGTTTTCTACAATGTTAATTTTATCAATCAAGGAATACAACAATTTTATTTGATGATATGACAATGTCGCTTTCTCGTGTAATACGGGTTGTGGCGAATAACCAACCCTTTTGTTTTAGGTTATTCTACACAAACTAACATTATTTGATTTTGTTCTTGTTGAATTTAGATTTTTTGATAAAAAATAAAGGTAAGGACTATAAATGTAACTAAGATAAGATCAGAATGGTAAGATTTATCAATTTATGGCACTTTTAAGTGTTTGTAAAGTATAATAATAAGTTTACCAACAGGTGAAATACATTGTTAAGAATTGTAAGGATAAGAGCCATCTTCTTATACTTTCACGTGTTTTATTTCAGTCCGTCTTATTCAACTTTATTTTGGTAAGGTGAAAAAACATATTTTTAAAAAAGTGTTCTGCGATATGCCATAAAATATAATTTAGTATTAAATAATAAAACTTTCTTCTAGATTCGATAGAATTTGTCGTAAGTTCTTAATAAATATTTATAATAAATAGTAGCACAAGTTATGGAACCAATGCCAATTAAAAATGAATTCTAAAAATGGCGGAATTTTCTGCTATTAACTGTTATGTTTAAAAATATTAAACTTGGTGGCTTAACAAACCTGAAATAACCAAGTTGGCGCTGGGACAGGTAATGAGTAATGTGACTCAGTTATATTCCAATTTAGGTTTTTAGTCCGCAAAATAGAAATTAATACAAATTTTTGCAAAAATTTTAGCAAAATGAAATTTTGCAACTTGTAATATCAAATTAGAATTTTGCAAGCCCAAAAACCTAACACTGCAATAAAACACTTTCATTTAATCCGCAAAATGAAAATTAATACAGCTTTTAAAAAAAATGCAATAAAAGAGAATTTTGCAACTTTTGAGATCAAATTCGAAATCTGGGATATGAAAAACTTAGATATACAAAATTTCAGACAAATTAGACAAGCTGTTATTCCTAGTTACGGGTTTTCGGCTTTTCAGACTATAGTGCAATGGATAGGCACGAAAATGGACTAAGAAGTAAAACTCGGGGTTGGTTGACTGCATGCGGAACCCACGTGCAGATAGTCATCGGTCAAATGCTCAGCGCAGGGGTATCGGTTTGACGGTATCTACTTATAATCGGGATATCCCTGCTCTTTGAACTGTTCAACGGTCTGATTGCCTGAAGGTCAAAACATCCACTCGGTGGTCGGATCCCGGGCGCCACCCTCGGGATTCATGTGGTCGAGGGCCCACTTATGCGCCGGGAAGCTTGTTACAGTGGAGAAACGGCAAGCTAGAGGTCAATTTTGCGTATTAGTGCTGGCTGCCGGCTGCCAATTGCTATATGTGGTGTTAAAAATGGGACTAGGTAATAAAACAAACGGTTATAGAACATCCTTTATCCTATATTCCATTCTTTTATACAAAGACATGGTCTAAAACTAACTAACAATCTAAAATGGACAATAATATAAACAAATAAACGGTCTGGAGGGCAAGAGTATGTTTTGAGAGCTGTTCACGGTAGCTCGTACTGTTCGGTTGCGCTGAAGACGGAAACCCGGCGGTATCATTCACAACGCTATTCACGTATCTCGTACTATAAGGTTGCGACGCTATTCACGACGGCTCTTACGCAAATTATGGCGCCTCATATCTAAAATTTGCGTTCACGGCGCTTTGTATTAAAATTCGACCGACGGCGGTATTCACGGCATGTAACAATAACCCGGCAACGATCGACGAAAGGCGGCGTCTCTACACGCGACGGTGATCTCTACTCGCGGCGGCGGCGATAGGCGTCGAAGCGACAGTTGTTAAGCGCGCTTATCAACGGACGGCGAAGGGCACCTGGCGGTTAAATACATTCCTGGTCAAGACGGAAACAAATCTAAACTTACGGCATTAGTGCGTGTGTGTATGGGTGACGGTAGGAAGAAACGAAAGGAACTAACGCTGCCCGTTCTTATAAGGGTCCTCGACAGCGTCAGCAGGATGGAACGACATTGCTCGTTCTTATAAGGGTTCTCGACAATGTCGACCAATAGCGGTAGGAAATTAAGAAAGGAACCGACACTGCCCGTTCTTATAAGGGTCCTCGGCAGTGACGGTAGGATGACACAACATTGCCCGTTCTTACAAGGTCCTCGACAATGCTGGCGATTAGCGGGGTAGGACATAAGGAAGGAAGTGTATGGTGAAACACCATATACACACAAGCCTAGCCTCACCTACATTGCTAGACCAGGAAGGCGCGGTCCGGCAGGCGACCAAGTCCAGTCCGTTTGGACTGTTGACCCGGGTGGAAAACGTGCAGTTCTCAGCGAAATAATGGTCTGCTCAGGCTTAAATAGGCGGCCGGAGCTCCCACTACGTTGACGTGTGACGGCGTGCGGTGATCGCGCATACATTACTGCTGTATGCGGCGCGCGATTACTATGGTCGGACGCTCTGAAAATCTCAGAAAATGATATTTCCCGGCATAGCGCGGTGAATCTAATAATATTCCGGTAATATTGAAACTTTAAGCAATCTTTTCCCGTAAGAATCAAATTTTTCGGATGTAAAATAAATAAATTAAATCCCGGCAAACATACTCATGCCAAAAAATTAATAACTTCGTTACAAATTGTAGGTCGAGTTGCTAAATAGTCTCCGCTACCGATGCGTCTTTAAACCACAAAAATATCAATTTCCACTTAAACAAATAAAACTATAAGCTTTCCTTGTTTTCTGGCACATCCTGTAGATTCCCAGATATTCTTAACATAATCATGTAAGCTAACCATATAATACAGTAAATATAATTTCTTAGTCAATCTTACCTCGAAATTTACTTCACTTTGTACTAGAATAAAACTTCTTTTCTGGCAAATTCTTTGATTTATTTTCATACAAAAACTAAAACTATTAAAATTATTGGCACATGTGATGTAAACAACAAATTACTATAGGAAAAATTTTAATCCGAAAGTTCGAGTTTGTTTAGGATCGGTCTGAAATCAACATCGCATCCCCTATTTTTAACTTGGCACGCACAAATCATCAAGAAATTCCTGCCAGCAGTTTCCCAACTAACAAAGTATTTTTTCCAATATTTTTTTAACCGAGCAATATACTTTAAAGTACTTATTTCCTCTTCCGGTCTATTTTATTTGAACTTCACAGTATTATTGATTGTAGCAAAGGGTGACTCTTCCCTTTTCTTGACACAGAAACGCGGATACCCTTAAAATTTAATTAATTAATTTGTAAACCACATTACAAAAGCAAATCAGAATGTTTTGTGTAATAAATAATTTAAACTAACCTTCTGTCACAATTTCATAACAACGTGGTATTCTAAATCTAGATCAATTTAACCGCAACTGAAAATAATTTATAATTAAATTTGAACCTGATTCCGTTATTATTTAGAATAAATTTTATGTTAATATCAATGTTTTTTCGTATCTAAGAGAATACATTTAATTGCAATCTGACGCCCAAAAGAATGAGGCAATCAATTCGATATTTGTTTTAATTTATTTATTTATTTTATATATACAATTCGACGTCATTTTTTTAAAAGTTGTTATGCACATAATTTTTGACGGAAATGAGATATTTTGATGTGAAGTCATTAAAGCTACCTAGCCGACTAGAGCAGGTGCTCCAGTATTATTTTCCTTAAGAACTTTAGAACGTTGGACCACTTTAAAGTAGGTAGCTCATTTTCTTCTATTTAATGTGCCCTAACAACTGAATTCTACGGTTTTCTAAAGCGCTGAACTCTGAAAGGATGTGGATAGATGTTTCGTCATCTTCCTTACAAAACATACTCTCTTTTCTCTCTGCTAACCCGAATAGGTGTCTCTGCAGGTAGTGAGATTGGGCTCTATTTTCTGATTCCATCTGTCAGCATCCTTCACCATACTCTCCATGAGTATATATATATATATATATATATATATATATATATATATATATATATATAAAGGTGGAAGGTTTATGATTACTACAAAGGCGGCTGTTAAGCACGTTTTCATTGATCCAGTTATACATTCACAGGTCACTCTTTGAACTTGCAAGAGTTTAGCTCTTGTATTGGTCAGACTGTCTTTAGCTCCAGATCACAACCCCACATGTGATGATTGATCTCATTATTGCAGTGTACATCCACTGCAAGATTTTTGAGTTTGTGTCCCAACTTTTTCCTGCAAAAGTTCCACAAAACATCAAGGCTTTTGTAGCCTTATTGATTACTTCCTTTTCGTATTTATTTCGGGGAAGTTTATTATTTAAATCAGGCCCAGATATTTAACCTCTGACTTCCACTCAATAACGTTCCAATCCATTTTGATGGTTCAGGTTTCTTTTCCTTCACTTGGGTGGTTTTGGTTGGGTTGACGTTCAGTTCCATCATCTCGTACCATTCTTTAGTGTATTCAACTCCTCTCAGGACTACGTCGCAGAGAATATTTTAGAATTTGCCCCTCGCGATTATGACCGTGTTCTCAGCATAGCCCTGATAAGATACGTCGAGGTCAGTCAGATCACAGAAGAGTTAATTTACAGTTAAACTCCACATAATTGGAAAAGGTATTCCCTCTTGAGAGCATCCCCTGGTGGTACAGAGGGCGTAAATGTCTTGTCCTATCTCTGTCTCTACTATTCTTGTGGAGATAAGTCGCGCCATCCATTTGAATGTCTTTCTGTCTACTCCCATGTAATCTAGTGTTCTTCTGACGGCCCCATATGAAGTGTTGTCGACAGCCTTTTCTATATAAAGAAAGGCACATACTATGGTTTCCTTGCTGTTCAGTGCGTCTTGGATCTCACCTGTTTATTGTATCAGTACGATTTCCATAGATCTTGATATCCATGTTGATGAGGGTGCAGTGCCACCTATTCAAAAATTGAAATATTTATTAACTGCTCTCTTCATCGTTTTTAAGATAAACAATGTGAGGCTGATAGGTGGCAGGAATTTATGGTGTGTAATGTCCTGTTTCCCCGCTTGAGACAGGTTTGTTACAGAGGGTTTCAAAACTGTTGTAAATATGCCGGCAATGTAACAACATAAATATAAGCTAATTTTCGACAACTAAAAAATTTCTTAAAGCGTGTTTCGTAGTGACACCGGTGGTAGATTTGTTAGTGGGTTTCACCGATGCCTTTCCCAGACACCCTTGTTTACGTACTTAATTACTTTTGGATGTTATATTTGAAGTCATGCCTTGACGGAATCTATGGGTAAGATGTTGCACCAATAGGCGGTCGTTCATACAACACCACCCTGCCAAGGCAATGCTTCATTGAATGAAGTACCTGAGAAATCTGTATGGGTGTGCCTTTTAGTGGTCTTTTCTGTAGGGTCCGGGTTTAATCAAAGCCCACGATTTGAAGTCCTTATATCGCGTCGTCCTTGCTCGGGCACCATATTGTAAATATGCCGACGATATTACGACATAAATCCAAGCTAATTTTCGATCAATAAAAAACTTCTTAAAGCGAGTTTCGTCCCGATACCGATGGCGAACTCGTCTGGGGGTTCCACCGTAGCCTTTCCCAGACAATCTTGTTTATGTACTCAATTATTCTTGGATGTTATATTTCAAGTCATTCCTTGACGGGATCTATAGGTAAGATGTTGCACCTATAGGCGGTTGTTCATACAACAAAACTTTAAAAAACTGAACAAATTTGTATTCGAATGATGGGAGACATATTGACAAAATTTTCAGCATATTCTAAGAAACTCTTCAGGGTACTCCTACAGAATTATTTCCGGGATAGATTTATTTAAACTAGTGGAACACTGAATAGATTCATTTGTAAATGAACATTTTAAACGACCATATTTGCATATAACCTCTGTGTGTTCTTTATGTGTTTTTAAATATACAAGGTGTCTCTAAAAGGTTCGTACAAAACGCTGGAGCTCATTCCTCAGGTTGTAGCCCAGTTATCTTAGTCCAAATATATTACTAAAATAAGATTTAAATTTACAATATTATGTAAAATAGACTAGTTGGTTAATCAATCTACATACTGAAAAATAAAGAGTAAAAATTTGTTAATCGGTGTTTCATGAATTTTGTAACCATTCTTCTGTTAAATAAATAACTGGCAGTAAATCGACTTGTTCATGCTCACATAACACTTTTTTAAAATATTACATAAAATTCATTGTTTCACCGCCTTCCTACATATAAGAAATTGTAAGGAAATACACCTCTCTCCCCTTCTCCTCAAATACTTACGTAATTTATGGATTTTTCATAACAAGGGTGCTAAGAAACACGACAAAAAAGTAAATATATGTATTATAATATACTGTATAAAAATAATGTTCTTTATAAGAAGAATTGCAGCAACCACCATAATCAAATTTAAGTTGTTTTGATCCGACTTAGCTATAAATATCCAACTGCTTTTTATTTGTGTTTTTTTTTCTATTTTGTAACAGAAAAGTTTTTACGAATAAAAAAATTGTTTGTCTAAAACTTATCGAGCTTCATGTCAACAAGTTAGTTTTATTAAAATTACATAAAAAATTATTTATTCAAATACTTAATTTTTTTGTAGTACCTTTTAGCCATTAATTGTATGTTACGTATTTTTTGCATAAATTGCGAATTATTTTAGAGGAGTAACATTTTGTTTATTTATTAATTATTATAACTACATATATACATATATAAAGCATAAAAGAAAATCCATATTATTGAGTCCTGGACTCAAACCTCTTTCAAGTGAAACGGAACGCAGCTGTCAGATGTGACATAACCTCACTTTAACTTTCTATTTTCCCATTATGTCTGTAAAATGGTATGAATTTGGAGAATGGTGAGCTTGCTGAAAATGTTTATAAATCTAGAAAAAGAATGTCGTGTAACATAATAAAATGTATGGAGATTATATCCGAAGATGTTATGTAAAGTACTATCCGTTTTATTAAGAATCTCGATATTAAAAATGCTCAAGCTATATATTTGCAGGTATTGATTGAAAAGAAGGAGATACAGAGAAAACGTCCCTTATTTGAAGAACCGAAAAAACAGAATTTACTTGAATTAATTAGAGCATGTTTGATTTCCACTTATTTTACTTTCCAAGGAACCTTCTGCGAGCAGACTTCGGGAGCGGCCATGGGATCTACGCTCACGATCACCAATTTGACACGGTCTAAGCCCAAGAACCATGATCCTATGATACCAAATTTATTGTAAATTAAGCTATTATTGAGATCAATATTTAACACTCTGTATATCGGAAACTACCTACTTTTAGTCTAACGTCAATGACTCTAGATCTTCATATTTTAGGGTCGAGAATTCGTACAGACCTTTTAGAGACACCCTATATATCAATGTTTAATATGACTTGGTAATTTTGGTATTACTACCAATACATTAACGCAAATATTATTTCTAGAAACCGCTGACGAACGTCTGGTAAGCCACTGTTTCCATATATCGTAACAAGTTGAATTTATTACAACCAAGCAATTCCAGCTTTTAACTATTCACCTTAGTAATAACAACCCGCCTCAATTTTAACCGCATATTAGCAAGTGAATTATACAGGTTGTCCAAAGATTAATCCGTGCAATGAAGTATGAAACGCAGGATTGGTTTAATTAAGTTTTGCGAGGGCAAATTTCAATATGGTTTAAATGGGGTACGTTTGTGTACTTAAAACTTTAGCTTTCGCGGTTGATACCATTCTATTTATTAGGGCGTAAAATAGACGAAAGGTCGGTAATTATTTAGGAAAGCACGTTCTGGAATCAAGTCTGGAAGATATAAAGAAAAGAAAATTACTTTCATCTTAACTTTTTTGCTCTGGCGCCTATTTTTAACCGACTTCTAAAAGAATGAGGTTCTCAATTCGTCGACTATGTATTTTTTTTGTGTGTATTGTAACGATTACTCCGGAACAGTTACTGACCTCTACTATGGACCCCTACTCTTGTCGGCTGCTAAAGCCAAAAAATGGCAAACCATGGGCGAAAAAATGCGTCTCTGCACATCGGGCGCCAGTCATATTTTTGGACGTTGATCACATAAGGGCATGTGCATAAGCGACTTCCTATTATCGATCGGTTGTTTCGTACCGCCATTCGTAAACAGCACAGTATCGGTTCAACGCCATTTTTATATTTACTTTTGCTTTGTGAGTTGCGTGCGATTTAAACGGATTTATAGCGTTTTAAGTGATTTATTTTATTTGTTTTTGTGCTTTTATTTAATATAATGGAATGTGTACATATTTTATTTGTTTTATTTTCCTTTTTCTCTATAGGGTAAAAAATAGTGTTGCTTTACAACGTTTTTGGATTTATAGTGTTTTCGTATAACACTAAATTTCCAAAACATGTAGTACGATATATTTTTAGCACTTTCCAAATGATTACCAAAAGACAAACTGAACTTATAAGCAATCAATTCTTAAAAAAAAATCTGAAAATTCGCACCAGACCATAGAATAGTTTATTCTATCATATGAAAAAGTACATTCATCAATATGTCAAGAAATGGTACAAATTCTCCATCTATTACATTACTTACATAAATAAAAACATACATCCTCAAAATGAAGTTGGAATATTTTACATACATACATATATAACTTACAATAATTATAATGCATTATTATTTTATTATATACATAAAATATTTCAGTACAAGGTTTATATTTTAGCCAGAATTGGCTATTGGCTCTATAATTTCTAAGCTGTTTGAATTATTTTTTCAAATTGTCAACGACTTTTTTGCAGTTGCTAATTTTCACAATGTCCATATTCTTGCATAACTTCATCCACCTTATATTTAACCGATGTTTCCACGCAGCTCAAATGTTTTTTTTTGTTCTGCAGTCATTCTATGATTTATTATTTTGTATGTCTGAAGATTGAGGACATGATATTAAAAAGCGTTGTTCATTATTAATACTGGTTTTAGAAGTAAATTCAAATTAGTTATGTCCATACTTATTTTATGAAATTGACATGATTCATGTGGTCATGGCAATAATTCATTAATATGTCAACAAAAGCAAAATATTACAAAATAAATTAGACAAATGTGAATTTCTTTTGTTGGTATATTTTTTTATTCACCCCCAGCAATGACCTTGTTCACTTATTTTATTTGAAATAACATTTTCATCATTTTGTCGAAAAAATTAATACGATTAGAAAATATATGCTCCGTTCACCATTACGGTAGAAAAATATTATTATATAAAATATTTTTAAATCCTGCATATCCGTTGACAAACCCATTTCGTATTAATATTTTCTTAAAAAATGAAAAAAAAAGATAAGGAAAAGAAGGTCATTATTTTCTAATAATTAGAGAATAAATTGCCGGACCTTAAAAATGTTAATTATTCACTCCCACCCTACAACAAGAAAGTTAACGCAACACAGACGGAAACAATAGATTAGATAAATAGTTAGATACATTTTCTTCACAATTTTACTTTCACAGTATAAGAAATGACTAAACTAACTCCCATCGGTAGACACAGACCGAATTGTTCCTTTCTGCTTCAGATATTATTTGTACCCATATAATATGACTCCCAGAACAAGAAAGTTACATGACATCAACTTTTTTACTAAAGATTGCAACCATGGTTGCAACTTTGATAGCTTGCTTGATTTAGACACCATTTATGACTAATTGAACTAACTAAATAGATTTTTCGAAGTTAGGTCCTGTCGATGGTCACCTGATCATTTTATAGTGCGCATGCCAACATCTGATCTACGATGTTCACATTTTATTGTCGTAAATTTGCCGTTTTTGTGATTAAACTCTGCGGATCTATAAATATTTTATCTAAGGGAACAGTAGCACCGATCTGAATGGAAATTTTTAAGTTATATTCAGGAAGTTACTACGGGAGTCCCATACTTTTTAGGATGAAATTGGTGCAATAAAATCCAAGATGGCGCTGACAATATGGCGGCCAAAAAAATTTATCTTGTCCAATTTCCTCCAAAATTGGTATTGGGAAATTTTCGGAATCGTACACAACGAATATGAAATAGGGACGATCACGGCCAGGCGCGGGTTCAAGCCCCGTGCACGGCAACTTATTTAAAAAAGTTATCAGACCATTAGAGGATAGTCCCATTAGTAGGTAAACACTAGACTGACAGAGTGAAAACTCGGGGTTAGTTGAGTGTTGAGGACCGTGGTTAGGGACCCACCTTAAACTGTAGGTCCCGTTACTAAAATATCAAACAGGTTGATGTGTCATTAATTAATTAATTAATACTACTACTACTACTACTACTACTAATATGAAATTATTTTTCAAAAATTCAATGTGCATTTTTACAATAAATTTAATTCTATTTTCTAAATATGTCTTCCAAAAGGCAGCTCCCGTAAAAAATATCCGCTGTGGTTTAGTAAAACCATATATAAAGATATTAAAACTAAGAATAAGCTTCGAATAAAAAGCAGAAAATCAAAGAATTTAAATTTATTAAATCAATTTATAGAATTTAGGACAAAAATTAAAAGAGATGTAAAAATAGCTCATATTCAATATTTAAATAAAATTCAGCAACATATAAGTACGGATCCTAGGTTATTCTGGAAGTACATTAATGATAACAAAAGTACTCCTAGTATTCCCGGAAAAATGCATTGTGATGGGAAAGAGTACGTTGAAGGCAGGGCAATTTTGAATGCGTTTGCTTCATACTTTGGATCTGTATATAGAGGTGATGACTTGACTGATATTGGCATCAAGGATAAAAATAATATCTATGAGCTTTATGAAATCAAAAAAACCGCTTAGAATATTGTTTAATATCTCAATTAGTACGGGTTATTTTCCTAAAATGTAGAAGGAGGTCAAAATATACCCAGTATTTAAAAAAGGTGATTTGGCAGATATTAAAAATTATAGACCAATTGCTATTTTGTTATGCCCTGCAAAAATATTTGAATCGATTATATATATATATATATATATATATATATATATATATATATATATATATATATATATATATATATATATGGTTAAAGTTGGCAGCCCTGCTGACAGCTGACAGATTTCCTAACCGCATAATTCAAATCCATTTTACAATTACATATGAGTCGGACAGGAACTAACAAAATGGTTCCTCCTGTTTATTTTTTATTTTAAATTTTAAAGTCAATTTTATGTATTAAGTTGTTGTAAATTGGTCTGTGACCCAAGTTTCTATTCTCTGTTACGAATGTACATTGTCATAAAACCATTTAACATCTTAGTGAACGACCTCAAGTAAAGATGAAAGTTATTTAAAATTATTGGGAATAGTTATCTCACTAATGTCCCTTTTTTTGTAACTATTGTAGTCTCCCTGAGGATGAAAATTATAAAAAAGATTGGATTATCTTTAAAGAGTACTCTTTCACTTGCTGCACACCCCAATATTAACTAGTTTCTTCTAACTAGTCAGCAACGACTACCCTCTCTCTCGCCTCTGTCTCTCCTCGCCTCTCTCTCTCTCTCTCTCTCTCTCTCTCTCTCTCTCTCTCTCTCTCTCTCTCTCTATATATATATATATATATATATATATATATATATATATATATATATATATATATATATATAGAGAGAGAGAGAGAGAGAGAGAGAGAGATTTTTAAATGGCTGCAACATACTCCAGCAGGTTGAAAGATTATTTTATTCTTCATTCATAAATAAAATTTAGAATATACAGTAAAACTTTTATTGTGTTTTACAACCTGCTTGTGTCGACGCACCTGTGGCTGAACAATTAAAGGCGTGAATAAAACCTATGCAAGGAGTCTGATTTTTTTGTGGTGTCCTAATTTCAGGAAGACAAACAACTTGTTACAGCGACATCCTTTTAAATTCAAAATATCCACCACTGAGAGTTAATGACGTGACACAGTTGTTTTATGTCTTTCCCCCAAAACAAACTCGGTTTTTTATTACGTTCAGTAGCCTATTTTGGCAATTTGACCCCTGAGAGATCCCCGACAATCTACTGTATCATAAAAAGAGCGTTGTAAATACGTATTTTATTTTTAGGACAAAATAAATCTGGGGTATTTCTTTAGTTTTACATTTTATCATTGAGTCGGTTACGAGTTATTTATGTACAGTCTGACCATAAGGGTTGTCTGTAAAATATGTCCAATTTATAAACAGAACTTGAATTGAAATAAAAAAATTAGTTCAGGTTAGGAAAAACCGTCACATTACATATTGTAACTTAGAACATTTAAAACTAAAAATATTTTTAACAAGTTTTAAATTAATTTATGATTTTTTCAACGAAGCTACATATGTGGCAGACCTCCTTATAAGGGATAATTTTACCAATTCCCCATTAGACCAGGGTATCTGTTTTTAGTGACCATCTCTTTACAATAACACAGCTCACTGAGAAAAAATCAGCACGGAACCAAGAAATACACCTGCTCTACGTGGATCTCAAAAAAGCCTATGACAGCGTACCACGACAAAAAATCTGGGAAGCTCTAGAAAAAACAAATATAAATATAATACTTATCAAGGCTGTTCAAGAGCTCTATTGAAATAATACAAGCAAAATAAAGAAAGGGCATAATATTTCAAAAGGATTCACGGTTAGCAAAGGGCTCAGCAGGGATGTTGTTTGTCTCCAACTTTGTTTAAAATCTACTTGGATCAAGTGTTAAAAACATGGAAAAGAAAGTGCGAAAATATGGGCATTCCACTATACATATTGTGTTTCTCAGACGATCAAATAGTTCTGGCACAAGACTACGAAGATCTAGAATACATGGCTCGTAAGCTAATAGAAGAATATCAAAAGTGGGGGATAGAAGTTAACATCAAAAAAACGGAATACATGTGTATTGGAGGACAGCAACAAAACTTGATTCTGGAACAACAGCAGCAGGAAATAAATCACTGTGAGAAATACAAGTATCTCGGTATGCATATAACCAACGACGGCAAACTTGACGAAGAAATCAAGCATAGAAACAACCAGGGACGACAAGCTATTCGACAGTTGAACTGCATATTGTGGGATAAAACAATATCCAAAGAAAACAAACAAAAAATCTTTAATAGTATTGTTAAAAGCATTGTCACCTATGGAAGTGAAGTATGGCCATTGAAAGAAAGAACTCTAAGAAGACTGAAAGCTACAGAAATGGATTATTGGAGAAGAGCGGCTGGAAAATCCAAAATGGACAGAGTCAGAAATGAAAGAATCCAATAAATTATGGGCGTTAAGCACAAGATAACAGAAGATATTCAAATCAACCAACTTAGATGGTACGGACATGTTCAACGAATGGACGATACTAGACTTCCAAATAAAGTTTTAAATTGGACAACACAGGGAAGAAAAAAGAGAGGTAGACCCAGACTAAGTTGGAGAGAAGGAGTGGATTAAGATATAAGAGCAAGAAGAATGGATGAAAACCTATGGAAAAACCGAAATCAACGGAGACTGGAAATCAGAAGACGGCGTAGAATGTTATAAACTGATGTCCAAGCGAATCTTTGTTTATTAATACAATTAAGCATACTATAACGATATATATTTACTTTAATTATCAAAATTGTTTAAGCAATCATCGTTTAAACAAATTGAAACAAAAAATTGGTCTTAAAATATTTTATTCGTTAAATACAGGTTAAAATAAAATAATTATTTTATATAAATTATATATGAAAACTTAATAGTTATAAGTAATACAATATTTCTACAAATATTTGGAAAGTAATATTTTCGGAGATGAGAGCATGATGCTTTAAAATGTCACCGTTAACATGAAAGTAGTGGGGCGGGAGAAAAACATCTGCTCAAACTGGCTTTCTAAAGGTATAGAATAGGCATTAAAGAGAGTTAGTCAGTAGTTATTATGTGTCCCTGTTTGTGGAAAGATACTGGTTACAGTGTTACCAATAATTGTATTTTATAATTGTGCACGACATGATATGTATAATTAACATGCAAATGAATTGAATTTGGAAACAAGTTTTTCAATTAGAATTAATGTCGTTTTCACCATTATATTTACTTATTAATCAAATATTTTTCCTAATTTTTTCGTATAGGTGAATATAATGAAACAATTCATTTTTGCCGAAAGGAATGGTAACTGGGAATTGCATATAAAAAGTTCGCGTAGAATGTTGCCATACTTAAATGCCAGTGGTCATTTTCTTTATGCCAAATCTTTGGGAATATATATACAGGATATGCATAATCTTCCAATCATAATGAACCCCACTGAATATGACAAATACGTCAGATTATTTTAGTGTTAGAAGATCTGAAAAATTCTGGTGTGGCGTTTAGACAGACATGTGTATAGAGCAGTTTAAGATATAATATTTAGTGTTAAGAGTGCTTTATTGAACTTTTTGAACATAATTTATTAAAAATAACTATTTTATTTTTATCCGTATTTTACGAATAAAATAATTTAAAACCAAAACTTCTTTCAATTTGTTTAAATAATGATTATTTAAACAATTTTGATAATTGATGTAAATATATATCGTTATAGTATGTTTAATTATATTAATAAACAAAGATTCACTTGGAAAGTCCAATACTATAGGGTTAAGTATGCTGTAAGTATGATGCATAAATAACGTCATTTGTTTATAACAAAATGAATGCATGATGGGTACATGGCATTACGATATTTGAGTTCCATTATTCGTGGTACATCGATTTAAAGAAAATGAGCAAAATCGCTCCATTAGAAGCCGAGAAAATGAAAATTTTTTTAGATATGTTTTTTACATCTTCGAATTCAATTTTAAAATGAGAGCTCCCCACCCCGCTTTTTTCATTTCACTCGTGCGTGGGCGATATTCTTTTCATTTTTTATTAAAGTCTCCGATAACTTAAACATTTAAATATTTGTATCAAAAAAGAGCTCAGCAAGACAAAGTTTTTGGTTCAAGAATCAGGTTTGTATTGTTTATAGATTCACCTTAACAAGCTGTCAACTTTGATAGTTTGTATCTCAGAAACCGATTGACGGATTTGAAATTTTTTTTCGTGAAAAGAAGCGTCTTTCCAAGTATTTTCAAACCATGTATTGCAGAAAAAAATCCAATGAAAATCCCCCGAAATAATCTATTTGTTTATAAGCAAAAATATCAACAATGTCTTTAAATAATTCCTGAGGGCGTCCAAATCATCCGATTTTGATTTTGAAAAAAGCGTTGGAAAACTGGAGTTTCCTGCTATATGTCGAAAAGAAATTAATATACGTTAACGCGATATTATAGACTCAGACAAACTTGAAAAATGGTCAGTTTTTGTAAACGAAATCGGAATGCAAAATTATTGTGCAAAAACTATCTATTCGATCTTAATGAATTTTAGTATGTTATTTTATCATGGCATAATGTTTTCTTTGCTCTAATATGAAGGTCTCCAGAGAAATTTAGATGGTCAAAAAGAATTGATTAAAAACCTGTTTTTTTACCTTTTTTTTAATTATTGCTATTTTGCAATAAAGGAAATATATTTTGAGATTTCCGACTAACTCTGTCTTATGAAAAATTTAATTACGAAACTTTTGTTCTTTTTGAACTTTTCTCTAAAATGAATACCTTCAAACTTACATGAGAGAAAAGTTGAAAAAAAAGGTTTTTTTTTCGTTAATTTTGTATTTTTATTAATAAAAACAATGTTTCCCAACTTTTTGTAAGTACGTATATCAAATTTATCGTTATTCAGGTTATTCTGAAAGCTCTCATGCAAAAATCTCTATTTCCATTTCACATCCAAGCAACCCCGATATTTTAGAGATAAGCCCTGGTCTACATAGGTTTCCATTATTGAGAGGTTAAACTGTAAATTAAAAATACTTTCTATTGTCCTCAAAATCAAATAAATTTCACGTAAAGAAACCAAAAATATTATTTAAAACGAGGAAGACAAAATAAAATTAAATTAAGAAGCGCAAACAATCTAAATTTACAGCAGAATAGTGCCACTATTTCATGAAGAATAGTAAATTTAAAGAAAACAGGAAAGCTACAAGCTGGAGCATCCAGTCCCGAAAACTGGAATTACGAAGTCAGAATTACGAGAATGGAGCTTTCGTAAATAGATTATGATGTCGGAACATGGCTATGAGACTTTCTGCCAGACTTTCTGGACCCGCTTAATTGCCAGATTCAATTTGGAGATGTCCGAGAGAGATGGTATGATGTAATATCATAGACGAGCGAGTTTTTGTCCGTGTTTGTGCATTTAATGTGACTACTAAACTAAGAGGAAGCGCAAAGTTTGAGATATTGCATTGTATTGTTACATGTAATGAGATTTAGGATCGCGACACACAATTAAAATGTCTGAGAGTTTCTAAAATGAAATTGTGATATACTGAGTGTCCCATTTTTAGGTTTACACTGTGCCATCCTGCTAAAAATTAGAGGAGTCGCCTTAAAATAACCTTGAGATCGTATTTTTAGTAGTAATTTTAGATCCTCTTTATTTTTTTTTTTAAATAGAAGCCCCTATTCCGACTTTAAAAATGAAAAGGACCAAAAATTGTACGTCCAAAAATATTACCTCTTATGGGATTCAAATGACACTTCGAGGTCACTTGAAAGACAAATAAGTTTCCTCTGTAATAACTGCTGACAATACATGTGAGAAAAAATATTCTAGACAAAATTGTTGGGACAGTATAGTTCCCCTTAATACTATCCTTGACTTTGACGTTAAGCATTTCAAGGTCATAGGAATTTTATATAATGGTATCACCAACAATCCATTAATTGAAGGATTTTCAATAAAATAAGCTGTTTTGAGGATTATGTACTTCATAAGACGCATCAATTTTTGACGTTCCTCATTCTAGATGAATTACTTTTTAGTCTTCTTTGACATGGCTAAATCACCATTCAAAACATAAATTTACCTGGTTTTTCTATTTCTTGCTTTCAAAATAAAAGTTTCCATTATAAAAATTTACTAGATCTTGATATGCCTAAGGTCAAAGTTATCATTGTGAGTAACTGCTGACCTATACAAGTTTCAACAAGCAGCACTCAATCTTTAAATTACCCTTTAGTGTTCTACTTACCTTCTAACAAAATAACACATTAAAACGTCAAATTTTCCATTCTTTTCAGAAAATAAATTAACCTTGACTAACCGCTTAAACTGACCTCAAGGTCAAATGCAATGTCATCTCCAAATGACCGTTACATCTCTTCTCTGGAATATTTTTTTTCTTAAAACATATATATATATATATATATATATATATATATATATATATATATATATATATATATATATACTCTATATAACTATTTTTATTGTCTATTTTTAATTAAAAAAAAACGTCAATAAAAAAAAAGAATTGTTCCTCAGAATTCGAAAATTTTGAGATTATGTAAAAACTCTCTGTGGCATACGTCAACGAAAGAATTATATCAAAAAAGATTGATGGAAAAAATTGAAAAAAAAAACAATAAATGAAGAGAAAGATATAAATTATAGCTGGGAAAAAATTAAGGGAAACATAGAAAAAGCTTCAAATGAGTCATTGGGCACATATACAATCACAATCAACAACAAAAATCCTAATAAAACTCCATGGTTCCGTAAGGAAGTTAAAGGTAAGTGTAACGAAAAAAGAAAAGCATATTTAGTATAGAACGTCAAAAACGCCGGAAGCATACAATAGATACAAACTAATTCGTAACGAAACTAATCTACTAGTCAGGCAACTAAAAAGTGAACATTGGGAACAGTTCCCTAAAAGAATGGAAGGAGACTTCTATAGTGTACAAAAACAAATGTGGCGACTGATAAGACCATAGCGCAAAGAAATATCTGAACTCTCCGAAACAAACAAAATATCAGAGGAGAAATGCATAGACTACCTAACAAAATTATTTGAGGGAGATGCTAACATTGGAAAAAACAATATACCAGCAATAAGGAATAATGTGAAAGTCACCATCCAAGAAGTAGAAAAAGCTATAAAATCCTTAAAAAATAGAAAGTCTCCTGGACAAGACGGAATTCATAACGAATTGTTGAAATACGGAGGACAGGGACTAATACAAGAACTCACAAGCTTCATTCGAAAAATCCTGAAACAATGCAAAGTACCAGATAGGTGGAGAGCCAGGACAATAATGCTTATGTTTAAGAAAGGTGACAAACAAGAACCAGGGAACTACAGGGGTATTAATCTACTGGACACAACTCTGAAACTCGTTACGAAAGTAATCAAAAATAAAATTAATTCGGTTACAACACTGGAAGACGAACAGCAGGGATTTAGATCAGGAAGGTCCTGCGTGGATGCAGTATTTATTCTACGACGAAAATCTCTAGAATACAATAAACCAACATTTTTATGCTTGATAGATATAACAAAAGCATTCGATCGCATAAAGCTAGATGACGTAATCCACCTGTTATATAAGAGAAATATTCCTATCAATATAATTCAGACCATCGAAAACATATACGCAAACAATAAAGTTCAGATTCGCACTAACGGTAAATTATCTACACCCATACCAGTCAGCAGCGGTATTAGACAGGGAGACTCGCTTAGTCCTTTATTGTTTAACATGATAATGGACGAAATAATAAAGGAGGTACGACTTGGTAGAAGATATAAAATGGGTGATACAGATATAAAAATTCTCTGTTATGCTGATGACGCTGTGTTATGTGCCGAAAATGAAGACGACCTCCAGAGATTGTTAAATACCTTTAATCTTACGGGGAGAAAATACAATATGATTATCTCAGCCGAAAAAACTAAATGTATGGCAACCTCAAAAGAACCCCTCCGATGCAAACTAGAACTAGACGGTCGAATAATACAACAAGAAATGAGTTTCAAATATCTAGGAATCGACATAACTAGTTATGGCAACATCGATTATCAAGTAAGAGGGCAGGTGGCCAAAGCAAACAAAGTGGCGGGTTGCCTCAACAACGTGATCTGGCGAAACAAACACTTACAACAAGAAACAAAGGTTCGGATCTACAAAACCACAATTAGACCTATTATGACATACACCTGGTCAGAGACGACAAAAACGAAACAACTATTGGAGACTACAGAAATGAGAATATTTCGATGAATAACAGGAAAAACGCTACTAGACAGAGAAAGAAGCGATAACATCAGGCAATCATGCAACACAGACTGCATTAATGAGTGGGTCCTACAACGTAAAACACAATGGAACAAACACATAAGCCGAATGACAGAGGATAGACTGGTAAGGATCGCACGAGATAAATCGCTTAGTGGTACACGCAGTAGAGGTCGACCGCGGAAAAGGTGAAGCGATAATTTAAGTCCAGAATGAGGAAAATCGAAGAAGGAACAGGTCAGAGACCTATTATAGAAGGGAAAAGAAGAAGAAGAAGAAGATGTAAAAACTGGGGACAACACGATAAAACCACCTTTAGATTCATGATCAGAGAGTCAAAATCTATAGGAAGTGGAGCGGTGTCCTTGGAAGTAGGTATTAAGTTGCAATTGTTACCAATAAACTAAATTGTCCCACTACAAACGAGTGATAGTTTCATATATGTCTATTTTCACAAAAGTAATAGCTATATATATTTTGCTAGTCTAAAAACAAAGAAGCGAATACAATTGAGGAAAATTAACTTATTCGTGACATTATTACGAAAACACGAGCTTTTATTGTATATGTGAAAGCGTGGATGTGAAAATTAACAAGATATAACTTAGCACGATTGTTTCTCTCTTTGTCGTTAACCGTAGTTTATAAAACGGGCGTTAGTAGTGATTATGTCTGTTGTATTTCTTGTTAGCTTTAATACAAAGCAAACATTTATTAACGTGTGTATATCAAATAAAAGTAATGAAAATATCAAAGTAGATATATTATTATGTTTTTAATTATCATAATCTTGTGATATATGATTTTGATAATTAGCGTATAATATACAGGGTAGTCCAACAGTGCTTGCAGTAGAATAGCTCGGTTATTATAGCAATTTTAAAAATTTGTTACAAGCAAAATTGGTGAACCGCGCAGTGTATAAATTGGGACCGCGAAGGGTATAAAAGTGGATCGTTGTTATAAAAATATATGTCACCGCTAAATTCCGTCGCCAAGTAGATTCAAATACAAGTTCCAAATAATGCAAGAGCGTAAAAAGGGGGTCTTGGAAAGGCACCGGCGGACCCAGTGAGGAATCCACCGCCTGTGATCGAGGACAAAACACCAAACTTTTAGTGGTCAATTGTGTAAACCAAGTTGTCCGTGTTCTGGCTTTAGGAAATCTACGCAATAATTTAAGTGCAATTCGTAGCAAGGGGCCTACGTTTACAATACCATCGACGGCTATAAATTTATTTCGTTCTTCTCCCCAAGAGCTTCGAATTTAGAAAAATAGACACAATTCCGCCTCACGTCGAAAGCTCTATTTCGCTTGTTATACCATGTTATCTTTCCTCCCCCCCCCCCCTCAAGAGCTTCCCAGCTTCCTGGCCATAAATTAATAAGTTAACATAAACAGTTTTCTCTTAAAGTATATAAGAATAAATCTCTTATATATAAAAACAAAATAGAAAACGAAAAACACCTAAAAGGGGGCATCTCGCCGTTACCCTAGGGGAACACCTTATACAAGGGGAGATACCACTCATCTCTCACCGCACTCGGAGACGCTGCAATTTTAACCTACTGTCACATCAACAACTTTCAAATAATCAAGTCGAAAACTTAGGCATATGATTTCTTAATGTTAATAAATAACGCCGCAATGATTTAAAAAAAAATCTATCTCGACTTCTATTGGTCGTAGAGATTTGTTCTTTTAATTCGCGCAAAAATATCAACTATCGCGTCCAGTATCGATATCGTTATTTGTCGAAGCGGTATTCTATTTGATTATAACGAAAAAATGAATGCTAATTTTGGTAAACTGTTTCAATAATTTAAAATCAATACTGCTTGTCGTTCTTTTTTGATATTACTAATATAAGCCTCAAAATTTGAGTTGTGCTTTCGCAGATTGCCGTGGGACTTACCGATCGCAGAGAATAAACAATTAGATATAACCCCAAACGTTGCAAAATACTATTTAATATTTTTATTTGAAATTTTGCATACTTATTTTATGCTACAGTATGAAGTATATGCAATTGTTTATGAACAGTTGAAAAAATGGATATTTTTAGCAAGTTTTTTTACAACTCAAAAAAACTATTTTTTACGCCTCATGTTCAATAGAAATTTTTGCAAAAAAAATTGAAGACTAAGAAACCATAAGTTACCACCATTATTATAAACATCATTTCGCTAGCTGTTATCTAAAAACACTAAGTATTAAAATTATTTGATTTGGACCCTAATTTGACTGGCCTAAAAAAATATTTGTCAAATTTGAGAAGCTTAACATACACTACGACGGATATCAATAGAAAGGATAAAGGACCCAGTGGTAAGAGGCGAAATAAGCAATGAGATCAACACACAAATCCAAACACTAACACCAAAAACTGAGGAAGATCTGACAGAATCGTGGGCAAGTTTAACCAATATTACAACAAATGCCATGAAAAATACACTGGGATATAGATTGGAAGACAAGAAGCAAAAGTTGATGACAGACGAGATTTTATTGCTAATGATCCTGGTGCAAAACTCTTGGCACAAATCCTGGAAAAGAATTTTTTATTGTAATTCTTGGGAAAATAAGATAATAATATGTTTCCCAGGCAAGAAAAAATAATAAACGTCTTTATTTTGATTTAATTTATGGCCTCAATTAGAAATAGGTGAAAATAATAGTATGTTATACAAATAAATTAGTTTGTAACACAGTTTTCATGATATTTTTAGCTGATACGCCGAAAAGATTTTTATTATCCATGTATACTATTTTGTTACCTAAATACATAATTTTGGCGATTTTTGGTTACTGTTATTATGCCTATTATATGCATATTCTTGATATATTTTATATCATCGCATATTCGTCTAGGATATTATCCAGAACTAGATTCGGTCTAAAATTTAAAACATTTTACTGAATCTGGTTCTTTTTTATTTTAACAAAATTACGTCAAAATTCATATTTGTTCCGTTAACCCCCTTTTTCGCGAACAAGGTAAATTCATAAACAACTGTCACATCATTAGCAGGAAAAATCATTCTGAGCAGCAATGAATGAAAGCGGGATAAATTCGAGGATTATGCGAATAAAAAAGGGAATAAAAATTTGTATTTTAATTTCATGTTTACGTGTTTTTTCTTTTCAAATTAGCATAATTATTGTTTGTGTTTCTAATTCCGTTTTTGTTTAAATTCTTTCGCTTCAATTAGATGAAATGCTGATAGCGGCGATAATTTGATATACGGTGTCACGCATAAAGTCCGTGTCAGCCACTAGAAGCCAATTTAGTGTTTATGACGATAATGATTCTGTGTCTGAGTTTGAAGAAATTCAAGTTTAGTTAAATTTTATAACTCAAGAGAGATTTGAATTTGTCAAAAAAGAAAGCGGAAGTGTTAGGATGTCCTTTGAAAGGATAAAATTTGCTAAGTTGTGGAACTTTTAAAATTTTTTTTCAAGATTTAATTGTAATGATGTAAATTGAGTTATGGATCTCTTGAAAATAGAATTTGAACCTTCTCAATGGCGCTTGTTTATCGACTCATCCAAAACGAGTTTAAAAGCAGTTTTACCGCTTAATAGAAATGTACTTCCTTTTGTTATGAGAACATGAAACTATTGCTTCAAAATCCCCGACGATTTAAAAGTAATTGCTCTACTACTTGAACTGCAGTTGAATTATACTAAATATTGCTGCTTTTTATACAAATAAAATAGTAGGGACAAAACGAATCACTATAATAAAAAAGTAGAGCTTGTGATTGGGTCTCGAGCTGCTCTATAGAAAAATGTAAAGTATTTGTACTTGAAAAGCCTTTTGATGGATTTTTTCCACCACTGCATATCAAGGAGGGCTTTCTCGTAGGACGCTAAATCAGGGAATTGGTAAAAGATCCAAAATTTGAAGAAAAGTTGAAGGTTTTGAAAAAATCAGCAAGGCAATCCGTCCAGAATGTGATTGTGAATTGTTTCGGTAACCGAAAGTTTCAGCAGGATATTTCCAAGATGGAAAGATGTTATCAGGATAGGTGGAGTCCAAGAATGTTGGCCGACTACTGCTGGATAATCAAGAAGGACCAGGAGAACCAAATATTCCAGAAAATCATAAATTTTCAAAAAAGTTGATGCTGGTAGCCATTACTATGTGGTAGTTAATCATCTTCGGGAAATGTTTAAAAAGAACTACTATGTTTTATACCACTAAATTGATTAAGAAAACAGTGACTGCAGTTTCAACTCACAGAGTCATTTTCAAACTGAATTACAAAGGTAGACTAAGTATTCAATACAGAAACATGAGAAAATTTAACAATAAATAGAAACTACCTGAGACATTACATTATTACAAAGGGGAGGTACTAAATTTTGGGAACTAATTATTATTTGGCTACAACAAATAACGGGAAAAACCCAAGTTCTGTCTGGTCATTAAGCAAATTTACATTTTTATTTCTACTATGTTTATATATTTCTAAAGATTCAAGAATATTTAACTTTTGGCCCTTTGTTGAATAATGTAATATGTCAGTGTTGCCCAAATCAGGAAAACTGTGGCTGTGTTCTAAGCAATGGTTGGCAAAGCTCGAGTCTGTTTTTTGTAGTCTATATGAGAGAGTTTTAAAGCTTCTACCACTTTGTCCAATATACAAACTATCACACTCTGAACATTTTATACAGAACAAGTTATAAGTTAAAATGTTCAGAGTGTGATAGCTTGTATATTGGCCAAAGTGGTAGAAGCTTTAAAACTCGCTTTTCAGAACACTATCGACCATATAGACTACAAGAAATAGACTCGAGCTTTGCCAACCATTGCTTAGAACACAGCCACAATTTTCCTGATTTGGGCAACACTGATATATTACATTATTCAACAAAGGGCCAAAAGTTAAATATTCTTGAATCTTTAGAAATATATAAACATAGTAGAAATAAAAATGTAAATTTGCTTAATGACCAGACAGAACTTGGGTTTTTCCCGTTATTTGTTGTCGCCAAATAATAATTAGTTCCCAAAATTTAGTACCTCCCCTTTGTAATAATGAAATATCTCAGGTAGTTTTTATTTATTGTTAATAAATTTAGTGGTATAAATCTTCAATTTAATAATTAGAAGTTTGATGTAAGTTTATGGATAATTATTATTTTTTCTTACAAATTTATATTTACCAAATAAAAATTAGAAGTGATAAAAAATTTAGAACTGCTTATTTTCACTGATGACATCTTATATTATAAAAACACTTGAAATGTTGGTGTGGCACGACGAAGTTTAGGTTTTGTTAATCATTGTATTGAAACTCTTGGTTTTTTCATATTAAATTTTGTCCTGATTTGTTTTAGATGTTACACACTAATAATAGGAGAGCTTAATGTAAAAGTAGGTCGAAAACAGGAAGAAACCGAGAATCGTATGGAAACTTACGAAATCCGACAGAGAAATGAATAGAAGATTTATTAGTAAACTTTGCAGAAACAAATTACCTTTATATAATGAATACCTTTTTCGAGAAAACGGAACAACGGAAATGGACGTGGCAAACCTCTGACTATGAAATAAGAAATGAAATATATTTCATAATTTTCACTAAAAAATATACAGGATGTATCAGTAATAAGTTAGCGTATATTTGGTAGCGATCACGGAATTGTTTGAGAAAAATTGCGTATAAGTCTCAAAGCAATTGTAATGAAACAAATGTTAATTATTTTTCATTGTTCAATGTCAACTATATTTTGTTAAAATAAATAATTAAATAATCACTCTGTGAATAGATATTCCGTGGGAACAGGGTAGTTATATTTTTTATCACTATCCACGAAAGTCTAAAGGATAAATAAATCAGTTATCGAACTTAACTTTTATGATCTTTGTCGTTTAAATGTTTTCTTAAAAAAATACATAAAGTCAGTTAATTTATGAAGACGTAAAAGACCCTCTCTAAGAATTGCCTATAAATCCATCCAAGTAATCCTGCCCTGGTTAAGTATATAAAACCAGATGTGATAAGGGTAGTTTTAACATATGGTATGTGGAATACCGTTAAAATGTTTTAAATTATTGAACGATTTTCCCATTATTAGGAAACAAAAGAATGATCAAATAAACTCACTATAATAGAAATATATCGTTTGGCCATTTGTAAAAAGAATACTGAGTAATCACTGTTTTTTCTATTCACAAGAAATAACTAGTTAAGATGTTTATTGCCAAAACAGCCAAGAAAAGTCAATAGTTTTTTTTACAGTCTTTAACATATATTCTTTTAGTTATAGAAAGAAATAGAATAGTTTTATTAATTGTGTTTATATAAAAATTATTATTAAGATGCTCACAGATGCCAATTCGGGAATCAAACATCCGGTATAGTACAGCTAACGCCCTCAGTAAGAAAACTCCCAAATCTTCGAACTTTAAGGGAAGAAATTGTCGTTTACCGGGTTCCATCGCCTAATTTGGACACAAACGGAAAACAAAGGGAGAGGGGGTGTAAGATTCGAATACACTCTTTTAAGTAATAGTAAATTTTAGTTCCAATCTGAAATTCGAATAAGAGTGATCGGTACTATTCTATAAGCCCAGTGCTGTAGTGTATATTTGGCGGGAATGAAGGTTTTCTTTGTTTGATTTATCTTTGATTTAATTCGGGAAGTTAATGGAGTATCATGTGTTATTTTAGTGGGGCATTTCGCGATTTTCATATGGTTCGATTAAGTAATATAAATAGCTGTTTTTTGTGTTTTATTTCTTTTTTTTTTGTTTAATATTTTATTAGGCTATTTATCCGTGTTTTTTTTTCAAAATTGGGTTTTACGTTTTTGGTTAAAATAACGGCCGAGAAGAGCAATTATGGTAGTTTTTCGTAATTGTTATTAGTTTTAAGATTCTCACTGTAAATAGTTCGTTTTTATTCTATTTATTTTTGTTAAATAGTTGTTTTGAGAAACTTGTTTTATTCAATTTAATTAAAACCTTCACGCGAATAAACTCGCGGGCGCGCTGTTGCGTGACCTACAAAACAAGAGATGTCTTCTGACCCACTAACTAGCAGCCTTTCCTGAGTCCTGAAGATCTGAGTCATGGTTGTGGTAAGCTTTAATAACCGTAGTGTTTGGTACTAAAGCAGCAAGAGAGAAGTTGAACGACCAGACTTCCAGAGTGTCTTTATTATTGTGATATTTAATTGTAGGTTATTAAAATAGTTACTAATTAATATGGGACAAAAATGATTATAGATAAGATAATTAACGCTACCTCAATATATCATCAGCAAGAGTCTATAATCAAATTCTGTCACACAATGTGAGTAAAGATTTTCGAAAATAAAAATACTATCTGAGAAAAGTCAAGAAGAAATAAGCCGAATAGTCTAGCCCAAAGAACCTGGCAACACACAAGATGTAAATAAACTGAATGAACATATTAAAGTGATAATAAAAGTAGCACAAAGCACCAAACTACTCAATAAAAATAATAAAATTACACACAAAACACAAAAATTAACAGCAACATAAAATTTTTAAAATAAACAACTACTCAAATGAGATAGAAATAGCAGAAGTAGCTAAGCTAATTAAAAGGAAATAAGGATATATAAAAAAATGTGAAATTAAATTAGTGATGAATGCATTAATTGAAAACAAGTTTTCAAAAACTTACAACTAAGGCAGAACAAAATTACGAACAAAAACAAGAATGTAATTAGAAAAAGAGGTAATATAAAAAATAATGCGTTTCTTAACTTGTTACATAAATAATTATTATATTTTGCAGAAAATAAACAAGAGTGTTTGTTTTATTTTGCTTTCCCCTTTTTACAGTTTCGTTTGCGACTTACCTTTTGGGAAGTAACTTTTGAAAAGGATCGCATATTTTAATAAAATTTTAGCATGTTGTTTAACCGATAAACACTCATCAATTTCCGCCATAAAGAATATGTGACATTACCAAGAAAGTCAGGAACGGACTCGCAATTAAATTTGTAAGCCCCAAATTTCGATAGGTATCAGTTTTCTGTGCTAAAACTTGATTTTTTTGAATACTTCAAACATAAATTTAAAAAAGGATAATCTACATTTATTTCGTAAAAATCAAACATATCTCAGAAAATTCAAATCATGCATAGCATAATAATGGCAGTAATTAGGCATTGTAAGAAATTATTTAAGCTCTTTGTTATCAAATAATTAAATTACTATAATTTAACATAATTATAATCTACTACTGCATCATTACCTCATTAAAATTAGGTATCATTTCGAATTAATGGACTTTATAATTTAGAGTGATGTTAACATAAACATGTGTTTAATTTATGGATATGCATAATAAAATTCTCTAGAGGTAAAGCCTATTTATATCCAGAAATTTCCAAATCGAAATTTATTGGATCGAAGAACATTTGAAAGAGAACACAAAATCCTAACGAAAAATGAAAGTTTCGTTTTGATTTGACAGCACTAAATTGTCGCAATTTTTTTTAAAGTATTTAATATATTTTTTTTTGTATTTAATTAAGCAGATGTGCGAAATGGACGCTTTACATTTCAATTCACTTTCTTATTCTGCAGATCATTTTCTTGCTGTAGTCGAAGCAATATCGTCATTTCGAAAAAGACTATATTAATAAATTAATTATGGTGTTTACCAGTGTTGAATAAACAAGTCCTTTTAAGTTTCCCCACAAAAAAGAAATCTAATGGATTTAGGTAAGAATACCTTGGTGGCCATAAAGCAAATCTGCCTTTACCCCTCCAACGATTGATTACCAAAAGCACTTGTTAAGTGACGACATACTTAAATCGAGTTGTAGCTCTGAAAACGGACACCTGCCAAAATTTTTGGACTACGAGTTTGGTGACAAGTCCGTTTCTGACTTCTTTCATTGGTTATGTTTATGATCAGGACTCATGAGTATTTATTAGCTTTGCAACATGCCAAAATTTCATAAAATATACAAATCTGCTGAAAAGCTACAGGTTAGAAGTACTATTTTTTAACCCCAGATTTCCCTTACGAAAAAAAAAACACTAGGATAACTGTGTCCGACATAATTGATTCTACTGTATGGGATTTTCAGCCTGTTGCCTTTAAGTTACTCATTTTGGCTTCTTTTGTTTTTTTTTACCTTCCCTGTCGTCTTTGTTGTTATTTTGGTTAAAGATTATTCAGTAACTACTTCTTCTCTGAAGGATTTATCTCACAAGTAAATACACACATGGTGAAGATTTTTTTTGTTCCTAGTTCAATCTTTAAATTTATTCGCCTCATTGTGCATTTTAGGATTTGGCGAGACATATATTATTGGACGGGCTTCAAAGCTCTGTAGTGGCTCTTTTTTCGATCAAAACTCTTAATTTTCCCGAACAACTTGTGAATCTTTAAGTAAAATCTTATTTTATTATGAAGAAATTGTTATGCAGCGGTTTGCTAATATCAGTTATTTTAGTTATTTATGATGTTACCGAGGCGTAAATTGCGTCAAATTGGTTCAAAGATTGTTTGACTGAGATGAAACCTCCCCAATAAATCCTGTAGACTCGATTTGTTTGCATTGTCTGTAAGAAAATTTACATTAAAATCACGTGCTAGAGAAATTTGCTTTCGGATGTTCAGCGATTTCAAAATCTTCTCCAAAAAGGTACCAAAATGGCCAGAAAGGCTGCGGTACACAACTACAATATTTAAATTACAATCAACATTGATTACTTTAAAATTTATTACCTTAAAATCAAATTTCACTTCTAATAAAAATACAAGTACCTCCTCCTTGTTTTGCACGCGAGTAGAGAGATTTAAAATCCTTAGAGGTTTTCCTGGAGCGCCCTTTTCGGCATCAAGAGGATCACTAAGCTGTTTACGCTAGTGCAACGAGGGAGGCCGCTCTGCTTACGACGGCTTAAAAAGAGAGGTTCTTGGTTTTCCTAATAAGACGATCAAAAATTCGATTCAAGAAAGAAGATAAGAAGATTGCGCTACTAGAAAGGTCAGGAAACCTCGTCTGTTAGGCGGAAATTCATTAGAGGTGAACTCTAGTAGCTGATATCAGTTCAGTGCTAGGGGAGGAACCTCAAAGTAAAGTCTTCAGTTAAATAAAAGCCGCGAAATGCACATTTTAGTAAAACTCCAGCGCCGTTGGAAAAAATAAGCTTCTCTAAAAACCTTTCCGCGCCGATTTTATTCTTGCGGAAACTGTCTAAATAAATAATATACGGAGTATTCACGTACCTGCTTCTACGAATACAATAATTTGCGGAAATTAAATTGCCTAAAGGAAACCTGATAGCGACATACCCGATTTACACATCCCGATTGCGACTTAAATAATATTCTGTCAAGAGAGAATTAGTGACAACCTGATAGTGACATCGTTAACAGATCTAAGAACACTAAACGTGCCTTAGTTTGCACTTAACACAAAAAAAAATTCGGAATAATTGAATTTCTGAAATTTATTAAGAGTCCCAAAACTACATTTTAATTTCGACACAAAACTTAACAGTCCCAGTCTAAAAAACTTTTCCTGCAAAAAAATTCTATGAGAGCTCACGTCTAACAAAACACAAATTAAAGTAAGTATTGTCCAAGTTCTTATCAAACCCAAATTCCATATACTTAGTTTTTCTCATATATTAAGTATATTAAAGCCCAGCCCTCCGTTTTTGTATTTTTATACAAAAACATTCCAATTTAAGAGGAAAAAAGTAATTTATTTAAACATGTCCAATTCCTTCTCTCACAGTTCGTTCCGGTGGTTTTGGTGGGACCTCCGCAGCTCTTCGTGGGGTCGCGCCAGACCTAACAGGATTCTACACTCATAATGAATATAAAATGAATCCAAATACTCAGTTAAATCCCAACACTCTAATTTCTCCTATGAAACATTTTTTAAATGGCATCCAAACTTCACTTCAAGGTGGGGACCACGTGATGCAGGGACAAACAAATACAATCTTCTTCTTATCTTCTTCTTCTTCTAGGTAGAACCAAGTTCTGTTATCTATACAATGCCTCATCGATCCTCGTTTGAGGTCGAAATCCAGCTGTCTCTCCATCTTTTGGGGGGCCGTCCAGGCGGCCGTTTGGTGTTTGGTTTCTCTCTCATCGCGGTTTTTGCTAGTCTGTCATCGTTCATTCATTCCACGTGATCTCTCCACTACCTATGACGGTTTCGAACCCACTTCACAACATCCCCCACTCCGCTGTCCTCGCGTATTTTTGCGTTTCTTATTCTATCTCTTAAACTTGTTTCCGTGATCATTCTCAGCGTTTTCATTTCTGTGGTTCTCATAATTTGTTTTGTCTTTGTTGTTTCATTTCTTGTTTCTGCGCCGTAAGTCAGTATCGGTCTTACACAGACCTTGTCAATTCTTGCTTTGCTCTCAACCGTCATACGTTTATTGTTCCAGATTATGTCTCTTAGTTGGCCTGATATCATGGCCGCTTTGTTGGCCTGTGTGCGTACTTCTTCCGTTACTGCCCTGTTACTTGTTGTATATGCGCCTAGGTATTTAAACTTCCCAACCTGTTCGATATGTTTGTCATCAACCATTAATTTGCATCTTACCGGTTCTTTTGCTATTACCATTGTTTTGGTTTTCTCCACAGATATCTTCATATTATACTGTTTGGCTGTTCAATTGAGATTGAAAAGCATTCTTTGTAAGTTCTCCTCGCTACCTGCAGTCAAGGCAACATCGTCTGCAAAGCATATAATCTGAACGGTTTTGTGTCCCATTGGGTACCCAATATTTGTGCTTTTTACCTCATCAATGATTTCGTCCATGATTATATTGAAAAGTGTTGGACTTAGGCTATCACCCTGTCTTATTCCTATGGATAGAGGGATTTCCTCTCTGAGAGTGTTATTTGTTTTAATTACCATGGTGTTTTTGGAATTCAGTTCGTATATTGTGCGTATGATTGCTTCGTCTACCAGTTTGACTCGGTCGAACGCTTGTGTAAAGTTCACAAAACAAATGAATAGCGACTTATCGTATTGGATAGATTTTTCAACCAGCTGTCTGATAATAAATATACCGTCGATAGTAGAGCGGTTATTCCGAAAGCCCTGCTGTTCTTCGCACGCCCCTAACTTGTCTACGATCCGTTGTGGCAGTATTTTGGTTAACAATTTGGCTGAACTGTTCAGTAGGCTGATTCCCCTGTAGTTTTCGGGTTGTTTCTTTGATCCTCTTTTGTGGAGCGGAATTGTAATGCTTTTCCGCCATTCGTTGGGTACTGACGTTGTGCGGAGTATTTTTTGAAATAGAACAGTGAGCTCTGTGACAAGGCTGGGGCCTCCGTACTTTAGCATCTCATTCGTAATTTGGTCGGTACCAGGCGATTTTATGTTTTTATACAAATACAATAAATGATCAAATTCCTGATACGCAACTCATTCATAGTTCGTATACATCGTTCGCGTTCGATCGAAACGTACTTCGTTGCGTTCTCGCGGAAAATCCGATCTCCATGAATAATTTTCCTGAAACGACGGACGTGCATATACGACAACACATTGCTTTTGGTTCATCTTCAGTCATCGAGTGTTCTGTGATGCAAAGGATGTCAACTTTCTTGTCAATAATGAATGCTTCAAGCACATTAGTTTTATTTCTTGTAGATGGAACATTGACATGTACAATGCTCAGAGTTACTTCATTATCGTTGGTAACTGAAGTGGGGATTTTATTGCTCTCATCATCCCTTGGCTCTGCAGATTCAGAAAAAGGTTTATAGTAACTCCTTCTTCATGTTCCATTTCGGAGGTTGGCTATCATCATTGCTATTCTGACCTTGGAAGCTGCGGCCTTGAATAGATCAGATAACTTGACGTTGAACCATTCTCGCAAATTCCTAAGCCAGGATATTCTTCTTCTTCCAACAGATCTTTTTCCCACAATCTTTCCCTGGATTATGAGCTGCAGAATCCTATACCTTGGACCTCTCATGATGTGGCCGAGATATTGCAATTTTTTCTCTTTTACTTCATATAGGATCTCTACGTCCTTCTTCATTCTTCTCAGAACCTCCAAGTTGGTCACATGTTCTGTCCATGATATTCGCAGCATCCTACGGTAGGTCCACATCTCGAAGGCTTCTAGTTTCTGCTCAAAATGTAAGTTGAGGGTCCAAGCTTCTACACCATACAATAGGACTGGGAATACATAACATTTAAGCATCCGAATTCTTAGGTCCAGGCTCAGATCGCGACTACAGAGCAGCTTCTTGATCTTCACAAAGGATCCACGGGCCTTCTTAAAGCGAATCTTTATTTCTGAACAATAGTCCACGGACCAGTTGACACTTGTACCCAAATAGTCATATCTCTCGACTCTTTCCAACCTTTCGCCTTCGACATACAGATGTTCATTGGATACTTCAGTTTTGGTGACAATCATGTATTTGGTCTTCTTAACATTAAGTGTCAGACCATATTCTCGACTAGTTGTGGTGACATTATTCAACATATTCTGAAGGTCTTGCATGTTTTCGGCGAGAAGTACTGTGTCGTCCGCGTAGCGCAAATTATTCAGTGGAATGCCGTTAACTCGTATTCCACCGGTGTCATTTTCGAGGGCTTTGGCGACGATTTCCTCTGAGTAGAGGTTAAAAAGGAGTGGTGAGAGAACACAGCCTTGTCTCACCCCTCGCTTGATCTCCACTGCATTCGTTAGTTCAGATTGGACACGGACAGACGAACTTTGGTTCAGGTACAGTTTTACAATTATTTGTATATCTCTTGTGTCAAGGTTTTTTCGTTTCAGCGCTTCTATTAGTTGTTTATGTCTCACTTTATCAAATGCTTTATTATAATCAATAAAACAAGCTTATACATTTTGGTTGACATCGAGACACCGCTGCATCAAGACATTGTAGGCGAACAAGGCCTCCCTAGTGCCACATCCGTTTCTAAAGCCAAACTGAGTATCTGCTATATTTTTTCCAGCTTCTTATAAATTCTACGATGGATGACTTTGAGAAAGATCTTTAGTGTATGGCTCATTAGGCTGATCGTACGGTGTTCTTCGCATTTTCTGGCATTCTGCTTTTTAGGAATTGTGACAAACGTTGATTTAAGCCATTCCTCTGGTATTATTCCTGTTTCATAGATCTTATTAAATAGAGAAGTTACAGCACCTAAATTTTGCTCTTCGATCAACTTAAGCACATCTGCAGGTAGATCGTCCGGGCCAGGGGCCTTTCCATCTTTAGCAGATTAGATAGTAACTCCGTTGGGCCATAATTCTGAACACAAGTAGTTTGCTCTTTCCTCTAAGGAAACCGTCAGCTTGAATCAGCTGCGGTACTGAATTTAGCAACACCCAGTCTAAATTTATTACTAACAGAACATATTAATAAACTACCAAAAACTATTAAAGTAAGCATTTATTTTATCGTTCCCCTAATTTTTCCCAGTGTGCGGTTTCGTGTTCATAAAACGCTCGACAATAATATGGCACAATCTACCGGAATTGCAAACTAAAAGTGTCCTCATGTCATCCAGTTTCGTAACAGGGAAACGGAATTACATCTCAGCGATGTATCACACAACGACTGAATTGCAACAATGCTCGTGTGACGCGGTGGAGTAAATTAGGCTTGAATATGTGTTACAAATGTTGCAGAATGTTGTTTTGTTGCTGTGATAGTATAATTTCTCAGTAAATTTTAAACGAAAAATATAAAATACGATTTAAAATGATGATGATAATAATAAATAATAAGGAAATAATTAAAATAATATTTAAAAAGTTTATGCTGGTAGCCGTTACTATGTGGTAGTTAATCATCTTCGGGAAATGTTTAAAAAGGAACTACTATGTTTTATACCACTAAATTTATTTAGAAAACAGTGATTGCAGTTTCAACTCACAGAGTCATTTTCAAACTGAATTACAAAGGTAGATTAAGTATTCAATACAGAAACGTGAGAAAATTTAACAATAAATAAAAACTACCTGAGAAATTACATTATTACAAAGGGGAGGTACTAAATTTTGGAAATTAATTATTATTTGGCAACAACAAATAACGAGGAAAACCCAAGTTCTGTCTGGTCATTAAGCAAATTTACGTTTTTATTTTTACTATGTTTATATATTTCTAAAGATTCAAGAATATTTAACTTTTGGCCCTTTTTTGAATAATGTAATATGTCAATGTTGCTTAAATTAGGAAAACTATGGTTGTTTTCTAAGCAATGGTTGGCAAAGCTCGAGTTTGTTTTTTGTAGTCTATATGATCGGTAGTGTTCTGAAAAGCGAGTCTTAAAGCTTCTACCACTTTGTCAAACATACAAGCTATCACACTCTGAACATTTTAACTTATAAACTCCTGACTTATCAAATTTGTTAATTTTATCTTTAGCATTGTAAAGGATAGTGGACAGATTGTGATGAGATTTAAAGGCTACTTTTATGTTATGTTTAGAAAGAGTATTAGCTATGTTTTATACACATTGGTAGGCCTGAATTTTGTAAATGAAATTTGTTGTTAAACTGGAAATAGGTTTGTGATAGGAAAAGTTCAAAAGAGGACAAGATTTCAGTAGTAACTATTGGCTTTATATTTCGTTCCTGTAACATTTCTTGAATAAGTATAAAACATTCATTTCTTGGAATATTAGAAATCATAGAAAACAAAATTGTTAATTCCCCTTTAAGCAAAAACCATGTTCAATTTTGGTACAGATATATGCATGATGTTCTAGCATGTTTTAAAGGCACTACTAGACAGCTTCAAAAATTTCAACAATACATTAATAATTGCCATCCAAAAATTCAATTTACTTTGGAAACTGAAAATAACCATAAAATAAATTTTCTAGATCTCACCATATCTCACCTCAATAATCAATGTAATTTTAAAATTTTTAGGAAACCAACGTTTACAGGTAATATTATAGCTAATGACTTTTTTCATCCCTTACAATACAAAATGGCTGCATACAATTCAATGATACATAGAGCATTCTCTTTACCTCTCTCTGAAGAAGATCTTCAAGAGAAACTAAATATCACTGAAAGGATTGCAATATTTTGTCATTGTTATACTGTGGTACCCTATCAGAAAAGATAGCTAATACTCTTTCCAAAAATAACATACAAGTAGCCTTTAAATCTCACCACACTCTGTCCACTATCCTTTACAATGCTAAAGATAAAATTAATAAATTTAATAAATCAGGAGTTGATAAGTTAAAATGTTCAGAGTGTGATAGCTTATATATTGGACAAAGTGGTAGAAGCTTTAAAACTCGCTTTTCAGAACACCACCGATCATATAGACTACAAAAAACAGACTCGAGCTTTGCCAACCATTGCTTAGAACACAACCATAGTTTTCCTAATTTAAGCAACACTGACATATTTCATTATTCAACAAAGGGCCAAAAATTAAATATTCTTGAATCTTTAGAAATATATAAACATAGTAAAAATAAAAATGTAAATTTGCTTAATGACCAGACAGAACTTGGGTTTTCCCCGTATTTGTTGTCGCCAAATAATAATTAGTTCCCAAAATTTAGTACCTTCCCTTTGTAATAATGAAATATCTCAGGTAGTTTTTATTTATTGTTAAATCTTCTCATGTTTCTGTATTGAATACTTAGTCTACCTTTGTAATTCAGTTTGAAAATGACTCTGTGAGTTGAAACTGCAGTCACTGTTTTCTTAATAAATTTAGTGGTATAAAACATAGTAGTTCCTTTTAAACATTTCCCGATTTTATTTGTTTATACAGCTGTACAAATCATAAAAGTCTAAGGCCTATTTAATATTTAATATTACAATTTATAACTATTTAAATGTTACACTAGTCAATAAATATTAAAAAAAATTGCGACTGATGTTATAATGACTGTCCGTGGGAGTTTAAAGCATCCTGATGGCGAATTAAACAACGAAAATTTTCCACCACGTATAGATTTTGAGTTATAGAATGTATCAGTTATTTTTATTTAATTCAAATAGTTTTATATAATATCTATACAGGGCAGGAGCGAATCCAGCCTCTCTCTTTGGGGGGTGATATCACAAAAGTACAGTATGGCAAGTGAAAGCAAGTTATCGACGGGGTGGGGGGAGACATCAGAAACTTTCCCATTTCTGGTGTAAAAGGCAGAGTCAGGTCTATTTTTCTGAATTTAAAGTTCTTGGAAAAGGGGGAGGGATCACAAGAAAAAACAAGTTGTCGACAGAGGGGGAGGATGCTGCGAGCTGCATACACATTCCTAGTTTAAGAGACAGAATCGGATCTATTTTCCTGAATTCAAAGCTTTTGCGGGAAAGAGGGCGATCACAAGAAAAAAAAATTGTCGACGGGAGGGGGAGGGAGCAGCATACACATTCCAAATATAAAATGCAGAATTGGTTCTATTTTCCTGAACTCAAAACTTTTGGGAAGGGGAGGGGCGATTGCAAGCATACACATTCCTATACTCTATTCAAGAACTAGAAAGAATAATAAAACTGTTACCGAAACCTCCAATGTACCTGCTCCAGTGTCGCAGCTAACTGAGGACTGCCGTAAATCTAATGATATTTAAATATTTTCAGCTTTTATAAATTTACTGCAACAATAAAATTTTTGATAGTTCAAATTAATTTCTGTTAGTGAGCAAAGTACACCTTACAATGTGTCCTTAGTGATTTATCTTATTTGTGCTTGTTTTCATATATTATTTGAGATTAGTGAGATACCCAAAGGATATGGCTTCCACATCAATATCTATTCCAAAATCGTTAAACTAGGGCATTTTTTCCTCAACGAAAAACTTATTACGATGAATCTTTATGATGCCTTAAGGTATCAATATTTAGATAATAATGTTAAAAGCTCTGTTGAGATGTGTACCAACATGACAGGAGTTGGAAAGTCTACTATGTACCGAATACTGAAGCAGAAAAAAAAACGACTGGAATTGTTAATAGTCCCAAGCTACATTCGATCACAGGCAGAAGAAAAACCTCGTTGGAAGAAGAGATGTAAACTGCAATAAAAGGAGTTGTGCATACATTTTATTATGAGAAGCAGATCTCAACCGTTGATAAAATTCTAACTAAAATCAATGAAGATCGGGATTTACCTGAAATTAAAAGAACTGAAGTCTGAAAAACTTTTTATTTTAAGTTTATTACCGAAATAATATTCTATGCCATACACTTAGTGATAAAATAAATCTCCTTTCGACGCCTATGACAAGGAATAAAATGCTTTTTAACACTTCCCACATCCAAATATCGATTGTTATCCAATCCAAATTGTCTACTATTTTAGACCGGTATTTTTGATTATAAAATTTCTAACCCATTTCTATGAAAAATATATGTGTCTAACAGATTTTGCCAAGGACATCGGACTAAAGAACACAGATAGTTTGCGAAGAACAAAAAGGGTAAAAATGATTTATTATTCTCTTTAGTTCTTGAGTAAACTATAGTATAAGAGGCAAAATAGGGTCTATTTTCCTGAACTCAAAGCTCTTGTGGGGGGGGGCGATCACTTCCACCGACACCTCCCCCCCTGGATCCGCGCCTGATACAGGACAGAATAAAATTTGGAATTATATGGGTTTAAATAAGTACTTCCGTTATTTTAAGCCCTAGAGAGTTGAGACTTCATGGATGCTTTGTCATCTCTAGACACCCTCACATGGTGTTGCCAGATTATACACAATTTCCATGACTTAGGGAAAATGTTAATTTGGCAACGTCACGCTCCAGTATATTACAAATTACTTTTTAAAATAATGTGATTAAAATACTCATTCGTTTTTACTGAAAAAATCATAACTCAAAAATTTCACGTGCTAGGATGTTTTTATTATCATTTTCGCATTTAGAGACCAAAAACTAATCAAACACTATATATTACATTACAGTTGCAAATTGGCTGTAAATTACGGTTAATTTACCATTAATATTTCGTCCTTATATTGAATTGTATTCCATTCTCAATTTTTCCGAGGTTAAATGTTTATATTTCGAGAACTGGCAGCACCGGCATTGTTAGATGCAATCTGATATATCGGTTATAAAGTTTGACATCTTAAACGGTATATGCACTTAAAACATTTTGACAAAAGTACGTATTTGTGTTGTTTACAGTAACTTCAAAATTTTATTTGAACATTTAAAGGCCATTATTTTTCATAAATTTCAGCTTGGTTGATCTCAATAAGAGTGCATTTATAAACCTAATTCTTTACATCGCCGGTTTAGTAACATCGTGGCAGGTGATGTCTTGAATCTATGCATGTACAGATAAAAGACACATTTTTCATGATATTCGAAATATATTTTCTATAAGGACCGATCACAGGTTAATTAGAGCAGAAATACTGATAGGGAACGAGCAACAATGCTTTCTAAAATGAAAACAAAACAATTTAGCTTTCCTGAAAACGTGGAAACATTTCAAAGTGAAACTGAAAAAGTTTAAATGTGCAGTATATGGAAAGTGTCGAAGTGGACATAAATAAGCTTAATATAAATATTAATAAAGAAATAAAAGAAACTGAAGGAAAGAGTTGTCTTGGAACAACTAAAAAAGAAGAGAAAATAAGCGAAACCACCAAAAATCTTATTGAAAGGAAAAGGAAATGATTAAAATTTTGCAAAATATGAACGTAGAAGTTTTGTTCACTTCGGGGTGCTTATTTTCGATAAGTCCTCTCGCCTCTCACCATTGAGGATGCTTGTTTTCGATGATTCTCCTCGCCTCTCACTATCGGGATGCTTGTTTTCGGTGAATCTCGTTGCCTCTCACCATCGTGGTCTATGTTTTCGATGAGTTGATTTTCTAAAATATCACTATATTTTGCGTCTTTCAGATTACCTTCAAGAAAGTACTCAAAGACTTGTCATCAACTATTCTACACCAATTTTATCGTGCCCCTGATGTCATGGACATATCTGATGATGATATTACTGTGAAATCGATCGGTCTTTCCATTTCCGCCGGTCAAATTGGGAGATTCTTTTCAAATGTTGAAATTGATTCTCAAATGACCTTGACGGTCAAGGTTTTTCAAGGTCACTATCACTTATTCCCCATGCCACACAACAACTTTGGAACGAAACATTTCACGAAATACGGCGATTTTTTTGTTTTGACTTTGAAACGATCTTAATATTTGATCTTCACTTTAAGGTCAAGGTCATATCCGATGACAAAATCTCCAGCTCTTTTCATTTTAGGGGTCGAAATTGGGGATATCATTTAAAATTCTGAAGTTGACCTTCAAATAGCCCTGGATCAAGGTCAGAACCATTTTTAAGGTCACTAATAGTTAGCCCCTCTGCCACCCAATCATTTTCGTATAAAATAATTATCAAAAAATGTAATCCACCGAGATATTTCGTTGTCTCAAGATAAATGCTATATATATATATATATATATATATATATATATATATATATATATATATATATATATATATATATATATATATATATATATATATATATGAAGTAAAATGCGAAACAGTGAATGCAAACTTCGCTCCATCATATCCTTTCTGTGTTAGAGGTTGCACAGTTAGAATAAATTGTAATAAAACACAATTCATCCTATTCCACCACCATCGAGATGGTGACCTACCTGTACCACCATACCGAGAAGAAAGTCAAAGCTTACCCTCCTCGCCATAGTGATACGGCAGAGATACATGTTTCGTCTCTCACTAGACTCATCAGGGTACCGGCATGCACCTGGCTGTGCAAAGGACAGATCGGAAGGAAGCATCCAACACTGAACGCGGCTTCGCCGACCTCTCGTCGGATGGCTTATATATGTTTATACGGCTTTCACGGATACCTCCGTGTGAGATGCATTAGCAGTGGTTATATCCACATTATGCTGTTGTAGTGCTGAAATCACATTGCATTTACTGTTTGGCATTTTACTTCACTTATGTACGGAGTTGCATATAGTTGTACGTTTGCTGAATGTGATTTCAGCACTACAACAGCATAATGTGGATATAACCACTGCTAATGCATCTCACACGGAGGTATCCGTGAAAGCCGTATAAACATATATATATATATATATATATATATATATATATATATATATATATATATATATATATATATATATATATATATATATATTTACTGGGACGCGATGGGTTTAAATAGAAATGGAGAAATGCTGAATCATCTAAAATTTGCAAACAATATCGGTAATTGCTGACAAATATATGGATCAAAAAGTTAACATCGCCAAGACTTAGATAATGACAAATCTTGTTTTCGAGTTTAGTATTAGTACTGATGAATCCCGAGTTGAACAAGCACATCTTATAAATATCTCTCCCAAAGAATGGCAATAACATGGGCTCTTTCGAAAACCTGTGTCATGCATTAAAGTTAAAACTACCTATATGCCTGCCAGTCCTCACAAATAGCGCGGGAATCCTAACCTTGACAAAAAGGACTATGTATAAACTCCGTTTCACACAATATGCAAGGAAATGATCAATGTTGGGAATATATTTACGAGATAGGGTTCCAAATGAGGAAATTCATAGAAGAGCTGGACTCCGCGATGTTGTAGAAAAAATAACCCCCTTAGAGTGTAACTGAGCAGGGCCTATTACAAAGAAGACTGGCAACTGGTGAACAAGGAAAATAATTGAATGCAGGCCTAGACAAGATGCGTACAAAAGCAGAAGGCGTCCATCAACCTGATGGACTGATTACCTGCGACGCATCTACACAAATCAAGGAAGACTTAAGTCTAACAGTGAACTAGATATTCTGATTGATGATGATGATATAAGACTCCTGCAACCAAGTGACTCTGATATTTATATCAAAAGTTACATATTACATTTCTCGTTGTGACATTTAAACTAGTGATATAAAAGCTGTCAAAATGGATTTTGACAGAAAATTACTCTTTCTTGTAGATCAAACCAAATGTTTTATTGGAAACTGAATCACGTTTTAAAAACAAAAATTCATCTTTATTCGTATTTCCATTTTCAATATAAATATCACGTAACTGATTACATGAAATTTAATATTTCATTACCTTCTTTTTCTTATTCAAGAGATATTTGAAAATTTTGCCAATTAAGCAGTTAAAGCTATAAAAATATTTGACGAAACAACTTCCAAACTGTAGAAATTACAAAGGACAAAAACAGAAGACATAAAAGTTCTGAAAGTAAGCTTGAGGGTAAAATATTTGTTAAAGAATTATTAAGGATGCCGTTCATCAAAGTTTCGAAGTGAACCTCTGGTCGTTTTACAAAAAAAAATGTTTTGGTTTAGTAATATACGGATCCTTTAGGTTTTTTTATGTGAGTATTATAAATGAGAAGTGTTAGAAAAATAAAATATTACAGCCATTTTCAAGATAAAATTGGCAAAAATATTTCATTTGTGTCATTATTAGTTTAGACATACAATCCATTATAAACAAGTTAAAATATTTGTCCAGGGGCGGATCCAGCTTCCCTCTTTGGGGAGGGAGGCGGTGATATCACAAAAGTACAGTATGGCAAGCGAAAGCAAGTTGTTGACGGGGGGGGGGGGAGGTACACTGGCAACATTCCCATTTCTAATGTAAGAGGCTGGTTCGGGTCTATTTTTCTGAATTTGAAGCTCTTGGAGAGGGGGGGGGGCGATCACAAGAAAAAACAAGTTACCGATAGGGGGGAGGATGGGAGCAGCATACACCTTCCTTCTATAAGAAGCAGAATCGGATCTATTTTCCTTAATTCAAAGCTCTTGGGGGGAGCTATCGCAAGAAAAATAAGTTGTCAACGGGGGGAGTGCCAGCGGCATACACATTCCTAATATAAAATGCAGAATCGGTTCTATTTTCCTGAACTCAAAGCTTTTGGGAAGGGTAGGGGCGATCGCAATCATACACATTCCTATACTCTATTCAGGAACTAGAGAGATTAATAAAACTGTTACCGAAACCTCTAACCTACTTGCTCCAGTGTCGTCGGTAACTGAGGACTGCCGTAAATCTAATTATATTTAATTATATTTAAACAAGCGACCCGCCCCGGCTTCGCACGGGTGCAATGCTGATACTAAATACACTACAGAAAAACTGTGACTATTTATTTTATTTTTACAACAATTATTACATCGGCCTCCGACGCGCTATTTATAGGCACGCTGCCGCCGCCCCGGTCGGCCAGTACCGCCGCAAGCTCTACTTCCCGCAATTTTAAATCTGTAATATCTTCGAAAATATTCATTTAAATCTTGTGCTGTAAAGGACCATATAGATCTATATTAAATCAACAATGTATTTAAGCTATTTAATTGGATAAGGATTAATGCTGTATTGGTTAAAATCGCTTCAAAATTTGCCATTATTTGTCGTAAAAAGTAAATGACAAAAAAATGTTATTGTGGGATATCCATGAGAGATAGACATATACCATCGCGGAGTTTTCTGTAGACCTTTTCAATGTGTACAAATAATTAGTACATTATTTTGATAAATCTCGTAGGGTTCAGCCTGCGTTTGCAATGTAAGCGGAAAAAAATATGATAATTAACCACATCACATTAGAAACCTCAAAAATAACAGTATTTCTCCACTATTTAATGGATGTTATTATACATATAAACCTTCCTCTTAAATCACTCTATCTATTGAAAAAAACCGCATCAAAATCCGGTGCGTAGTTTTAAAGATTTAAGCATACAAAGGGACATAGGGACAGAGAAAGCGACTTTGTTTTATACTATGTAGTGATATTATAAGCTTTTATAAAATTTCTGATAGTTTAATTTAATTTCTGTCAGTAAGCAAAGTACACCTTACAGTGTGTCCTTGGCGCATTATCTTGTTTGTGCTTGTTTTTATATATTATTTAAGATTAGTGATAAGATATGATTTCTACCATTTATTCCAAATGAATGTTTATGATGCCTTAAGATATCAATATCTAGATAATACTGTTAAAAGCTCTGTTGAGATATGTTCCAACATGACAGGAGTTGGAAAATCTACTATGTAGAACATACTGAAGGAGAAATAAACGACTGGAATTGTTAGTATTCCCAAGCTACATTCGATCACAGGCAGACGAAAAACATCTTTGGAAGAAGAAATGTAAACTGCAATAAAAGGATAGGTATTTTTTGGCGATAAAAAAAGTTAAAGTTTTTTCAGAAAGTTAGGTATTCTTTGCGGATCAAATAATTAGCCACAACGAAAAATTATACCTAAATTGACTTGCGAATTATATTTTAATCGGTCATAAGTAAATCCCAAATTTTTAATTTTTAAAAATAGACGTCTTGAACACTGCAGCTCACCTCCCAGAGGCACCTTGAATAGTCTCTTCTTAAATTTTGTCAAACAAAAAAAGTTCTTTTCAAAATCAAGAGCAATGACTCAACAACAAGAGAGAGAACCTGGTGGAATTGATACTGCTGCCCTACAGGCTATCTGTACATACATTTTATTATGAGAAGCAGATTCCAACCGTCGACAAAATTCTAAATAAAACCAATAAAGATCGGGATTTACCTGAAATTAAAAGAACTGAACTCTGGAAATTGCTCAGAGAACTTATTTTTTACTGGGAAAAACTAGATAGGAAATCTGTTCTTATAGATCGTCCGGAAAATGTCCGTTAGAGAAGGAAATATCTTTTTCAAGTAAAAGTAGAGTTGCTAGAAATAACACAACTTACCAAACTAGTAATTTAGCTGAACTTTTGAAAGATTTTTTTGACTAAAGTTAGTGCAGAAATCTGGGAAAAATTTATATAATAAAAGAATATAAGAAAATGTGGAAACTCAATCTCATGATCGGTGAGATAGAGGAACCAATTATAATTAATTTGAGTGAAGATAGCTTCACTGACTTTGATTACGAATTAGATACGTAATGTTTACCAGCGTAAACACAATTTATTATTTAAATTATCTGTAACATAAAAATTAAATACATTTGAATCCCTTTTGAGTGTTTAATTTTAATTCTGCAGATGGTTTAAGAAATAAATGAACTGAAACGTAAAATATCCTAAAAATGTTTTTAATTAATAATAAAGTGACCGATAGCCCAAAAAAATTTTAATATTATATGGACGAATTTATTTTTTTATATATGTTTAACTTCTTGTATTTGTGACAATGGGTATTTGCCAAAATTAAAAATAATAAAAATACAGTTGTGATTTGTGTAAATATGTCAAAATTATCTATATTTTCTAGTGTATGTAAATTAATAAAAAATAATATAACATTATAAAAACTTTTTATTTTAAGTTTATTACCGAAATAATATTCTGTGCCATAAATGCTTAGTGATTAAATAAACCTCCTTTCGACGCCTATGACAAGGATTAAAATCCTTTTTAATACTTCACACATCCAAATATCCATTCTTATTCAACCCAAATGGTCCATTATTATAGACCGGTATTTTCGATTATAAAATTTCTAACCCATTCCTATGAAAAATATATGTATTTAACAGATTTTGTCAAGGACACAGGTAGTTTTGAAGAAAAATAAAAGGGTAAAAAATGAATTATGGCGATCCCCCCCCCCTTGGATGCGCGCCTGAATCAGTCAATTAACAATTTTATGATTGTTCAATATATTTCGCAATATCGTAACTATGTAGCTGCTGAAATGCGGGTAAATAAGCGCAAATTTAGGTAAAAATAATATAAAGTTTAGAAGAACCAGCGAATGTACTTGAGGGTGTTTGTTTTACCTTCAAAAATTAGAAGTAAACTAATAGCTGACAATCATAAAAACAAAAGTTTATACTAACATAAATAGCAACTTAATTTTCATAGTAGTACTTTTATCGGGTACCAATAAGTATAGGGTTATATTAATACCTGTATAGCTCTTATTTAAAATCGTTTTGAACCAGTAAATCTGTGGCTCTATAATTTATGTATTTTTACCAATTTAAAGTTTTAAATGAGATTTGTTCCCCTGAAGTGCCGGTGTTCCAATGTCATAGCCAATATTTTAAGTAGGATTTATTTAAAAATTAAATTATTATAAAAGTCGCCCTAAAAAACTTTTTCCCTTCAAAAAATAAACAGGAAACAAGGAACACGCAAATGAAAGGGACAAAGTTAATACTCATTAATTTTGCCCTTGGCTTGATGACTGCCCTGAATTAAATATGTATTGATATTTTGAAATTTCGGGTACCTTTAAAATTTTCCGGAATTAATAATATTGGGATATTGCCCCGCGGTAAAAATGTAAATTCGAGGGCTGTTAAGAAACAAACTTTAATTTTTGGTGAACTCAGGAAAAAAGATTTTGAGGCAGGCATATAAAATTAATTTCTTTCTTAATTAATAAGTTTAGAGTTGATTTGGGGTGGAAGTTTTTACAAAATATGAAAGTTGAGGGAGGAGAGGAAAGGTCAAATTTAAATCAGATAATATTTCCAGTAATGACAATTTCAGTTATTATAAACTAGGCAAAAAAAAACGTTAAACTGGAATGAGGTTCTGAATATTATAATATACTAATATGTATATATATATATATATATATATATATATATATATATATATATATATATATATATATATCTTCTTCTTAAAGTGCCTATCCTCTTTGGATGTTGGCTATCACATTGGTCCATATTACTTTATTCACTGCTGCTCTGAACAGACCTGTTGATGTCATTCCAGTCCATGTTCGCAGGTTGCGCAGCCATGATATTCGTCTTCGTCCAGCTGATCTCTGGCCTTCCATTTTCCCCTGTAGGATAAGTTGGAGCAGGCGATATTTCTCAATCCGCATAATATGTCCAAAGTACTCCAATTTTCTACGTTTGACATTTGTAAGGTATTCCAGTTCCCCACCGATACGTTATAAAATGTTTTCGTTTGATACGTGGTGTATCCAAGGAACCCTAAGCATGCGGCGGTAGCACCACATCTCAAATGCATCTATACGTTTACATGAAGCATCGGTAAGGGTCCAGGCTTCTGCTCCATATAAGAGAGTTGAGAGTACAGAGCATTTCAAAATCCTGATCCGCGTATGTATATTGAGGGATAGGTTGCAGAGTATGTTGCGCAGCTTATTAAAAGTACCTCTTGCTTTCACAATTCGGCTTCTTATTTCTCGAGAGTGGTCCCAGTCCTTATTCAACGTGCAGCCTAGATATGTGATCGTCTCGGCCATTGTGAGAGTTACGTTGTTGGCAGTAAACTGTATATTGCCGACGTCGTTTTTGCTGACAATAATCGTTTGCGTCTTCTTGCAGTTTATCTTCATACCATATCTGTTGCAAGCTGTCACTATTCGGTCGATAATTCTTTGAAGTCCCTCTGCAGTATCGGCTATAAGAACGGTATCATCCGTGTATCTTAGGTTGTTTATTACTTCTCCATTTACAATAATTCCATCCCCAGTGCTTCCTTAAAGAGATGTTCTGAATATACGTTGAATAGAAGTGGCGACATTATACAGCCCTGGCGTACTTCTCTCTTTATATTAAATTCTTCTGTTGTTTCATTCTCAACTCGTACAATAGCCTTTTGTTGTGAATATAGCTTTGATATTATCTCTCTGTCTCTGTCGTCGATTCCTGTCTCTTGTAGGATTGAAATCAGTTTACTGTGCTGCACTTTGTCAAATGCCTTTTCAAAATCTATGAAGCATGCAAAGACGTCGGCATTGATGTCACGTGCTCTTTGAATCAGAACCTGCATGGAAAACAAGGCCTCTCTAGTGCCAAGTCCCTGTCTGAAGCCAAACTGCGTGTCACTTACGTTTTCATCGAGTTTTCTATATATTCGTGCTTGAATGATGTTAACAAAAGCTTTTAAAGCGTGGCTCATCAAGCTTATTATTCTATGATCGGAGCACTTAGTCGCGTTCGTTTTTTTGGGAATCGGGATGAATGTCGACAGTAGCCAGTCTTTTGGTATTTGACCGTTCATGTAAATTTTGTTAAAGAGAGTGGTCAGTAGTTTTATTTGTTTTGAGTCAATTAATTTAAGAACTTCTCCGTGTATTTGGTCTGGCCCGGGGGTTTTGTTATTTTTGAGTCTATTTATCGCTGATTCCACTTCCGCCTGTGTGATGGTAGGCCCCTCCCCGCCAACGACTGTATTTACAGTACTGTTGTTTTCATCTTCAAACAATTCCTCCATGTATTGCTTCCATCTTACAAGTTTTTTGTCAGTTTCTGTGATGATGTTGTCCGAGTCCAAGATTATTCCAGGACTCCGTTTACGGTAACTTCCTGTTGCTTCTTTTATTTTTTTATGGAGGTTGAATCTGTCGTGTTTCGCTTGTAATATCTCAATTTCAACACATTTTTCCTGTAGCCATCGTTCTTTAACGTCTTTGATTGCTCTCAATACTCTTTTGTGTAGTTCTTTGTATTTCTCATTATTTCTGTTTTTGTGTTGTCTTCTTTCTTCCATAAGTTCCAGGATAGTGTCTGTCATCCATTCTTGCCTTTTCATCATTCTATCAGGTTTCAGGTCTTCTTGTGTGATTGAAGTTATAGATGTTTTTATTTTGTTCCAGAGCTCTTCCACTTCTGCTTCATGGTTGTTGTTCTCTGATACACTCTTAAGTTCGTTGTTTATCTTCTCTTTCGTTTGCTGGAGTATGTTCTCTTGTTTGAGTTTCCGCACATCAACCCCTCTTGGTGGTATCTTCTTTACTATTTTTTTTAGTCGAAGTTTGGTACGAGCTAGTAGCAGGTTATGATCTGATGGGATGTTTGCACCTGGGTATGTTTTACAGGAGACAACTGCGTTGCGATATTTTCTGTTTATCATCACAAAGTCAATCTGATTTCTCAAGATCTTGTTGCTGTTATCAGCTGGAGATTTCCAAGTGTATAGTCTCCTGGGAAGTAGTTTAAAAAAGGTGTTCAAGATTGTAAAGTCCATTTCTTGACAGAACTCTATCAATCTCTCCCCTCTCTCATTTCTCATTCCCAGTCCAAAACCACCCACCACGCAATCAACCTTTCCCATTCCAATCTTGGCATTCATGTCTCGTAAGATGATGTTAACTTCTTCTTTCTTTGTGTGTTTGAGAGTAGTTTTAAACTGTTCATAGAACTCCTCTATTTCAGTTTCACTGCTGTCAGATGTCGGTGCGTATGCCTGTATGATATTTAGGTCAAATGGTTTTCCCTTTATCTTGATTAACGCGACTCTACTTGAAACAGGGACAAATCCATTAACAGCTGCGTTTGTTTGTTTATTAAGAATTATTGCTACTCCGTTTTTATTTTTAGTTGTATTGTCTCCGGAGAAGTATATGTGATATTCATCTATGTTGCAGTGGCCTGAATTTGGCCATCTGGTCTCGGTGCATCCTAGTATATCAAGTTTGAGTCGCTTCGCCTCTTTCACTACGTTGGCCACTTTGCCAGATTGGTACATACTTTGTACGTTCCACGTTCCTATTCTTTTTTCTTTGTTCACTTTGGAGACATCATTGGACGACCGGGAGATTCTTAGCACCCTCTCCCCATTTAAGGGATGCCCGGGACTGAGGGCCTTTGCTTTATTTTGTGTATCCATTGTGATGTCTTGGGGAAGATATATAAGTCAGGTAGTTTCCCGTTGCTTTCCTGACTGTAGTTTAAGCCGCTCCTACATGGAGAACAGACGCTGTCGGATCACCGCTCCTAACATAGAGACAGACGTGTCCTAGGTGCTAGTTTTGGTCCACCACGGGTATTTCATTTCCCCGGTACCACCCATATCTGGGAGGCATTCCCCTATCCGCCACCTGGGGAGGCGCCCGATGAAGGACTAGCAACCCCGCACGACATATCTATGTCGGATTTTCTCACGCGTGTGATGTGTAATAGAAGGTTTAGGGGAATTGAAAGGTCATCATTCGGCGTCTGTGGAAAAGCGTACGATATCACGAAAAAGCCATTTTTATATCACACTAACACAATATCTTTGAAAATGGTATGGCAACTTCGTTGTTTTTATATATTTATACGCTAGTTTGATAACAAAGTTTTCGAAGAGATCCATAGAACGCCTTGACAGCAAAAGTTTTCAATAACCTTGAAAAGTTATCATTATAACTCTCTATTTACACTCAATGGCTGGGAGCCACTTTGTTTCAAGGTTTTTTACTCGTAGTTCTATTCCTTTTTCTTTGTTATCGGTAAAGCAAAAGGATCCTAATATTAGGATGATTGTTACATGTAGATTTCATTTTATAGGTGCAACCTTACCAGTTAGCTACTACTTGCAGATAATAATAATATTTTATAGAAGTTATAAGGTATTCAAAGCGTGGTATACCTTATAAGTGCATGAAAACCGCTTTCATTAAATTTTATAGCATGGTACCAGAGAAAAATGATAGTGTTATGGGATTCCTGTATTGTATATTGCAATGATTCATAGCCGTCCCTTTATTGTTTGATCCATTTAAAAACTTTAATAAGGATAGGATGTAAAATGCCAATATGTACATATATGAAAATAAACAGTTGCCAAAGGAGATTGGAATCTTTAATCTTAATAGCTTACCTTTCTCCACACTTTCCTGGAGGCTTGTTTTTGATTAATTATTGGATCATTGAGGGTATGTTTATGTTTTATTTAAAAAAAAAAGAATAATTATTTCAAGTTCTAATTTTTGAAATTTTTTAACATCTCAACTGATAAATTCAGATAGTCATTCAAGTGTGTGTCAAGTGTTCTTTTGTTGCCACGCCATCTGATGTAGAGTACTGATGATGTCTCACTAGGGGAATGTTAGTATTCGTATCTAGGAAATTCTGGTAGGATGATAAGATGTAAAGAAGTTTTAGATGGGGAATATTTATCACTTTACAACTCTTTTGTCGATTCAAGAAACGAATAAATGGGTCAGTTGTTGATTTAGGGATGATCGGTCTTAGACTCGTGCACAATTGGTTGAACATTTTTGGTGTCTGTATCAGCTAATCCTTCAACCGATATTTTAGTAGATATGTGTGTTATTCAGTGATTTTTATGCATTTCTAATTTGGGGTTTGCAAAAGTAGATTTTTTTTCTAAAAAGACCGTTGAAAAACATGAGCATGTGAGCCATACCTGTGAAAGGGATTAAGTGAATCCTTTGGCCCTGTAATACTCACTAGTGGTTTATAATAATGTATGCAGTTTAGTAAGGTCAAATTTGGGCTTAATTTAATGGAAACGGGTTTATTAATCCCCTTTTGAGGACCAATTACGCCACTTTCATCGGCCATCTTTGACGTTGCCAATAGAATAACTAAAACCCTCCAGCCAGAGGGCTCTAGTTTCTTCTAATTTTTTGTTCTTCTTCCTGGTATTTATTCTTGCTTTTTTCCGTGCTTTTATTTGTATTCCTGACTGTGGAATTTTGAAGACGAAACTCAGTTCGAGTCTGTGGAGGTACAGCCCCTCCTTGCAGTAAGGTAAGCGAAGCTAGGGTTTCAGGTTTTTCGATTAATATATGGATTGATAATTTTTTTTTTCTATTTTAATATAAACTATTCTATATCACAAATTAATTTCATTTTGTTAAATTTATAGCGAATTTGTACCGAAGCTTGTAATGTGCACGTAAATGTAGCCCCTGATTTATAGCCTGCGAAATTGCGTCTCACTGTGCATGATGAACGTAATAATATATATATATATATATATATATATATATATATATATATATATATATAGTTATATATATATATATATATATATATATATATATATATATATATATATATAGCTTGCTTTACTTTGTTAGCTGAGCACAAATTGTCAATAACATCGGCACTCGAAAAGGGGTTAGAGCTAACGCCAACCAATAGATACTCATAACAATTACATGCAAAGACACCCTGGATACAAAATTTTCTCAGTTAATCTCTAACTGGGATGTCTCATCCATGATGATTTCTAATAAAGCAAAGAATGAACATGCAAGATATAATAGCATTTCTAATCAAAATCCATTCATTCTAGCGCAATGGCATGGTTACAAAAATCCTTGAGAATATATTTGATATAGTATATTCATTATACTTTTTGCACATATAAGTCTGAATAAATACCTGAACGTCTAAAGACTGCTTTAAAGATGTAAAAAACTTTTTCTCTCCCAGCAACAAAAAATAATAGTTAACACCTTATTATCACGTGACTTAACCAGATCTAACCGAAAATGCTTTACAAGACACGCTTGTTAGTCTCGGGAATTTAAAGTAACTTATATATAATACCCCACGCCTTATTATTTATACATTCCAGCTACTTAAGGAACCCATCAACTAGAGTATTAGCTATTATAAATCACCCTCAAAAGGGCCCTATGAAATGGAATTAGCAGGAAAGTGGTAAATGAATAGTCTGGTTAAAGCTGTCTAGTTTAATTCTGCTGATTTTCGAAGTGGGTGAATAAATCTTAATTTATTTTGCTCCTCTTTTTACCTAGGTGATTTTTTATTAATGGCATGGACACCTATACATGATGGTGAATTAATTTTCTTTACGTAGAATGAGAGGATTGGATTTTTAATATAATATAGATCCATTTCTTTTTAATGAATATTTTATTGTAAAATTGTCGGAGAGGAAACAATAAATTTGAACTAGAGTTTAATAAAGCATTACATATAAATTAAAAAGTTTTTTATTGTTAGTATTTTAATTTAAATGATTATTTCTGTCTTAAAATGAAATGATTATTTTTTTATTGTACCCTTATACTTGAAAATTTCTCTTTAGCAAGTAAAACCAAAGTCTATAGCTAAAATAGAAGAAGACAAAGGAGGTTTAAAAACAAAGTCTTAAAAACTACTGAAGAAGAAGCATTATTTCCCTTACAAAGTAAATATGATGCATTTGTTAAGTTTAAATATAAGTATCATAATATCTTTTGTTTTTTATGCATGGCTTATTACGATTTTTAACGAAAAAATGTAAAATCTAGTTTATCTTTTCATTATGACGTTGAGCGTGGTATATTATTATAAATATGAAAAACTCTACCTTATCATCTAATAATATATAAGGTGTTCCATTTAAAATAAACAAATTAGGATGAATAACTTTTCAACCACACCTCGTATTAAAATTTTGATTACACTGTTAGATTACGCTTATACTATTATAAAAACAAGTCGCTTGATATCTTTAATATCTTTTTAAATAAGAAAGATACACGGCATTACAAAAATAGTCCATTTTTAAATTTTACCTTGTATATTCAAAACACTCCTCAGGGGGGTTATGGAGGCGGCTCTATGTCGTTTTCATGACTATGGGGATTGACGTTCCTGAGGCCCCAGTCACGTTTGTGTTCGTCCTGTGTCGCCCTGCATATCAACCGTTCTCGGGGGCCGGTGGTTGATCAGAAAGTGCCTCTCGAGGGTGGTGACTTGCCTTAACCGGCCGGTCAAGTGGCGGGGGCCAACTTAAAAACCCCATCAAGCTAGGGTGTATCTCTACAAACCAGGGCTGCGTGGTTTAGGGGATGCTAAATCGCTATTGTTCAGAAACTCCGGGAATCGGGCGCCTCCTAGTTTAATAAATGCTTTCACACAGCATGCGGAGCACCGCTGTGGGCGGCAGTCTATTCCTCCGCTTCTCGTGCGAATCAAATGAATAATTTTGAATTTTCAACAATTAACGGGTCCTTAAAAAAACCCACAACTGAGTCTCCTGTAGCGGTACCTATCCCGTATGAAAAGTATTTTATTATCAAACCTTCTGAAGATTCATTTATGAACACATTTCTCACGTTATAATCGTATTTTGGTACACTATCTAACCTGAGGAAATTACATGATGGATCTCTTTTAATTGAAGTGTCGAATGAAAACCAGTCCCGTAAAGCTTTAACTATTAATAAATTACATACATTTGATGTTACTGCTTCGCCACACCCTTCTTTAAATTGCATAAAAGGTATTATTACTTGCAAAGATTTTTCAAACTGCACTGAACAAGAAATTCTTGAAAATTTAAATAATTAAGGGGTTATTAGTGTTAAAAGAATGATATCTAGAAAAAACGGTCAGGAATTCCCTACTAACAATTATATATTAACATTCAAAACTCATATATTACCCCCCAAAATTCTAGCTGGATGGTATTCATTACGAGTAAGACATTTTATTCCTTCCCCATTAAGATGTTTTTTATGCCAAAAGTTTGGGCATACGGCGGCCCATCGCCCTAACTCTCCGGTGTGTCCTTCCTGTGGTCACGCTACTCCTACTGACTCACTTTGTCCTCCCCCTCCAAAATGCGCTAATAGTGATCTCAATGATTCACCAAGATATAAAGGATATGAATCTTACCAGAGGGAATTTGGCATCCAAAAGATCCGCACTATGGAAAAAATATCCTATCCAGAAGCAAAAAAGAAATTCATAACTCAGAATACATCTTTCACTGTTCCGTATAATATTGTTGCCTCTAAAAATATTATAGCTAAAAACAACAATCCAGTAGTTACCAAAAAAACAACATCTATCGCAATCCAATATGAGATTCAAAACCCAAACCAAAACCCTCATTCCCAACCCCCATTCGCCTCACATTCTCTGACCCCAAACATACCACAAAACTCTCCCTTCATCCCATCTCTTCTCCTACCCTTTCTTCTTCCTCTTCATCCACTTCCATTATCCATCATAAATCTTCCAGACAGCAGTCTGGCTCCTCTCACTCTACTTCATTGGGAAAAAAACCATCTTCCCAACCCATTAGAAAACCTCCTCAAAGTTCTTCTACTAAGAACATATCAAGCAAATCACATAAAAGTTCCAGCACATCCTCATCAAAGGAACTCCTTAGTGATATGGTAGTGGATGAACTTTTTGATCAAGACCCTAAAAATATATTACCTAAGAACGGTAAACAGTATAAATAATTTTATAAATAACGAGACTACACCAGTTTACCATTTTTATTTCAAATTCTTACCAACTATATTGCAAGGGAATTTATTGGGTCTTCGCAATAACTTAGAAAATCTTAATCTCTTAATATCGAGGTGTAGTCCGTCGGCGATGCTACTTCAGGAAACCAATCTTCAACCAGAACATCATAAGAAAAGATAGAATTTTGAACCTACTTCTTCATTTTGTAGCTAACTAACTCTTAAATTTATATATTTCTTACCGAAAAATCTGTATTACTCCCCTCTTGAAGTTGGTTTTATTAATATTAGGGTTAATTCCACTTTTATCCCTTTTTAGGAGTGATTTTTGTGTTACCTATAATTATATTAGGGTGACGACAGACTTGGACTAAAATGCATGTGCATTTCATAGCTAGACCCACGATTCCCAACATTTTTTTTGGGCCGCTGTTTTTTTTACCGTTTTGGTGATTTTTTTTCCTTACCAATTTGTTTAATTGCCAAAATAATTAAAATTTAGTACAAGTTTTCAAATAGATGATGATCTAATCTAAACATATTTAAGATCTCAATATTAAATAATTCTGCACCTAGGTAACATAATACCTGTATGTGCACAAAATCAATAGTATCATATTAATTTCAAAAAACAACCATAATAAGACAACATAATGAATGAAAATAAAACGAATCAATAGAAATACCTACATACTAAAAAGGGGGGGGGGGTTAATGTGTACTCTAAGTAACCTATGAAGATTTGTCAAAGAGAAAGCTTAAATTGATCAATGTTATGAAAAATATATGTTCTACAAAGCTTACTAAATTTTTTCACATTTAAAATTGTTCTTATACTAATCGGGATAATATTATAGAACTTGGGCGCCATACAGTTAACAAATCTGTGAGTAATGTTTTTATTACTATTTGGTATCCTTAGATGTCTATTCATTCTACATCTCGTTTCATAAGAGTGACTTACATAATTTTTAAATTTCGCAGACTTATGTACATAAATACAAGAAAACAATATATATACTATGAACGGATATTAAAAATTTGTTCTGAATAAAGAAACCTAGTAGAATATCTTTTTTTCTTCCAAAAAATTACCTTCAAAATGTGATCTTGTACTACGTTGAGTTGTTGTAACGAGTTTTGATACAGGCCACCCCAAACAATTATTCCATATCTAATTAAGGATTCAATTAATGTTTTTTAAATATTTATTAAAAGTTGCCTAGTGAAAGTGTTTCTCCGTATATAAAATTTATGAATTAATTTTCTGATGTTGTTTGTTAATTTTAGAATGTGCTGATCCCATTTTAGATTTTTATCGATTATTATACCCAAATATTTTATGAATGGTACATTTTTATGAATATATTTCCAGCTTCAAGCTGGTTAAAGCCGGGACGATTTGATGTTGTTATCGAAAATGCAATATAATGAGTCTTGTCAACGTTCAAAGTGAGCTTAGAGGAATCCAACCAGTTTATTATTTTAAGCACCAGTTTTGGTTGATTTTTTACTTGATCCCAGGTTTCTTTAGAAAAAACGGCCACTCTATCGTCCGCGTATGAAATTAGAGAACCATGCTCCAAGCACATGCTTGTTAGTGAGTTTATATAAACAAAATAGGTCCCAATACTGTCCCTTAAGGAACCCTGATTTTGATATCTAAAGGATCACTATAGATATTATCAATTTTTAAAATTTGTTTTCTATTTCTTAAGTAACTGTCAAAGGCAGTCAACACAGAACCCCTAATACCATAGACGTTTGAAACTTCCAAAAGTGCGTCATGGGGCACCGTGTCAAATGCTTTGGCAAGATCCAAAAAGACGGCAAGACATTTTTATCATTATCAAGATTCACGATTACTGACTTAGTAAATTCATCAATCGCATCTGATGTACTCAATCCACTGGTAAATCCAAATTGATTTTTAGAGAGGCTGTAATTAATTTTCAAATAATTTACCAGTCTATCCTTTAAACATTTCTCAAATATCTTCCCAAAATTATTTATTACACTAATTGGACGATAATTGCTGATAGTCGGTTTATCTCCTGCTTTATGTATTGGTGTAACAAGTGTCAGTTTGAAATAGCTGGGTACTTTACCCGATTTAAAAATTAAATTTATTAGATAAGTCAAGGGTTTCAGCAAGAAGAGGTGGAATTGTTGTTTAACGAACTAAGAGTTTATTCCATCTACACCGGGAGCGCAATTATTCTTTAAAGTGTGTATTTGTTTTATAATTTTGATTTTATTGATAGGCTTCAGGAACATAGAGGAAATAGAGGCATGTCCTACCAGAAATTTTTTATCAGGATCCTTTATCTTATTCGACATATTGACTTCCATATTCACAAAAAAATTGTTGCATGCATGAACTGGTCCTGAAGATTTTTCCCATAGAATGCAGTTTGCAAACTGGCCATTAGATCAGACATAAAATAATGTAAATTTCATTAGTACTATTCTCTTCAAGGATTAAGCAGGGTTTACCAAAAATGGTATCACAAATTTACACAACTCACATGTATGGGCTGATGAAAATCCTCATTCAACTATTGTTTCGCATCATCAACATCAGCTCCAATCAATGTTTGAGCAGGAATCATTGGCTATCTTTTGATTGGACCATTCGTATTACCAGCACGACTGAATGGAGAACTTTATTGGGAGTTCCTCCAGAACGCTGTTGCCATTTCGTTCACATCTGGTTGATTTTCAACTCCCTCGTTGAGACAGGGGATTCTATTTTGATGCGAACACTAGTGTAGGGTTGATATCTTTGACTGGATTAATTTCGAAAATAATTTATATTAAATACGATTCTTAACAATATTACTGTTTCTAATTTTTTTTAGATATTATCGCATTATGTAACGAGCTGCCATTGTCTTCCGTGATAGTAAGATATACAATTTTGTAGCTATGATTTTAAGTAATGAAGTTTCTTGTTAAGTTTCTAGTTGCGGTACAAATTAATTTCTCGGGCGATAAGCTTTTTATTTTCCTTGGGGCAATCAGAAGTAACAACGTTAGGATAATTTCCCTGCAGAGTCTGATCATCAGGAAAGAAAAATTAAAGTTTCAAAAAAATATCAACTTTAATCCATAAGCTTTCGTCAAAAACCCTATCGAGAAGCGTTCTACGCTGTCTCTCCCAGTTGTGCGTCGGGATGCCTGGTCGGCGCCGACAATTTTGCAAAGCTCAGTAAAGTATCGGACGGCGTCGCGTGTGAAGCGTTGAAGCGTCGACGTCGCGACTGGTTTTTATCGCGACGTGATCGAGAGTTTAAAACGGAAGATACGCGTGGTGATTTCGCTTGGCGAAAAGTTGTCGGGAGTTTGAGGATTTTTTGTGGGTTCGAACATTGAGTATAATTTTGGATAGTAATATTCACATTTTTCGGTGAGGAAAAAATTAATAAATTATTAATTAATTATTTTTTGTGAATAAATTAAAATTATTTCAATATGGTTCTAATGAATATTAATATATTAAAGAATACTTATTATTAAGGGTTTTTGAAAACTTATTAAAGTTTTTCCGACAAAAAAAAATTGCTACGTTTGTTGAACAAAATTAAATTTTTGCTCCTCTGAAGAAAGGTTTGATGTGATAATGTCTTCGGTTATTTAAAATTGTGAACTTTAGATTACCTATTTTTTCTACAGTAGAACTTTTCAATACCGGTCACTAAAAAAATTATGAAAAATTGGCCGTTTAAGGGGGTGACCGCTTTTGAGGAGAAGGATTTGAAAAAATCTACATATAATGAGTTATCTGAGTGAAAGCTAGGATTTATTTCTATGTACTATGTATAAAAAAAGGAGGATAAAATATAAATTTTTATGAATAAGACAAACATGCCTTTATGATAAAGTTATATTCTTAATAACCTTCACATCAACCATATGTTATTATTTTACGAAAGTTCATTAAGGAATGAGAAAACTAATTACAAATATATAAATATAAACCATAAACATAGACACATAGAAAAAAAAATTTTTTCTTATTTCTGAACTAAGAAAGATAATATATATATATATATATATATATATATATATATATATATATATATATATATATAATATGCTAAAAAATAAGCGATACTGTACAGAAAGAAACATTAAGTTTTTTGAAAAAATTGTTTAAATTTTCAAATTTCATTTTTACTATTTCACTCTCACATTTTATTAAAATACTGAAAATATCAAGGGCCAAATGGCCATTTTTTTGTCTAACAAATAATTCTGTACGACTTTTAATTTTTCACAAATTTGACTGATATTTTTTATAATTGAACCAAAAATCTCTTGGTCTGCTCCACGTTTATAGTTTTCATCTTCGGGAGGGTCAGTTTTGCTTTCTTGGTAAGCGCATTCTTGAATTATTTCCTGTATATTAATACTTGGATTTTCTTTTGAAATATTTGAGTCAATTAGAAGATATATTTCCAGGTCTAGATTACCTGGAATGCCGTCTAAAACTGGACACAACTGACTCAGTGAGACATCGTCTTCTTCGTCAAAAGTCCTTATTTATAATTTCCATAAATCCATGTTTTAATAGTTGAAGATGAAACGTTTTTCCCTGCTGCAACAATCCATACCATAGCGCTTGACAAATTTATGCTTTTTTCTGCTTTTTCAAACGAATCTTCGGTATTTGTAAAAGTCAAAAGACACACAATTCACAACATTTTGAAGATGTATTTTCGGGTAAGAAATAGCCTTATATAAAGATAAAAGAACTTTTCTACTCTGCTTTTTCATTGTCCTGTCAAAGTTTTTAGCCAGGAAGCTGTCATCCAAGCTTTTTTATTAGAGACCCATTCTAATGGTAATTTTTCTATATGTGCTCCTTTAAAACATAACGGATATTTACTATTTCCTAAAACTAATGGGCTTTTCTTCTCACCATTCATTCTATTACACAAAATAATTGTCATTGATTGCTTAGCTGATTTCCTTCCAGCGCATTCATCATTCTTTGAGGCAAAAGTTTTGGTTGGCATTGCCACATATTAAAGTCCTGTTTCGTCTGCATTAAAAATATCTTTAGCATCATAATCCTTAACGATTGATTTAAGTTTAGTTAACCAATCTTGAACACTTACTTCATCCACAACAGGGGACTCACCACAAATTATTTTAGAACTGATATCATGCCTTTTGCAACACCTACCTAACTAGCCATTTGATGCCTTAAAGTCACTAATTTTTACGTTTTCTGACACCTCCACAGCTTTTTCTTTAATTAATGGTCCGGATATAGGATCGTTTCTATTTCTAGCTTTGCAAAACCAATCATGAATCATTTACTTAAATGTAACTGTTTTCAATTTATCGACAGTTAAATGCAATTCAATAATTATTTTCCATCATATTTAATTCAATAATCTGTTCCTTTATCACCTTTTTTCAAATTGTCACTTTGAGTTAATCTTAAATGAAAATTAAGTTTATTAAGGCATAGAGGATAGAAATTCTTATGATGATAGAATGTCAGTTATTTCAAATATTTTTTTCTTCCGCCAATTTTACAATAAACAGTAAGTAAGATTGAGCAAAAAGTTCTTCAGCTCTTTTGCTGCTTTTTCCTGAAGAAGAACATCCATCATCAAAATTTCTGGTTTGGGGATGCTCTGCCACATTAGTTACCAGTTTGCGACTTTCAGGAGGATTTCAAGAAGGAAACCTCTTGAGTGGCCGCGTGAGTCTACAGACTTAAACCCCCGTAACTTATTCTTATTGGGTTACCCTAACTTCTAACTACCCAAACTAAGCCAATTGATATAGAACACTTAATGGGTCAAATTATTCAAGGGAACGGTTTGTTTCTACAGAAGTAGTTACAAATATTGAGACTGAATTTATAAATCGCTTAGGTTATCAGTGAACCAATGGGAGGCATTTTCAGCATCTAAAAAGATGATAATTTAATTGTTGTTAGCACTTCATTTCGAGTTTTAACTGCAGACATATTGAAAACAGTTACATTTAAGTGTTGTTGGACATGTAAAAGATAAAATGCTCATAATTTTGCAGGAAGTATAAAAGTGTACAAAAAATTAGGGGTAGCTATTTGATTAATCTACGTTGATTCCAGCATAGTTTCTTTCGAATTGAATCTATTCCAGACTTTATATCCTCATTGTATCTATAAAACAATAAATAATGAAACGAGAATCATACCTTTACAAAGTATGTAAGAGAATCGAGCGTTAAAAATTGTCAGTCATATATGTATTAGTTACGGAATTGATATTGCTAATTTCGATTTTTTTTTGTAAAATATTTTTTTAATTATATATCCAAAAAAAATTGTATTTTTCAATAAAATTTGGTAATATTAATATATATATATATATATATATATATATATATATATATATATATATATATATATATATATATATTATTATATATAACTAAAAGTAATTAAACAGTTGTTCAAACTATTTTTTATCCGTCAATGAATTATTAAATATGACACTTTTTTGTGACTTTTCGAAGATAAAAAAATAGTATGGTTTGCATGGTCGATAGTAAAAAAAATATGAAAAATACGCAGAGCTGCATTCTAGGTAATCCGAATTTTTTTGTATCCTTGTTTTTGGAGATGAAGTAAAAATCTAACATAAATAACTAATGCATTAGTTATATACAGTTCACCAAATCGGCGTTCAACATTTACTACTCATACCTCACTACAAGAAGCATCTGCAACATTACCGTTAAAAATACACGCTGTAGTTCTTTTAAATATAAATACAAAGTCTAAAGTGGATCGATTCAAAATCAAAAAAGTGGATCGAGCCAAAGTCTACAACAAAGATGAGATCTAAATCAATAAGTAGGATCAAATCAAAGTAAACAGGGAGCATCAAGTCAAGGGAGGATTAAATCAAAGTAAAGATAGTTTATCAAACCAGAATCAACAAAAAAGTTCAAACTAAAATCCACAACTTCATATCCACGTTCATTTTGCAACTGAGTCCGAAGCCTTTTGATAGTCTACGAAGGTAACATGAATTTTAATGTTATACTTATACTCATTTTACTAGCAGTGATTTTACGGCTTGAAGATGATCTATGGTGCTGTATTGTCGTTGGAAACTAGCCCACTGAACTGGCTCGTAGTCGTCTACTTTAGCTGATAAGGATTTATTTTTTTAGTTTAGTAGTCACTTTATAAACATAAGAGAGTTGGCTTATATTAATGAAGTCTGCCCATAGTAAAACCATTAAAATTATAAAATACTAACGGAACGAAAATTTTTTTGAAACTTCTTTAATTTATTCTGGCAAAACTCATTGCATTTTAACGTTTGTTTGAAGGTTGTAGACAATGTTGAAGATTGACTAAAATATTGTTGTCGGACTTGCATTGTCTTAACGTACGACCAAAAGGTCGGAGATATCCTGGAAAAAGGGAAATGTAGACAACTAGCTCCAGACCCCACGAAATTTATAGAGTCAAAAATCTACAGAACACTAAGAAAATACCAAGACCACATACCTGATAACCTACAATCGATGCTCACACCACACTATAGTTCTTCACTCTCTCCAGTGGTTGCCAATACATATATAGAATGGTTCGAAATTCATGCCATAGAAAATGCAACAGTGGAACTGAAAGACTGGTTGAGATATGTCGATGATACCTTCATCGTATAGAAGGGCAATAATCAAGAACTTAATGATTTCTTGAAACATCTATACAACATTCGACCTACAATTAAGTTTTTCATGGAAAAAAGTAAATGATCAATTGCTCTTCCTAGATGTCATGGTGAATCGTTCAAACGAAACTATTAAAACTTCAGTATGTAAGAAGCCAATACATACTGGACAATATTTTAACCATAGTTCTAATCATTCTGTTGTAACAAAATGAGGAATTATACATAACCTCTATAATCGCGCTATATCTTTATGCTATAATTACGATTCATTGGAAAAAGAGGTAGCAAACATTATATTCGATTTACAATAGAATGATTATCCTTTAAACTTAATTGACGATGTTATAAATAACTTTAGAACAACGACCACTGAATAGCAAGAAACACATTCCTTCTTCATAATTCCGTACATTAAGGGAAGTTCGGAGAAAATAAGACGAATTTCCAGAAGTTGTAATATAAAAGCAGCCTTTAAATCAAGAAATGCACTAAGAGTTTATTTATCAAAAACGAAACCAAAAACTACCGATAAGAAAGCATATGTTTACAAAGTTCCATGTGAGTGTGATGAAATGTATATTGGAGAAACCAAACGATCACTAGAAGTTAGCATTAAGGAACATAAAACTCATATGCAAAAAGGGGAAACGTCGAGATATTGCAGAATACGCCTGGGATAAACAACGCCATATAAAATGGTCTGAAATGGATGAAAATAAGAAAATTAATTGAGGCAACTTATATTAAAAATAATAATAGAATCATCAGTAAACCCAGTGTTGAGATACCAAATCTTTGGCAACCACTATTTCGTAACATCAAATCATTGAGGTGTGTACAGTGAAGCGGAACTTTGCGCTTCAATGGACACATTCCTCGTAGCCTTAAAACAAAACATTCAGTTTTTATTTGATAACGATTAGAGATACAACCTAATCAAAACGTCGTAAAACCAAACAAAAATAAAGACAATGCAAGTCCGACAACCACATTTTAGTCGACATTGCATTTTTTTATTGTACCTAATTCTATTCTACACTAATACCTTTAGAAAACACTTAAAATCAATTTAAATTACAACTGAAAAGCTCAAGAGAAGAAATGTCAAATTTGTCAAAGGTAAAACGTAGCTCAACGTTGCAAAGTAGTACATTTAATTTGGAAAATTTACAATTTTACGAGAAATCTGAGGTTTTTAAGTAAAAGGAATTATTTCTAAAAAATTCTATTTATTATATAACCCACGTTATTTAATACACTTTCAAATAATTGAAAATTGATAATAAAGAATTTTTTAATCTTAAGAAGATCATATTTTCTTTCAAATTTAGCGAGGATTTAGTAACAAGCCAAATCATAACTTGGCAGTTATCCTGTCTACACGTGTACTCGTAGGCGTAAAATATCGTTAATATTGGCCTGGCTTTTTCTTGCCTGAACCTTGTTTTTTAAATTTATAAGCTCTTTGGAAAAAATTAATAAAGATGTCTGCAAGTATCGATTCAACAAAAGAGAAATTTTAAGGTATCGAATTAGTTAATAAAATTAACTATAAAACAATAATCCATCATTTTGTTATATATATAATTCTCCTTTCAGGCAGAGAATATGAAAAATATATTTACAAACAGTTTATTTCCTGCAAATATCGCTCTTGTTCCTCTCTCCATACGCGTTTTGATCACCTCATGATCTCGTCAGTGGAGCTGTATCGGACCGAGAGCAACATTAGCAGGAAATAACTGATATATGAACCATAAATTTCAAAGTATGTCGGCAGGATATCACAACTTCCGTCTACCAACTTCGATGTCATACTGAAAATATCGCCAGTCGAACGACATCTATGAATCAACGGAGTAAAGTGAAATTTTTAAACAATGAAAATTTTAGTAAGAAATAAAAAATCTTTCTGCCATATTTAAATAGTTTATTATATATGTAATTCTCTTTTCAGGCAGAGAATATGTACAAACAGTTTATTTCCTGCAAATATCGCTCTGGTCCTCTCTCCATACGCGTTTCGATCACCTCACAGCTCCACTGACGAGATCATCAATTTTGATTGTTTAAAAATAATCTATCATGACTTAGCATGACTAGATGTCCCGCTAATTTCGAAATTATCCGAACGAATTTTGTACGTTTATATATAAAGTTTAACGTCTAATGCAAAAAGTCTTAACCTACTGAAACATGCATAATTGTCAGAATAACTTCATTAATTAAATTAATTAATTCGGTATTTAGTTAAAGGATGAAATAAAGCATTGTACTGTAAATTAAATTAGAAATTTATTAAGGAAAATAAATGTTTTAATTATATCAATTAATTTTGTTAATAAACCCTATTTTGACAAGGTTTCGTTTTAATTAATGATTAAGTTATAACTGAAGTTCCAAATAAAGACATTGTTTTGACTTCGTGACTTAATATTATGTTGTTTTCAAAAACAAAACGAAAATAGGCATATAAGACATTCAATAAATTGATTTTTATGTTCTTTAACAAATTGTAGGTGCAAGTTTTTTATTCTCGTCAATTGCTTTTTAAAGAGACTTTTTATTTTGTCTTTTCTTGGGTTTAGGTTCTTTATTTTACAAAAAATCCAAAACAATTTGAGATTTCGCCCATTATTTAAGGCATCTTTAAATTTTTTTTGTTTATTTTTGTTTATTGTTCTTCCTAAAAGTATTTTTTATATAATTAAAAACACTCATACACAAACATATTTAAAATTTTAAAAAACAAACAAACATTTTAAAGAACTATTTAAATTTCTAAAAAAATTTTTAATTTTACCAGTACATACCTTGACATTTTGTCTATTTATTAATAATGAAACGAAATTTTTACATCGTCTGTTTAGGTACTTAGGATACATGGAATGTATTCAATGGACCAAAAAAATCGAAAGAAATCATACATTTAATTTTATGATTAAGAGGATATTCAATTTTTGATGTTTATTAACAGGATCGAATACTTAATATTTTTCTTTAAATTAGGCTGGTGTAAATGTGGCGGAAATTTCCTATATCCGTTCTATCGTTAACAGTGTTTTTATCTTTTTTAATTTCTTTTATCTGGTTCAGGCAAGGAAAAAGCCAGGCCAAAATTTCCGCCCTATATATACAATATTTTGCGCCTACGAGTACACGTGCAGCCAAGATAATTGCCAAGTTATGATCTGGCTTGTTGCTAAATCCACTCTAGATTTGGAAGTGAATATGAACTTCTTAAGATTTAAACAATTTTTATTCTTTATGAACAATTTTCAATTATTTAAAGGTGTATTAAATAACGTGGGTTATATATTAAATGGATTTTTTTTTAGAAACAATTCCTTTTATCTAAAAAGCAAAAAAATTCTAGTAAAATTGTAATTTTTCCAGATTAAATGTACTAGTTGGCAACGCTGAGCTGCGTTTTACTTTTGACAAATATGACATTTCTTTTCTTGTGCTTTTCAGTTTTGATTTGTATCGATTTTAAGTGTTTTTTAAGATATTGAGTTGTGTTTGTGAAGTAATTAAGAACAATAGTAAAATATTATGTGTTTTACAAAAATAAATTAAAAATGGTTTTAAAAAAAAAGTTTCTTTAGGTTAGTATTTTATAATTTCAATGATTTTACTGTGGGCAGACGTTATTAATATAAGCTTACTATTTCATGTTTACAAAGTGCTTACTAAAAAAGTAACCCTTGATAAGCCATAGTAGATGATTACCAGCCAGTTCAATAGGCTGGTTTTCAACGACAATACAGCAACCAAGATCATCTTCAACCCGTAAAATTTCTGCAAGAAAAAATCATTCATATTACCGTCGTAGACTTTCACAAGGCTTCCAACTCAGTTGCAACATGGGCATGGATACGAGGTTGTGGAGGAGTGATCTGAAGTATCCTAACTTTAGTTTGAACTTCTTTGTTGATTCTGTATTCTAATATCACGGAGAGTAACAATCCCTGAAGATGTCTCGCGCAATCGTAGGCGAAACGTCGGATAATAATTCCAGTTTGACACGGTCTAAGTCCAAAAAGCATGACTTTGTATCTGTGTTTGAATAAGTAGCTTTCTTGACGAATGCACGTATTTAATCTTTTTCCTACATCTTCTTGAATTCTGGACAACATTAGCTTAACGTCCAATCAATTTTTGCAAAGGCATTGCTTCATAAATTCACAAAACTTCACGGTGGTAGTATGGAGACGCACCATCTTGCTGCAGCTAAATACTGTCGCACTCATTCCTATCGAAGCAAGCAATTGGGATAGTTCCTTGTGCAAAAACTTTAGGTAACTATAGCCATGGTTCATAAAAAGAGTAACGATTTTGATGTTACACTTCTCTTATCCAAAATGAGTTTTTTGTAACAAAATAATGTATGTTGTGCCTATTATTTCAAAAACCACCTTCACCGCTAAGCACTCTTATGGATTTGAGATTTGAATTTCATTCATTCTAAGTATTTTGCGCCTGGCAAAATTTTGCACGCTTTTCAAAATCCGCATCATGCAATTCATGTGCAATTCCATGTCATATAGATGACATTTGCATTTTTTTGGTGGTATGGTTGGCGGTGGATTGTGATATTTCACACAATGCAGCTCTAACAACTACTATAATGTGAATTCTTTTGAATATATAGCAATATTTCTAGTTATTTTTCTTTAATGGTAATTTTTTAATGATTAATTTACGTTTTGAAAAATTAACATCAGCAGAATCGAATCTTTCTATTAAGTTCTGGAAAATAAAGAGATTACGTAGGCGTTCATTTTATAAATTTTTTTCAGCAAGAAAGCAATTTATTTGGCCTCTCATAATACATAAATCATATCTATTAACTTATTTTTTGGAAAATTAATTTTAATATAAAAGATAAATATAATAGGAATCAATGGAAATCGGAACAAGCGCTCGCGGTTGTAAATTTGACTCTTTATAAAATTTCATTTTAGAATGTTTTTTCTTTTGGCAATTAAGATTTTAAAAAAATCATCAAAAAGAACAAGAAAAGGTAAATAAATCGAAATATCCCAAAACCTATTAGGAACAGATACATGACATATTGAACAAAAGTTTTAGGGTTTTAAGTTGTTTATAAAACAAGAAAAAATACAAGTCTGTTGCCTTACTTTAAATTAATAACTTTAAGAATAAATATGTAATTTTTAATTCCCAACTTTATCCTCAAGTCAACAAACTTTAGAATTGTGTAAAAGACATTATTTTTAAATATGTGTCCTCACAAATTATTGACAGTTAAGCCCAGGGTGGGTTGTACGCTACATTTAGGAAATGTAGGGTTAGAAAAAAACAGTGTGTGTGCAAAATAAAAGTCCAAAAGAACTATAAAAAATTCATTAAAAATAAATATATATGATTGCTAACAAATGATAAAATACTAGAAGAGTAATAACACCCAAATCGTGCAAAACTTATTACACAACCTGTATAAAAAATTCAAGGTTCAAATTCTTTTAAACGGTATTATTAAAAATGAATTCCTAGAATTAAAAGTGTATGGCCATTTAACCTTTTTAAAATTAACAGGTACATTCAGGTAGTAAAGTTACAATAGTACTAAAATAAGATGAATAAGTTGGTCAGACGTTGGCCGAATACAAAGAAAAATAGTATGTTTTAATAGATAAAACTGGGTCTGTTTTTTTGCTAGTTATAACAAGAATATACATGAAAATAAAATGAGATAAAAGATATGTTTGGGTGATTAAGATAAAGAGTCTTGCTTCAAGATAATATGTCGCTAATGATGATTTAAAATACATTGAATTCTACTACAGAATGAGGCAGAGAGAGTAGTCGAGCTGGTTAGACATAAATATCACGCTCGTCTTTTGTAATTCATAGCATATAGGCCAGTAAACGAAGCGATTTTTTTGAGGTAAAAATTACTCAAATACTGCCCGCGATCTGATTGCGGAAATAGATAGGGGAAGGTAGTAGAAATGAGGTCTCATCTCGTGTCTCAACAAATTTTGGTTGGAACATTGTTTTTTTTTTTAACAAATAGGTCGAAAACTGATTTTTCCCCGGTTTTTTGGATTTTACGGAAATTCTAAGGGATTTAGAGAAAAATGTTCCACAGACGAATTGTACGTTTTGAAAATATCTTCAAAATGAGTTTTTGTTTGTCCAAATCAGTCTGTAAACAAAAAAGTTATTGGAAATTAAACATTAAAAATGGCTTATTTTTCAATTGTTAATAACTTTCTTAATGTTTATTGAATTTTTTCAACTTTTAACGAAATATGAGTTTTAAAATGGTTAAAAAGTGTGCGAAAGTTGGGCGCTGTCGGTATAATAGTTTTTGTAAAATTCCAATTGTTTGTTAGAAAACCGAGAAAGTGACTATTTTTGATTGGCTGTACCGTCGTCTAGGAAAATGCTACAGAGGTCTGTCAGTGCTCATTCTCTTCGTAAAAACTTAAGCTGTTACGTAGTAAAAAAAGTTGATATTTTTCATATTTTATTTATGCAAAATCGTCATGAAGATATGGGTAGTTTTTCGCTTATAAATAAATTAATTAACAACCGCATTTTTTGTCCGATTTGTTAATGAAGCATATCATTGAAAAGCTGGTAAAAAAATACGAATTTTGAAAAAAATATATTAAAGCAGGTTCAGTGTAAATGCAGGAAGGGGTGCAAGACAAAAACTTGTAATTGTAGAAAAAATGGTGTGAAGTGTACTACTGCGTGCTCCAAATGCGACAATGGTACACATAGAGAAACGATTGACACAGAAATTGATGATGATGATGATGATAAAGACAATGGAAATATAGCTGAAAATATATTAAATTTAGGTATGTTAGATAATAGGTTTAAGGATAGTCAACTAAACCAATTCGTATGTACTGACATCGATGATTATAGCGATACATATAGCGATGACGACTCTGACGAAGAAGATAATTATGAATCGAAAAGCAATGATGGTTATGACGTTGATGAAAATGACATTGTACAAACAAAAAAAATCAAAAATCTCTTAATTGTTTTGTATTTATAAAAGATGAGATAATTTAAGGTGCATTATTTATGTATTTATAATGATTTTTTTCTTTCTGTATAATAATAGACAAGAAGGGGGCCGAATATAATTGTTCATATATATATATATATATATATATATATATATATATATATATATATATATATATATATATATATACATATATATATATATATATATATATATATATATATATATATATATATATGTATATATATATATATATATATATATATATATATATATATGTATGTATATATATATATATATATATATATATATATATATATATATATATATATATATGAAGTAAAATGCGAACAGTGATTGCAAACTTCGCTCCATCATATCCTTTCAGTGTTAGAGGTTGCACAGTTTGGATGAATTGCTACAAAACACAATTCACCCTATTACACCACCATCGAGATGGTGGCCTACCTGTACCACCACACCGAGAAGAAAGTAAAGACTTACCTCCTCTGTTACAGTGATACGGCAGAGGTACATGTTTCGTCTCTTACTAGACTCATCAGGGTACCGACATGCACCCGTCTGTGCAAAGGACAGATCGGAAGGAAGCATGCAACACTGAACGCGGCTTCGCCGACCTCCCGCCGGATGGCGTATATACGTTTATGCGGCTTTCACGGATTCCTCCGTGTGAGATGCAATAGCAGTGGTCATATCCACATTATGCCGTTGTAGTGCTGAAATCACATTCAGCAAACATACAACTAAATGCATCTCCGCATGTAAATGAAGTAAAATGCGAACAGTGATTGCAAACTTCGCTCCATCATATCCTTTCAGTGTTAGAGGTTGCACAGTTTGGATGAATTGCTACAAAACACAATTCACCCTATTACACCACCATCGAGATGGTGGCCTACCTGTACCACCACACCGAGAAGAAAGTAAAGACTTACCTCCTCTGTTACAGTGATACGGCAGAGGTACATGTTTCGTCTCTTACTAGACTCATCAGGGTACCGACATGCACCCGTCTGTGCAAAGGACAGATCGGAAGGAAGCATGCAACACTGAACGCGGCTTCGCCGACCTCCCGCCGGATGGCGTATATACGTTTATGCGGCTTTCACGGATTCCTCCGTGTGAGATGCAATAGCAGTGGTCATATCCACATTATGCCGTTGTAGTGCTGAAATCACATTCAGCAAACATACAACTAAATGCATCTCCGCATGTAAATGAAGTAAAATGCGAACAGTGATTGCAAACTTCGCTCCATCATATCCTTTCAGTGTTAGAGGTTGCACAGTTTGGATGAATTGCTACAAAACACAATTCACCCTATTACACCACCATCGAGATGGTGGCCTACCTGTACCACCACACCGAGAAGAAAGTAAAGACTTACCTCCTCTGCCCTACAACGGCATAATGTGGATATGACCACTGCTATTGCATCTCACACGGAGGAATCCGTGAAAGCCGCATAAACGTATATACGCCATCCGGCGGGAGGTCGGCGAAGCCGCGTTCAGTGTTGCATGCTTCCTTCCGATCTGTCCTTTGCACAGACGGGTGCATGTCGGTACCCTGATGAGTCTAGTAAGAGACGAAACATGTACCTCTGCCGTATCACTGTAACAGAGGAGGTAAGTCTTTACTTTCTTCTCGGTGTGGTGGTACAGGTAGGCCACCATCTCGATAGGGTGAATTGTGTTTTGTAGCAATTCATCCAAACTGTGCAACCTCTAACACTGAAAGGATATGATGGAGCGAAGTTTGCAATCACTGTTCGCATTTTACTTCATTTACATGCGGAGATGCATTTAGTTGTATGTTTGCTGAATGTGATTTCAGCACTACAACGGCATAATGTGGATATGACCACTGCTATTGCATCTCACACGGAGGAATCCGTGAAAGCCGCATAAACATATATATATATATATATATATATATATATATATATATATATATATATAATAAGGTATGTAATCGTTTTCAATGAAAAAACATGTAAAACGAGTAAGAAAAATTTGAAATGTAAAAATGCAGTTTTCAGGGGGGTGGGGGGGTGTTCCGAGAAGGTTGAACATGTGCCCAATATTATTTTTTTTTGATAAGCTACCAAAAAAATATCAAAGAATGAAAGCTCTACGTTATTTAGAAGCGGAGAGCTAATTTTTCTAGCGCGCGCCGATTTGAAGACGCGCTCTCACTTTGTACTCGGTGAGATTGGGTTACCCCCTCCAACTTACCTTATCTGGCGTCCAGCACGTATCCTCAGTTTAGCGATCTCCTGATGGGTTGATTGTGTATAAATTAACATCAATTGAATGATTTCATATTTTTTAGTCTCTTATTAATGAATTGTAAAAAAATCAGCTCTTAATATAAATAAATAATTGCTCTGTGATTTTTTGAAAAAAAAATTGCTAACTCGGCTCCTATTAGTCGTAGAGACTTTTTTTTTCAAAATTCATGTTTTTTTACCAGCTTTCCAATGATATGCTTTATTAACAAATCGGACGAAAAATGCGGTTGTTGAGTAATTTATTTATCAGCGAAAAACTACCCATATCTTCATGACAATTTTGCATAAACAAAACATGAAAAATATCCACTTTTTTTACTACATGATAGCTTAAGTCCTTACGAAGAGAATGAGTACTGACAGAACTCTGTAGCAGTTTTCTAGACGACGGTACAGCCAATCAAAAATAGTCTTTTTTTTTGTTTTTTTAATAAACCATTGCAATTTTACAAAAATTATTAAACCGACAGCGCCGAACTTCCGCACACTTTTTAAGCACTTTAAAACTCACATTTTGGTAAAAGTTGAAAACAATTCAATAAATATTAAGAAAGTTATTAACGATTAAAAAATCAACCATTTTTAATGTTTAATTTTCAATAACTTTTTTGTGTACTAACCGATTTGGACAAACAAAAACTCATTTTGAAGATATTTTTAAGGCCTACAATTCATCTCTGGAACATTTTTCTCTAAATCCCTTACATTTTCCGTAAAATCCAAAAAACCGGAAAGTTAAGTAAGAATGTGTTTTACTTATCATTTAGACTTACAAGCCAAACGGCTTCGCACTCCCTCCAGGGATTATTCACTCATATCAGGTATGCAAAGACACCAAAAGTATGAAGTTCTGTGGGGACCCTTTCCATGTTATCGGGTCCTAGGTAGCGTGGTCTTCTGCACTTCCTACAAACTTTCGGACGGTTCGCGCGGTTGCAAGGAGAATCGCTTTCTGAATCGATTTATACAGATGTTCACTAAGGCCCAGTCCCTTGATGTTCTGCAGGAGGTTCTTTGGTATCATTCCAGTTGTTGACAGTATTGTAGGAATCGTGTGGACGCTATTCATTGCCCACTGTCTGCGGATTTGCACCTCCAGATCTCTGTATTTGGCGATCTTCTCGTTGTATTTTGACCTTAGGTTGTTGTTGTTTGGACCAGCGATGTCGATTAGTGTAGTTCGCCTAGAAATTTTATCTGTTAGTATAATGTTTGGCCTGTTATAAGCAACTGTTTGATCTGTTAGGACCGTTCGATCCCAGTATAACTTGTACTCGTTGTTTTCAAGAATAGGCTCTGGATTATATTTGTAGTAAGGCACCTTTCCTACCTGCAAAAGTTTTAACTTATTTGCTAACTCTTGGTGTAGTATCTTAGCGGCTGAATCGTGTCTTTCCTTATACTCGGTTGCGGCAAACGCTTGACATCCTCCAGTTACGTGCTGGATCGTCTCTGATGTTCGACAGCCATATCTACATTGATCATTTTCTATTGAGGGATCTTTGATAATGAATTTCCGATAGTTCTTCGTCGGAATAACCTGGTCTTGGATAGCCAACAAGAAGCCCTCCGTTTCCGAAAACATCTGTCCTGAAATCAATCAGTAGTTCGACGCTAAGTTGTCGACATTGTCCTGGTTGACCTCATTTGGATGCCGTCCATGAAGTGGCTTCTGTAGCCAAGCTTGTAACTTCTCTTGGTCTGTTGGGTGGTGAGAAGCAATATCCCGTTCCCTCAGCTGTAGCGGCGTTGAATCGTCTTTACTTATCATTATTATAAACATTTTAAAATATATCCATAATGTAACTATATATAACATTAATATAGCTTCTTGGTAAATTTTACCTAAAAGGCATAAACTTATTTCATCCAATCGTTAACTTACCCTGAACCTGTATTTTTAAAAATACGTAAAGACTTAAAGGCAATCTTTTATATATTTTTCTATAAAATGTGCGCTGTCAACGTTATTATGCCCTAAGGGCATTAAGATAAACTTAAGTTCGATTTCGAGGGTAAAGACTACCTCCTTAAATTTAAAATTCCAAAAGCCCGAGTTCAGCAGTCGAGTCTATGACTGACATACTTTAATAAATGGCTTTTCTTCAATTTTAAATCCCATGTTGACGATGCGCTTTAAATTTGAATGGAAATTGTCGTTTTGAACATATATCTGTTGAAATTACTGAGAAGATTTCATAAATATAAATAAAGCGGATAATAAAGCGGATAGCTCATAGGTTTTGAAAGTGTACAAAGCCAGTTTACTTTGTAAAATGTTTCTTTGAAGAATATTAATATTAACTGGTGAATTTAAAATCACAAAATGTAAAAAGATTCTTTAGTAAAATTGCCCATTTGGTACAAATTGTTAACACATTCATGGTCTCCATTTATTTTACGCTACATTTAACTGCAATAATATAAAAATATCATCTATTCTATTTATTAACAGTTATTTGTAAAATATATTTAAATAGAATTTATAGACACTTTCATTTCAAATTTACGAATTATTTAAATTGCTTTTCGAATTTTAAACTAAATTTATTAGTTTCCATTTTTTACTCTAGTACAGGGTGAGTCAACGATTGGATGAAGTAGGTTTGTGCCTTTTCGGTGAAATTAACAAAGAAACTATATTTATGGTTTGATACAGTTTATTTTTACGCAGATTTTAAAAATATTTAGGACTCTACAGGGTGAGCCAAAAAACTAGGACAGCATAAAGTTGTATTTTTTTAAATAGAACACCCTATATACGAATCGTATTTTCGATTTAGCTTATAATTCTAAATCTTTTTTATTAAGGGTTTACTATAACAAAACTTTATAGTTTCTGAGATAATTAAGTTTAAAGAAAAAAAGTCACATTTTCAAGCATGAATTCAATCCTAAATAACGTTTTCAATTTTGTGACAAATATATTCAAATTTGGAATTTAGCAACGCCAAGGACAAGTTAACATAATTTTTACCTTATATTTGCAATAAAAGCTACATGGTGTTGAACATATCGGCTCAAATTTGAACAAGTTTAAATGAATAAATATCTTTTTTTTTTAAATGGTACACCCTGTATATTTTCATGTTATTTAATAGAGTAATAAAAACCCTAAAAGTTTTGTTCAATATATCCTATACCTATTTATAATAGTTTTGGAGATATTTCAGTTTTTCTTATTTTCCATACTTTTTTACAGAAATGGTCTTCATTATCATAGTAGCCATGGCAAAAACAATGTAAAAGAACATTTTTCTGTGTGTCAAATTTATAACCGCAATCGCTTCTTTTGGTTTTTATGTAGTGTAGTTTGGTTTTTTTTGCATTCATCTTATATTGTAAAATGAATTTTCCAAAGAATGAGTTAATAGATATGATTTATACAATAGGAGAGGCTCAAAAAAATTACCTTCTTGCTCAAAGAATTTACAAAATGAAGTATCCTGATCGACGCCAGCCTAATACCCATACTTTTCAAAACTTAATGCAAAGATTTGATTCTTCTGGTACTGTGGATTATTCAAAACGTAAAGTGGTCAACAAACCAGTAACTAATGAAGAAAAAGAACTACAAGTATTGTTAAATGTTCAGGAAAATCCTTATATTGGTAGCCGTCAGTTAGCAGCATTATGTGAAACATCACAATCCACCGCTAATCGTACTACCAAGAAATATAGGTATCATCCATATCACATGGAATTACACCAAGAATTGCATGGACAGGATTTTGAAAGTCGTGTAAACTTTTGTCGTACAATAAATGCGGAGATTCAATTAAATCCAAATTTATTATGCAAGGTAATGTTTAGTGATGAAGCTACTTTTAGAAGTAACGGTGCCGTAAATAGACGCAACATGCATTATTATGCCACAGAAAACCCATTTTGGATTAGAGAGGTGCAACATCAAAACCACTGGTCATTAAATGTTTGGTGTGGTATTCATCATAATCGAATTATTGGACCCCACTTTTTTAATGAACCACTAAATGGCCATAGTTACCTGAACTTTCTACAAGAAGAACTACCCCAACTGCTTCAAGGTCTCGATAGGGATGAGCTCGACAGTATGTGGTTCCAGCACGATGGTGCGCCTCCGCATTACCATCGTGAAGTTCGTGCGTTTTTGGACCAACGATATCCGCAAAAATAGATTGGACGTGGGGGTTTCATTGAGTGGCCACCAAGGTCTTGCGACATCACCCCATTAGATTTCTTCCTATGGGGTTATATTAAAAATAAGGTGTATGTTAATCCACCAACAACAGTGGAAGATATGCGAAACAGGATTAGGGATACCTGTAGAACAATAACGCCACTAATTTTGTCCAGGGTCCGAGAAAATCTACAAAAAAGACTAAATTTGTGCATTGCACAAGAGGGTCGTTTATTCGAACACTTATTAAAAAGAAATAATTAATCTCAGTATTTAATAGGTAATTTTTTTGTTTCAATTTAATATAAAAGTAAATATGTATTTGCCTTGTCGTTATTGTTGTGTTAATTTTTTCACATTATGTTTAATTAAACTATTGCCGTTGTAATATAACGAATAATGTATTTCATCATATTTAACCACATTCTGTTTGTTTCTGTAGTTTCTTTTTATTATTTTACATGGCTACTATGATAGTGAAGACTATTTCTGTAAAAAAGTATGGAAAATAAGAAAAACTGAAATATCTCAAAAACTATTACAAATGGGTATAGGATATATTGAACAAAACTTTTAGGGTTTTTATTACTCTATTAAATAACATGAAAATATACAGGGTGTACTGTTTAAAAAAAAATATTTATTTATTTAAACTTGTTCAAATTTGAGCCGATGTGTTCAACACACTGTAGCTTTTATTGCAAATATTAGGTAAAAATTATGTTAACTTGTCCTTGGCCTTGCTAAATTCCAAATTTGAATATATTTGTCACAAAATTGAAAACGTTATTTAGGATTGAATTGATGCTTGAAAATACGACTTTTTTTCTTTAAACTTAATTATCTCAGAAACTATAAAGTTTTGTTATAGTAAACTCTTAAAAAGAAGATTTAAAATTATAAGCTAAATCGAAAATATGATTCGTATATAGGGTGTTCTATTTAAAAAAATACAACTTTATGCTGTCCTAGTTTTTTGGCTCACCCTGTAGAGTCCTAAATATTTTTAAAATCTGCGTAAAAATAAACTGTATCAAACAATAAATATAGTTTCTTTGTTAATTTCACCGAAAAGGCACAAACCTACTTCATCCAATCGTTGACTCACCCTTACAGTGGTTCCCAACCAGGTAAAAACCCAGAAGGGGGTCGCAGTTTATTTATTGTAAATTGTTAGATGACGGCAACAAGCGAGATATGCGACGTGGTCAGTGAATATCCAGCGCATGTAGTTCGCCTTATGCTTGGCAATATCTGAATGGGGCAAATAGCTGAGTAATTAGCAGCGAACGCGACATTCCGTTGTCAGTCGAAGAAATGTGTAAGAGAAAGAATTTTAGAGAGAATTTGGTGTCTCTCTTCCAGGTGCCTCATTATCTATTCCAATCTATCGGTTGAGATATGGATTTTCATACACATTAGTATATTGTGCAGATTAATAACTCCAGATCTTATGAAGTAGGCCTCGTTAGTAGAGAAAATTTTTCTACAAAAAATTTTGATCACAAATTCTTTTGTTTCAAATTAATTCATAAAATATAAGACACATGGGGGGATCAATCGGTAAAAGTTTCTGAACTTTTTGGACGTAATATGGAAGAAATAACTTCTTCTTCTTCTACCTTCCATAATAGGTCCCTGACCTGTTCCTTCTTCGATTCTCCTCATTCTGGACTTAAATTATCGCTCCACCTTTTCCGCGGTCGACCTCTACTGCGTGTACCACTAGGCGATTTATCTCGTGCGATCCTTACCAGTCTATCCTCTGTCATTCGGCATTTGTGTTTGTTCCATTGTGTCTTATGTTGTAGGACCCACTCATTAATGCAGTCTGTGTTGCATGATTGCCTGATGTTATCGCTTCTTTCTCTGTCTAGTCGCGTTTTTCCTGTTATTCGTCGAAGTATTCTCATTCTGTAGTCTCCAATAGTTGTTTCGTTTTTGTCGTCTCTGGCCGTGTTTCTGAGGTGTATGTTATAATAGGTCTAATTGTGGTTTTGTAGATCCGAACCTTTGTTTCTTGTTGTAAGTGTTTGTTTCGCCAGATCACGTCGTTGAGGCAACCCGCCACTTTGTTTGCTTTGGCCACCTGCCTTCTTATTTCATCTTCGATGTTGCCATAACTAGCTATGTCGATTCCTAGATATTTGAAACTCATTTCGTTTTGTATTATTCGACCGTCTAGTTCTAGTTTGCATCGGAGGGGTTCTTTCGAGGTTGTCATACATTTAGTTTTTTCGGCTGAGATAATCATATTATATTTTCTTCCCGTAAGATTAAAGGTATTTAACAATCTCTGGAGGTCGTCTTTATTTTCGGCACATATCACAGCGTCATCAGCGTAACAGAGAATTTTTATTTCTGTATCACCCATTTTATATCCTCTACCAAGTCGCACCTCCTTTATTATTTCGTCCATTATCATGTTAAACATTAAAGGACTAAGCGAGCCTCCCTGTCTAATACCGTTGTTGACTGGTATGGGTGTTGATAATTTACTGTTAGTGCGAATCTGAACTTTATTGTTTGCGTATATGTTTACGATGGTCTGAATTATATTGATAGGAATATTTCTCTTATATAACAGGTGTGCTTTTGTTAGATCTATAAAGCATAAAAATGTTGGTTTATTGTATTCTAGAGATTTTTGGACTATCTGTCGTAGAATAAATACTGCATTCACGCAAGACCTTTCTGATCTAAATCCCTGCTGTTCGTCTTCCAATGTTTATTTTTGATTACTTTCGTAACGAGTTTCAGAGTTGTGTCCAGTAGATTAATACCCCTGTAGTTCCCTGGTTCTTGTTTGTCACCTTTCTTAAATATAAGTATTATTGTGCTGGTTCTCCACCTATTTGGTACTTTGCATTGCGTCAGGATTTTTCGAATGAAGCTTGTGAGTTCCTGTGTTAGTCGCTGTCCTCCGTATTTCAACAATTCGTTATGAATTCCGTCTTGTCCGGGAGACTTTCTATTTTTTAAGGATTTTATAGCTTTCTCTACTTCTTGAATGGTGACTTCCACATTATTTCTTATTGCTGGTATCTTGTTTTTTTCAATGTTAGCATCTCCCTCAAATAATTTTGTTAGGTAGTCTATCCATTTCTCCTCTGATATTTTGTATGTTTCGGAGAGTTCAGATATTTCTTTGCGCTGTTGTCTTATCAGTCGTCACCTTTGTTTTTGTGCACTATAGAAGTCTCCTTCCATTCTTTTAGAGAACTGCTCCCAATGTTCAATTTTTACTTGCCTGACTAGTAGATTAGTTTCGTTACGAATTAGTTTGTACCTATTGTATGCTTCCGGCGTTTTTGACGTTGTATATGCTAAATATGCTTTTCTTTTTTCGTTACACTTATCTTTAACTTCTTTACGGAACCATGGAGTTTTATTAGGATTTTTGTTGTTGATTGTGATTGTATGTGTGCCCAATGACTCATTTGAAGTATCTTCTATATTTCCCTTAATTTTTTCTCAGCTATGATTTATATCTTCCTCTTCATTTATTGGTTTTCTTTCAATTTTTTCCATCAATCTTTTTTGATATAATTCTTTCGTTGACGTATGTCACAGAGAGTCTATGTTCTTTTTTTTTGTATCCTAACCTTTTCCAGCTGCTTTTTCTTTTGTGTAATCTTTATTCGAATTTTTGATAGAACTAATTTATGATCGTTTTCTGCATTAATAGAGTTCAATGTTCTAATATCCAATATCTGGGTGGGATGTATAACTCGGTTACTAACTATTAAATCAATTACAGATTTGTGTCCTCTTGTATTTTCAAAAGTGTATTTATATTTATCTTTGTGTTGAAAGAAAGTATTGTTTATCCTTAATTTATTGTAGGCAACAATATTAAAGTGTTAGACCACTCACCAAAAATTAGAGCCTTTAAAAACATTTCAGTCAATGTTATAGTTTCCGATTAATCTTAAAATAGAATACGGTTTGTACAACTCTATATATCTTATTAAATATATGTGTATTAGTTCAGCTTCAGACACCAAACCCAGTCAGTAGTAACACAGTTTCCTGTCTATTATTTTCAATGATGATATGGGTCTATACAGGGGCGGATCCAGCCTCTCTCCTTGGGGGGGGCGGTGATATCATAAAAGTACAGTATGGCAAGCGAAAGAAAGTTGTCGACGGGGGGGGGGGGGGACACCAGCAACATTCCCATTTCTAGTGTAAAAGGCAGGGACGGAGCTATTTTTTTGAATTTGAAGCTCTTGGAGAGGGGGGGGGAACAAGAAAAAACAAGTTTCCGACAGGGGGGCGGGAAGATGCGATCAACATACACATTCCTCGTATAAGAGGCAGAATCGGGGCTATTTTCCCGAGTTCCTCAAGTTCAAAGCTCCTGGGGGGTGCTATCGCAAAAAAAAAGTTGTCAACGGGGGGGGGGGGGGTGCCAGCCACATACACATTCCTAATATAAAAGGCAGAATCGGTTCTATGTTCCTGAACTCAAAGCCCTTGGGAAGGGGAAGGGCGATCGCAAGCATACACATTCCTATACTCTATTCAAGAACTAGAGAGAGTAATAAAACTGTTACCGAAACCTCCAACGTACCTGCTTCAGTACCCCCGGTAACTGAGAACTGCCATAAACCTAATTATATTTCAATATTATAAGCTTTTATAAATTTACTGCAACAATAAAATTTCTGATAATTCAATTTAATTTTTGTCAGTGAGCAAAGTACACCTTACAGTGTGTCCTTAGTGATTTATTTTGTTTGTACTTGTTTTTATATATTATTTGAGATTAGGAGATACCCAAAAGATGGAGGGCATTTTTTCCTCAACGAAAAACTTATTACGATGAATGTTTATTATGATGCCTTAAGATATTAATATCTAGATAATAATGTTAAAAGCTCTGTTGAGATGTGTTCCAATATAACAGGAGTTCGAAAATCTATCATGTACCGAACACTGACGGAGAAAAAAACGACTGGAATTGTTAGTAATTCCAAGCTATATTCGATCACAGGCAGACGAAAAACCTCGTTGGAAGAAGAGATGTAAACTGTAATAAAAGGAGTTGTACATACATTTTATTATGAGAAGCAGATCTCAACCGTCGACAAAATTCTAACTAAAATCAATGAAGATCGGGATTTGCCTGAAATTAAAAGAACTGAGCTCTGGAAATTGCTCAGAGAACTTAATTTTTGTTGGGAAAAACCAGATAGGAAATCTGTTCTTATAGATCGTCAGGAGAATCTTCGTTGGTGAAGGAAATATCTCTCACATATAAAAGGTAGCGTTGCTGGAAATAACACAAATTACAAAATTAATAATTTAACTGGACTTTTAAAAGATTTTTTTTGAATAAAGTTACTGCAGATAATTACGAAAAATCCATATAATAAAAGAATAAAAGAAGATGTGGAAACTCGATCTCATGATCGGTGAGAGAGGAATCAATTATAATTAATTTGAGCGAAGATAGCTTCACTGACTTTGATGACGAATAAGATACGTAATGTTTACCAGCGTTAACACAATTTATTATTTAAATTTTCTGTAACATATAAAAATTAATGACATTTGAATCCCTTTTTTGTGTTTAATTGTAATTCTGCAGATGGTTTAAGAAATAAATAAAATGGAACGTCAAATATCCCAAAAATGTTTTTAATTAATAATAAAATGACCGATAGCCCCAAAAAAATTTTAATATTATATTGACGAATTTATTTTTTTTATATATGATTAACTTCTTGTATTTTTGATAATGGGTATTTTGTAAGTATTTAAATTATAACTTTTAAAAATAAATTTTTTGAGAGAAAAAGGCTACGTTTTAGTCTGAATGTGCCTAAAACGATTTCTATGCCAAAATTAAAAATAATAAAACTACAGTTGTGATTTGTGTTAAATATGTCAAAATTATCTATATCTTCTAATATATGTCAATTATTAAAAAATCATAAGAAATAAAATAATATTATAAAAACTTTTTATTTTAAGTTTATTACTGAAATAATACTCTATGTCATAAATATTTAGTGATAGACCTCCTTTTGACGCCTTCCTATGCCTATGACAAGGATTAAAATCCTTTTTAACACTTCACACATCCAAATATCTATTGCTATCCAACCCAAATAGTCCATTATTATAGACCGGTATTTTTGATTATAAAATTTCTAACCCATTCCTATGAAAAATATATGTGTCTAACAGATTTTGCCAAAGACACCGGACTAAAGAACACAGGTAGTTTGCGAAGAAAAAAAGGTAAAAAATGAAAAACTCTCCCTAGTTCTTGCATAAACCATAGTATAAAAGGCAAAATCGGGTCTATTTTCCTGAACTCCAAGCTCTTGGGGGGGGGCGATCGCCCCCACCGCCCCCCCCTTGGATCCGCGCCTGGGTCTATATGTCCATCATGTCTAGAACAGCCAAACTGAAGTATTACTATAGATATTCGTAAACTTAGTGCGATTTAATAATAAAATTAAATTATACGTTGGGTAAATAACTTAAGTGGAGTAGAAAAACACATTTTTTCAGTAAATAAATTATATTTTTTTACAGAATGGCACCTAAAAGCAAAAAAATAAATTAACGAGTGCTTTAAATACGGATTAATTATTGATTTACTTATTTACTTAGCACTTTTTTAAAGTCTTAATACAGATGCACTATATCTAAGAAACCCACTAAACGAATCTTTAGGAAGCACTCGCTAATAGATCACTGTTCGTAGTTTTTGTGATATGTTTAACATGTCGTTTTTCACTATCTCTCACTTCACTATCTTTTTTTGAGTGTACACAAAGTAATAGATTTCTGAATGATAACAGCCACATATTGGACTTGGTTTTGACTAAATTTAACTGTGGTGTCTTTTAGAATGCTCGTGGCTTTGTTAGCAGTGATACTCATCATCCACCATTAGCTTTGGAAATTTTCTTAAAACATCGAAAACAAAAATATTTATCAAATAATAGATGTGAAAAAAATTTTAATTTTAAAAAAGCAGATTTTCATGCTATGTATCAGCTATTTCAGAACACTAGTTGAAATGAACTTGAATCTTTTAATGAAGTTGATTTGGCAGTTGAATGTTTTTATGAGATTGTTAACTCAATATTTAAAATTTGTGTACCAAAACAAAAGATAAGTTAAGACTTCAAATTTGAAAGACTGATAATACATACAGGCAATTTATACAGCTTAGGGCCAAAATAAAAAGAGGCGTTAAAAATGCATATAAGCAATATTTAAACAAAATTCAACATGATTTAAATAAGGATTCAGGGTCATTCTGGCAACATATAAAAAATAACAGAAGTTCGCCAAACATTTCTGTTAAAGTGTTTTTAAATGATGATGAGTATGCTGATGGCGAGGGTATAGCAAATGCATTTGCATCTTATTTTAGATCTGTATATGTTGAGGGTGACCTGCGCCATGTTGAGTATACTCAGCTTTAGGAAACTACTGAGATTTTGTCTTTCCATCATATTGATTACAGTGATGTGTGCGAGGCAGTCAAAAACCCTAAAATCAATTAAGCTGTGGGACCTGATAATATACCATCTTATATAATAAAGGGTATGATAGGATTTTTTGCATAACCGCTGAGAATATTATTTAACATGTCTTTGTCCAGTATTTAAAAAAGGTGATTCAGCGAATATCCAGAATTATAGATCAATAGCTATTTTATCATGTCCAGCAAAAATTTTTGAGTTGATAATATACAAGCACATTTATGCTTATGTTTGTAACAAAATAACTGACAGACAACATGGATTTCTTAAAAATAAATCAACTTCTACAAATTTATGTAATATTACTCAATATAAAGCGGATAATCTGGATAAGAAATTCCAAATAGATGTTGTATACACAGATCTTACAAAGGTTTTTGACAAGATCGCACACAGTATTCTTTTGGATAAGTTGGATATCGAATTTCACTTTGACAGTAATTTACTTCAGTTTTTAATCTTATTTAAAGCATAGACAGCAAAAAATTTTTGTTAGAGGATATAGGTCAAATTATTTATTGCAACATCAGGTGTCCCGCAAGGATTCAATCTGGGACCACTACTGTTTCTTTTATTTATCAATAATCTAACTAGAGAGATTAATAATTCGAATTCTTTATTGTTTGCTGAGGACTTAAAATCATACAAAAAATTCAAAATATACAAGACTGTGAAAACCTTCAGGATGATTTGAATAGGATTTATCGTTGGTCACTAAAATATGGTCTACACTTTAATATTAGCAAATTTAATGTAATCAGCTTCACAAGAAAAAAAAAATGAAATTGGTATGACTATAGAATTAACGGAGAAGTTCTGTCTCGAGTTGGTGAGATGCGGGATGTTGTTTTTGATTCACAACTTGATTTTAAAACATATATCAGTGAAATTGTTAAGAAGGCATATAAAATGTATGGATTTATAATAAGAAACTGCAAGAACTTTAATAATTTAAAATGTATTTCAACGCTTTATGTTTCCTATGTTAGAACCACCCTAGAATATTGTTCTATTATATGGAATCCCTATTGCTTTAATCAAAAACATGTCATAGAAAAAGTTCAAAATAAACTATTAAGATACATGTATTACAAGCAAACTGGTACATATCAGCTACACATTCCACGATATTATGAAAACATACAACTTAAAGACATCAGAAAGTCGCCGAACTGTGGCATGTTTATTATTCTTGCATAAAATTATTAATAGTTATATTGACGACCCTGATTTGCTAGCTCTGATAAATTTTCATATACCGGCTTACCCAACAAGATATCCTGTGATTTTTTATGTGGATGGAGCACGTACTAACTATTATTTAAATTCTCCTATTATAAATACGTGTAAATTGTATAATGAAATAAGGCAATAATGTGATATATTCATTATAAGTCTCAATAGTTTTAAAAATTTGCTCAAAGAAATATTATAATTTTTCTTTATTTTTCCTGTAATTTGTTGTTATTATGTACTTGTGTTAAGTGATTTTGTAAAACTTTCCTACTCTGTAATTGGATATATGTCTGGAGAGTTTGTAAATAAATAAATAAATAAATAAATAAATAAATCCCACCAAGCGGGGACTAAGCATCACATAACCCCAATGTTAGCATTCTCAACCTGTTAAATCGCAAATAAATAGTGGTCTGGAGCATGAAATTGCTCATATATAATGATACCAATCTGTAGCGCCAGTAAACTATTAATTCGAAAATTATATAATAGGTGCTGTATTTCATTTTTGTCTCGCGGGACCTATATCAAATTTAAGGGATTTAACATTAGGTTGGTCCTTTAATTTTGGTGGATATTTGTTTAATTGCTGTTTATTATTTCCCGAAACTAAACTTTTTGTATACAAGATCAGGCAAATATTTCAGAGCAACCTAATTAAGAATGAAGAGAAAGTGATGGCATTCGGGTTTTCTTCAAATTTCAAAACTACAGTTCAATCAGATACCTTGTAAAAGTGGCAACTCCTATGTTGGCAAAACAAAGAAATCCCTTGAAGAAAAGATCAACGAACACCCGTGGAGAAACGTAAAAATCTGGTGCTACCCATTATACCATAAAAAAGAATTTCTAAATTTATTGGAAATTTAAAATATATGATCTGCAGTCTCCCATTTAAACATTGGGTCGTCGTTTGACATTTGTTAACGTCACAGGAATATATAATGCATAATCAAATAAGCAATTTTAAATCAAGTCACAGTTTAAATAATTCAGTAGATCTCGTCCAAAAACTAAAAAACATAAAAACCCCAGATAACTCCATACTAGTTTCTTTTGACATAAAAAGCATGTTTTCTAATATTCCAACAGATGAATGTTTTATACTTATCCAAGAAATCTTACAGGAACGAAATATAAATCCAATAGTTACTACTGAAATCTTATCCTCTTTTGAGCTTTGCCTATCACAAACCTGTTTCAAGTTTAATAACAAATTTTATTTACAAAATTCAGGCTTACCAATGGGTTCTCCTCTTAGCCCTCTCCTAGCAGGCATTTTCATGTCAAACTTAGAAAACAAAATTCTTAATTCCCCTTTAAGCAAAAACCCTGTTCAATTTTGGTACAGATATGTAGATGATGTTCTAGCATATTTTAAAGGCACTACTAGACAGCTTCAAAAATTCTTACAATTCATTAATAATTGCCATCCAAAAATTCAATTTACTCTTGAAACTGAAAATAACCATAAAATAAATTTTCTTGATATCAGCGTATCTCACCTCAATAATCACTGTAATTTTAAAATTTTTAGAAAACCAACGTTTACAGGTAATACTATATCTAATGATTCTTTTCACCCTTACAACACAAAATGGCTGCATACAATTCAATGATACATAGAGCATTCTCTTTGCCTCTCTCTGAAGATCTTCAAGAGGAACTAAATATCATTGAAAGGATTGCAATATCAAACAATTTCTCCCAACAAACCATAAAGAAATTAATAACTAAAAAACAAAAACAACTAGATTTTAACTCAATATATCCTAAAATAAAAAATGATAAAGATAGTTCATCTTATATATCTTTGTCATACTGTAGTATCCTATCAGAAAACATAGCTAATGCTCTTTCCAAACATAACATAAAAGTAGCCTTTAAATCTCAACACAATCTGTCTACTATCCTTTACAATGCTAAAGATAAAATTAATAAATTTGATAAATCAGGAGTTTATAAGTTAAAATGTTCAGAGTGTGAGAGAGCTTGTATATTGGAAAAAGTGGTAGAAGCTTTAAAACTCGAGTTTTGCCAACCATTCCTTAGAACACAGCCACAGTTTTCCTGATTTAGGCAACACTGGCATATTACATTATTCAACAAAGGGCCAAAAGTTAAATATTCTTGAATCTTTAGAAATATATAAACATAGTAAAAATAAAAATGTAAATTTGCTCAATGACCACACAGAACTTGGGTTTTTCCCGTTATTTGTTGTCGCCAAATAATAATTAGTTCCCAAGATTTAGTACCCCCCTTTGTAATAATGTAATTTCTCAGGTAATTTTTATTTATTGTTAAATTTTCTCATGTTTCTGTATTGAATACTTAGTCTACCTTTGTAATTCAGTTTGAAAATGACTCTGTGAGTTGAAACTGCAGTCACTGTTTTCTTAATAAATTTAGTGGTATAAAACATACTAGTTCCTTTTTAAACATTTCCCGAAGATGATTAACTATCACATAGTAACGGCTACCAGCATCAGCTTTTTATTTGTTAAAGATATAATTTTTGCCTAAATGAACTATCATTAATTAAATTGTTAAAACTCTCGTTAAACAGCTGATCTCAGGCGCGTTCTTTTCAAACGAAGGACTGTGAAGTCACTCTAGAGTCTACGTTATTAGAGTGTAATATATAGATACTATATCTTGGATATTCTTGGGTGTTTTCTTAAGTTCTATCTGTTTCCTGTTTTAAGTTATACCGGTCTGGCCATTAGGGCACCAAAACAGGTGGCGCATTTACCCCGATCATTCACCGCCTCTTTTGGAACTAGCCGGACAATCCCTAAAAGGAAGAGGCCATCTTAGAGCCACTTGACAGATTTAAATAAATTATCTTGCAAATTTGACAACTATATAAATAAATATTTTATTTAACACTAAATAAATAAATAAATATCACTCTTCTTCTTTTAAAATTTAGGAAAATTTCTAATTACAATGTATAGTAGGACGAGACACAGCACAAAATTGATTAAGTTCTAAACAAAGGAAACCATGCTGGTGAAACAAAGAAACCACTTGAAATAAGAATCAAAAAACGTGAAGAAAACACATCTCGTAGAGAAACCAATCCTGGATTCATGGACATCACATAACATGATCTGAAGCTAGAATTCCATAACGAAATCAACACTAGAGTGCATGGGGGCCGCTGTTATACATCAAAAACCCGGAATTGCTTTAGTAAATCATCTCTAGATATAAAAGAACTGTGGAACTCACTTTTTTGCAATTGTAAACTAAACCTAAATACATCATTACGGGGACGGTACTAAAGGGTGTTTTTTATAGAGGTATAGAACTTTTAAATGGAATAAAACAAAGATGAATTTTTAAATTGACATGAAATTTACTTTATTCGAAAGATAACCTTCTGGCATTATAATTTAAATATGACTTCTGGCATATGACCGCCACGGCTGGCTGGGACGTAGTCTAATCTGGAAGTCCAATTTTCGATGACTTTTTCCAACATTTGTGGTCGTATATCGGCAATAACGCGGCGAATGTTGTCCTCCAAGTGATCAATCGTTTCGGGCTTATCGGCGTAGACTAGCAACTTCACATATCTCCACAGAAAATAGTCTAACGGCGTTAAGTCGCACGATCTTGGAGGCCAATTCACGGGTCCGAAATGTGAAACTATGCGGTTACCAAACGTTTCCTTCAATAAATCAATTGTGGCACGAGGTGTGACATGTTGCGCCGTCTTGTTGAAACTACAGCTCCTGCACATCTTGGTTGTTCAATTGATGAACGAAAAAGTCAGTAATCATGGTTCTATAGCGGTTACCATTGACTGTAACGTTCTGACCAGCATCGTTTTTAAAGAAGTACGGACCAATGATTCCACCAGCCCATAAAGCACACCAAACAGTCAGTTTTTCTGGATGTAACGGTGTCTTAACATACACTTGAGGATTATCATCACTCCAAATACGGCAGTTTTGTTTATTGACATATCCATTCAAACAAAAGTGAGCTTCATCGCTAAACAAAATTCGCTTATGAAAATCGGGATCAACGGTAATCTTGTTTTGGGCCCATTCACCGAATCTACGCCTTGCTAGGTGATCGTATGGCTTCAATTCTTGCACGAGTTGGATTTTGTAAGCACGCAAACGAAGATCTTTCCGCAAAATCGTCCATAAAGTGAATGGACACATATCCAATTCCTGTGCACGATGGCGGAGAGACTGATTCGGGACTTCCTCTACGCTACGCTCTACAGCAGCAATGACTTCTTCTGTACGCACTGTACGACGTCTCTGGGGATGCGTATTATCATTTAGAGTAAACGTGGTGCGAAAACGTTCCATAGTTAATCGAATTAATTGCTCTGATGGACGATTATGTTGACCGTAATATGGACGTAGTGCGCGATACGTATTTCGAACAGAACCATGATTTTCAAAATAAATTTGCACAATTTGGAAGCGTTGTTCAGGCGTCAGTCTATTCATGTTGAAATGCCAAACCAAACTAAACATAAATCACTTGACAGCTGACAAAATGGCCGCCAGTTAAAAAAGTGTTGCCAACTTTAAGTTTTATACCTCTATAAAAAACACCCTTTATAACATGAATAAATGTACTTATCTCAGTCACACTCCACTACATTTACTTTTAGAATGAAAATTGTATAATTTTATCAGTTTCGCTTGAAAACGGCTACAGATAACTACCAGTCGAAATGTCATGATGTTCAACAAAAAACAAAGACAATGAAAGCCCAACAAATATCTACTATTTCGGAAGAAACATCGTTGTTTATGATCTTCAAACAAACACCAAAATACACTATTAAATAATTTTGACTGCCTAAATTCTTTAAATCTACCTATCTGCAACGTTATTAAAACTTTTTTGACCAATATTTCATTTCAAAATATGACGATGCCCGATCTCCTTAGACAGCTATCATTCGTTTGTGGATTTTTTATGGGAACAATGCTCCTTATCTATATATATATATATATATATATATATATATATATATATATTCTCGTTCACCACTAAGTTTTTTGACTCCAAACAATTTAGGCATCGATTCCATAAACATTAGCACTACAAATAAAAATATTCTTAAATCATAGTTTGTGTTCAATTTAACAGAATTTTGATCTACACCTGTGTTAACCTTAAATATAAATAGAATCTCATATTATCCAGGCTATTCCACATTTACCTGACTAACTTCAATAATAAACCTTACAAAACCTTGAAAAATGATACTTGTTTATCGTAATAAAGGTATATTGACTGGTACAATGGCTCAGCAAAAACAAAATAACAAATAATTTCCGAATTGTTACCCAACCAGTTAAAATCGAGTGTTCTAGATTCCTTCAAGCCAGAGCTTTACAAGGTGGGTATATCGGGTAACGGAGCTTGAAAACCTCAATTCGGAAAATGGGATATGTGCTTTCTGTTTATCGTCTGAAAAGGTCAACTTTTATAATATGGGTTACGTCATATTTTACTTATTTTACTTTTGAATTAATTTAAAATTTTAAAATGTTTAGTTTTTTTGATAGGACATTATACAATTTTTAACCTATTACTATTATTATATTATAACTGTTTTTAATTTGCATATTCTACATTATCCTACTATACAGTATATACTTACATATTGTTTTATAGAGACTCGCATACAATTGCTTCAATGAGTCAAAATTAATTGAAAATTTTACTGAAAAAAAAATCCAAAAGAATTACTACAAAACGCAAGAAAAAACGGGAATAGGACTCCATTCTTAGTCGAAAGGAACCTTACATATTAAACAATAAAAAAGCATAAAAATACACAAATTTATGTATTTATTTGTTTACTTATTATCGAAGTACACCATTGGTAAATTCCCATAAAATACAGTGAACAAAAATTCAATCCGCAAGTTCAAAAGAACATTAAACGGCAATAAACAAATTTATGTAATAATAATTTTAAAACCTTACACTAATCATACCTTCGAAAAAACTCAAAAAAATTTGAGGTATCGTTTCATCCCAAATCTGTCCAGTTCTCATCATTATCATCGTGTAGCCGTTATTATCCACTGCTGAACATAGGCCTCTTCTAAGTCCCTCCATGTCTTTCGGTTCTGGGCCGTCATTACCCAGTTCCCAGCAATTCTCTTTATATCATCGCTCCAGCGTTTTGGTGGTCTGCCTCTATTACGTTTGGCTTATCGTGGTCACCATTCCGATATTATTTTAATTCACCTGTCGTTTGATGTTCTCGCCATATGACCTGCTCATCTCTATTTCTTTCTAGTTATGTGTTCAACTATGTTTTCTAACTAAGTAAAAATATTTTGACGCTCGGAATGTGGGGATGAAGACTTATCAATATTAAGTTTAAAGAGCAAAAAACTGGGTATATTTATTTGTACTATCTCAATCTTATTTACGTGTATTTTGTAGAAGAGAAAAGTATAATGTTTCAAATACCATAATATTTCTAAACTTAGAAGTTTGTCTCATTATAAAGAATAATACTTAAAAAGCTTTAAAAACTATCTAGTCGACGTGAGGGACAAACCTTAATTCACTGTCAAATAGAGATCATTTATTCTTGTCACACGGACTATCTTCGATTCTCCAATATAATAGTTGCGTAGTACTTACACTTTTCTTTCAGTAAAAGCTATGACCTACATTTAAAAATAATACTAATAGAGTTTTGAAAATTGAACACCCTGTATTTTTCGGTTATTCTCAGCTTTAGTGCGTCTCGAAACTTCCATGTCTTACTGGTTTCTTCAAGAGGCAACGAATTTTCGCAATCTCTGCGAACTATCCAGCTAGCTTGTCCCAGTCGGATTTCGCCAGGCATTAGGAGAAGTGAGTGCACTGGTATTCCACTGATTGTGTCACGTGTTGCCAAATATAAATAAATTATTAGCATTTTATTACTTACCGTCAAATTTTAAATCTAATTTTGGCTTCTAAAATTGATAACCCGCGACCCCCAATTTATCTGAATAAATTTAATTATTTATCCTGTAATTTAAAATAGTAAACATGGAATTTGTTTTTTTTTTTTGGGTCACAACTCTTTTGATCTTGTAACTTATCACTCTTTATTCTTAACACAGTTTGTAAATTGCTGTAGTTTATAAATCACATTATTTGGTTTGAATTTAAAAGTCGTAAAATATTTTATTTTTAATAAATTCTTATTTATTTACATTCCATTTCAGTATTAAAAATATAAGGTTATGTTGGTAATATAGTTCAACTAGCATTTGTTGTGGATGTATACCCGATTCGTTGACACGAGCACGGCATGTCGAGACCGATCATTTAAGGTTGAGTATACAGTATGGAATTTGTAGCAATTTTTTTGAATTTTATTTTAATCATGATTAGTAACTTTGGACTGTTTGATCATAATTTTCTTTTTGATAATTTTCCATATCTTGCCAATATTTGATGTATTACCTGGTAATCAGTGTAAGTTCGGAACTAGGTTAGGGTACTCCAGGTTGAGAATAAGGTTGGCAAAAGTAACAACAAATATCCCTAAGATTTGTCACGCCTGGTTGCGAGAGAGATTTTCATTTTCGTTTCCTTTACTGTTGAACCGTCGAAGGCAGTAGACCAATCCTGCCATTAGATTTAAAAGGGCAGACGGTCAAGTGTTTTTTTCGTTAAAGTCCACTAATCAGTGAGGTAAGATTTTGCCCCTTATCTTTACGAACATGTGGTACAAATAACATTTTATTTCAGGGTTATCTGAAGCAAGTCTTTTTCATCTTTGGCTTCATCTCATTCCTTTTACTGTGATTTCCATTTTGATTTTCCCGGCTGTTAAAGCTTTCTGATGGTTCCGGCCCTATTTTTCCTGTCCGTGTTACCACAACAATTTTAACTCTCACCCTGCGTTTGGTTGGTGAGTTGGAATTGGCCTTGTGAAACCCCCAGTCATCCATAAACCACAATAAGAATCCTAACAACAGCGCTGGATCAAATAAATAAAGGTGAGAGGTACCATAGCACAGACCAGGTAGGAGAATTGGAACTTTACATCAATTTTTTTACAGGCAAATAAAACAATATAATTATATTTTCATTTGACATAATAAAATGTAAGAAACTTTTTGATAACTTTCTTTATGAAAATTACTTCCTTGGCAATTGAAGGTTCTAGAATGTTTACGGCCAAATTTTATATAACCTTTTAAAACGATGTAACACCAATAGTTATCAAGAAAGAGTATATAAAAAAAATTGTAGATACTATTCTGATTTATGTGCATAATAATTTTTTTTTGGAATAAAATGGAATTGTTATTTTGTTTTAATTATGTCGTTTCATTATGAAGCTATACACCTGCAGTCAATAAATTAAAATCATTCCTCATACCTATGTGTTTTCCTGTTTACTCACTAGGTAAGTAACACAGATAATGTAAAACAGGTGGCGCCTATTGGGTAATCAAAGCAGAGCACAACTATCTCTAAAAGAGATACGAACCTAGCCTCCGACATATTGAGCTGCCGTACGCATCCGTTGCCGTACCCTGTAAAAAGGGAGACGCTGCAATACTTTTCTTCACTTTGTGTAAATTTATTTCACTACAGGTTTTGCAAATTAAATTTCCAAACTACCTTCCCAATTAATAAGCTCTTACTAAACTTTTATAATTGAAAGACCTTTCTAAAATATTGACGCCAATGTCTCGGTAACAGATTATTAATATACCCTGAGGTATTTCGTTTTCGTATTAAAAATTTAACGTGCTTACTTGCTCAACTATCTTGTGCGACTTGAGGTAAGGGAGAACATTTTATTAAAATAGTTGGTACGTGCAGTTGACATTCGGGTAACAAAATTTAAAACTTTAATTTTAAACTAGCTACATTTTCGAATTAATTTTCTCTCATGGGTCTGGTACGGAATGTAAAATTAACTTGAGGCAATTATTTAAAATGTAGATGTCAGGATGGTTATTTGTAGTCAAAATTTTGACATTTTGGAGAGAAGAATTGCGGATTATGGTAACTATAAAATAGAAGGTAATTTAAAGGTTTATAGGTTGTATTTCGAAACCAGAGTTTCTTTTTCATTACACTATGCAACATATTTCAGTTTATTTGTTGTATCTTTTAAGAAAAGTGACTTTATTGTTAATTTTGGGGTGCTGAACATAAAAATTACGATAAAATGAAAAACTTAGTTGCAATTTTCAAGAACAAGTTTTTTTTATTTTATTTTTAACAAAATAATAGAAAATACATACTTTTTCACTTGTAGAGACACTAAATCACCATCTAGCTTTTCTTTTGTGAATTGTTTCTAGAGCAACTCTAATCAGAGTCGAACAGTAATCGGCAAGCATGGAAGCATTCTACTTTCCTTGATACCTTTTCTCCATTGTTGATATATCCTGGTGGAAGAGTTCGCCTTGCTCATCACTTACAGTTATGCAGTTGTCAGGAAAAAATCTAGGTGTGAGTGTAGAAAATGGATCTTCAGAGATATATTGTAACCCATCTTTTGATACAAGGAGAGTATATTTTCAACAAGTATAACGTAATTGTCAGTTTTTTTTCCGAAGCAATTAGTGACCACGAGGTGAAAGTCATTCCAAGCACTTTTTTCCATATCTGTGCTGTGAAAAGGTTTGTTTTCCAGAAGGCTTCGAATCTGTGGCCCAACAAAAATACCTTTTTTAATTTTTGTTTCATTTAGCCTTGGGAATTTCTGACACAGAGACTGAAAAGCTGGCCCATCTATTTTCAATGCCTTAACAAAAATTTTCATTAGGCCCAATTTGATATACAGGGGTGGCAACAAAATCTTTTTGTGGTCTGCCAATGGCATATGTTGTACATTCTTTTCACCTGTAACGATTGTCGAACAGACCAGTCTTTTTTCTTATAATTAAGTGCCTTTGCCCAACTGTCCCATTCGCACAAAAACAGCAAAATTTGGTGTAGCCTAACTGCAATACAATAAAAGTGCAATCACCTTTAAGTCTCCACAGATCTGCCATTGGTGTTCATCATATTTTATACTTGACAATAGATACTTCATATTGATGTATGATTCTTTTATGTGAACTGCATATCCAATAGGAATAGACGGTAAAATATTTCCCATATGCAATAGTATGTACAGGGTGAGTCAACGATTGGATGAAGTAGGTTTGTGCCTTTTCGGTAAAATTAACAAAGAAACTATATTTATTGTTTGATACAGTTTATTTTTACGCAGATTTTAAAAATATTTAGGACTCTACAGGGTAAGCCAAAAAACTAGGACAGCATAAAGTTGTATTTTTTTAAATAGAACACCCTATATACGAATCGTATTTTCGATTTAGCTTATAATTTTAAATCTTTTTTATTAAGGATTTACTATAACAAATCTTTATAGTTTCTGAGATAATTAATTTAAAGAAAAAAAGTCACATTTTCAAGCATCAATTCAATCCTAAATAACGTTTTCAATTTTATAACAAATATATTCAAATTTGGAATTTAGCAAGGCCAAGGACAAGTCAATATAATTTTTACCTAATATTTGCAATAAAAGCTACAGGGTGTTGAACACATCGGCTCAAATTTTAACAAGTTTAAATGAATAAATATCTTTTTTTTTTAAATGGTACACCCTGTATATTTTCATGTTATTTAATAGAGTAATAAAAACCCTAAAAGTTTTGTTCAATATATCCTATACCTATTTATAATAGTTTTTGAAATATTTCAGTTTTTCTTATTTTCCATACTTTTTTACAGAAATAGTCTTCATTATCATAGTAGCCATGGCAAAAACAATGTAAAAGAACATTTTTCTGTGTGTCAAATTTATAACCGCAATCGCTTCTTTTGGTTTTTATGTAGTGTAGTTTGGTTTTTTTTGCATTTATCTTATATTGTAAAATGAATTTTCCAAAGAATGAGTTAATAGATATGATTTATACAATAGGAGAGGCTCAAAAAAATTGCCTTCTTGCTCAAAGAATTTACAAAATGAAGTATCCTGATCGACGCCAGCCTAATACCCATACTTTTCAAAACTTAATGCAAAGATTTGATTCTTCTGGTACTGTTGATTATCCAAAACGTAAAGTGGTCAACAAACCAGTAACTAATGAAGAAAAAGAACTAAAAGTATTGTTAAATGTTCAGGAAAATCCTTATATTGGTAGCCGTCAGTTAGAAGCATTATGTGAAACATCACAATCCACCGCTAATCGTACTACAAAGAAATATAGGTATCATCCATATCACATGCAATTACACCAAGAATTGCATGGACAGGATTTTGAAAGTCGTGTAAACTTTTGTCGTACAATAAATGCGGAGATTCAATTAAATCCAAATTTATTATGCAAGGTAATGTTTAGTGATGAAGCTACTTTTAGAACTAACGGTGCCGTAAATAGATGCAACATGCATTATTATGCCACAGAAAAGCCATTTTGGATTAGAGAGGTGCAACATCAAAACCACTGGTCATTAAATGTTTGTTGTGGTATTCATCATAATCGAATTATTGGACCCCACTTTTTTAATGAACCACTAAATGGCCATAGTTACCTGAACTTTCTACAAGAAGAACTACCCCAACTGCCTCAAGGTCTCGATAGGGATGAGCTCGACAGTATGTGGTTCCAGCACGATGGTGCGCCTCCGCATTACCATCGTGAAGCTCGTGCGTTTTTGGACCAACGATATCCGCAAAAATGGATTGGACGTGGGGGTTCATTGAGTGGCCACCAAAGTCTTGCGACATCACCCCATTATATTTCTTCCTATGGGGTTATATTAAAAATAAGGTGTATGTTAATCCACCAACAACAGTGGAAGATATGCGAAACAGGATTAGGGATACCTGTAGAACAATAACGCCACTAATTTTGTCCAGGGTCCGAGAAAATCTGCAAAAAAGACTAAATTTGTGCATTGCACAAGAGGGTCGTTTATTCGAACACTTATTAAAAAGAAATAATTAATCTCAGTATTTAATAGGTAATTTTTTTGTTTCAATTTAGTATAAAAGTAAATATGTATTTGCCTTGTCGTTATTGTTGTGTTAATTTTTTCACAGTATGTTTAATTATACTATTGCCGTTGTAATATAACAAATAATGTATTTCATCATATTTAACCACATTTTGTTTGTTTCTGTAGTTTCTTTTTATTATTTTACATGGCTACTATGATAATGAAGACTATTTATGTAAAAAAGTATGGAAAATAAGAAAAACTGAAATATCTCAAAAACTATTATAAATAGGTATAAGATATATTGAACAAAACTTTTAGAGTTTTTATTACTCTATTAAATAACATGAAAATATACAGGGTGAACCATTTAAAAAAAAAGATATTTATTCATTTAAACTTGTTCAAATTTGAACCGATGTGTTCAACACCCTGTAGCTTTTATTGCAAATATTAGGTAATAATTATATTAACTTGTCCTTGGCCTTGCTAAGTTCCAAATTTGAATATATTTGCCACAAAATTGAAAACGTTATTTAGGATTGAATTGATGCTTGAAAATGTGACTTTTTTTCTTTAAACTTAATTATCTCAGAAACTATAAAGTTTTGTTACAGTAAACCCTTAATAAAAAAGATTTAGAATTATAAGTTAAATCGAAAATACGATTCGTATTTAGGGTATTCTATTTAAAAAAATACAACTTTATGCTGTTCTAGTTTTTTGGCTCACCCTGTAGAGTTCTAAATATTTTTAAAATCTGCGTAAAAATAAACTGTATCAAACAATAAATATAGTTTCTTTGTTAATTTCACCGAAAAGGCACAAACCTACTTCATCCAATCGTTGACTCACCCTGTACTGCTTTTAAACTCAATGTTGCAGTGTCTATAAACAATTTTCATTCCTTTGTCTTGTAGTGTTTATATTTAAAGCCACTAATAAACCGCTAATGTTGTTGCAGAAAACAAAGTTTTTTTCCATGTTAAAAAATGATGCTAGGCCTTTAAAGCGTTCACGAAAAACACACACTTCTAATATGTTCCACTGCTTTAATCTTGATCCTAGTAACTCTCTCTCAAGATCGTTTACTCCTGATTGGATTGTTTTGTGTGGTTGGCGACACAACGTGCTGGATGTGAAATCAGAATTTCTTGATTATGATCTGATTCGAAAATAAATGTTTCTGGGGATTCTGAAATAGGAAGTTCATAACTGTAAGACAAAGGTCTTGTGGCAGATGGTATATTTGGATAACTAATAAGCGACTTTGTCCTCTTGGATATTCTTGTGCCTTGCCCAATACGAGGTACAATGCAGATATAGCAATCGTTAACATGATGTGAAGGCTCTCTCCAGGTTATTGGGTCAGCAAACTCCATAGATCGTTTTTTACTATTTAACCAGTTTCTCATACTTAAAACGCAGGCTTTACTGCAGATATGGGGTGCCTACTGTTTGTTTGATCTGCAATATCGCAACTGAAATAAAGCTGCTATTCCTTTTTTATAAATGGGGTACTAGATCGCTTCTGAAACGCAAAAATCACTTTACCACAAACATAACAGAAGTAACCTGGATTGTTTACACACTTTCGAGACCTCATACAATCTCAACTATTCGATTCGACTCACTAACTTCGACTGACTAACCCCTGCTTATAAAGGGTTTATAGAGGTATAAAACTTTAAGTTGTCAACACTTTTTTAACGGGTGCAAATTTATTTTAAAAATCATGGTTCTGTTCGAAATACGTATCGAGCACTACGTCCATTTTACTGTCAACATAATCGTCCATCAGATCAATTAATTCGATTAACTATGGAACGTTTTCGCACCACGTTTACTCTAAATGATAATACGCATCCACAGAGACGTTGTACAGTGCGTACAGAAGAAGTCATTGCTGCTGTAGAGAGTAGCGTAGAGGAAGACCCGAATCAGTCTATCCGCCACCATGCTCAGGAATTGGATATGTGTCCATTCACTTTATAGAAGATTTTGCGGAAAGATCTTAGTTTGCGTGCTTACAAAATCCAACTCGTGCAAGAATTGAAGCAACACGATCACCTAGCAAGGCGTAGATTCGGTGAATGGGCCCAAAACAAGATTGCCGTTGATCCCGATTTTCATAAGCGAATTTTGTTTAGCGATGGATACGTCAATAAACAAAACTGCCGTATTTGAAATGATGATCATCCTCAAGTGTATGTTGAGACACCGTTACATTCAGAAAAACTGACTGTTTGGTGTGCTTTATGGGCTGGTGGAATCATTGGTCCGTACTTCTTTAAAAACAATGCTGGTCACAACGTTACAGTCAATGGTGACCGCTATAGAGCCATGATTACTGACTTTTTCGTTCATCAATTGAACAACTATGATGTGCAGGAGCTGTGGTTTCAACAAGACGGCGCAACATGTCACACAGCTCGTGCCACAATTGATTTATTGAAGGAAACGTTTGGTAACCGCATAGTTTCACGTTTCGGACCCGTGAATTGGCCTCCAAGATCGTGCGACTTAACGCCGCTAGACTATTTTCTGTGGGGATATGTGAATTCGCTAGTCTACGCCGATAAGCCCGAAACGATTGATCATTTGAAGGACAACATTCGCCGCGTTATTGCCCATATACGGCCACAAATGTTGAAAAAAATCATCGAAAATTGGACCTCCAGATTAGACTACGTCCGAGCCAGCCATGGCGGTCATATGCCAGAAGTCATATTTAAATTATAATGCCAGAAGGTTATCTTTCGAATAAAGTAAATTTCAAGTCAGTTTAAAAAATTCATCTTTGTTTAATTCCATTTAAAAGTTCCATACCTCTATAAAAAACACACTTTATACCCAAATACGGCTTCTACATCTTTAGAGGATATTCGAGAATTTTCTATTCAATTCCGTAATATTCGCAATAGTGGCGTTTGTCATTTTTTTTTGTGTATACAGGGGCTGTTCAGTACAAAGCAGAAATTAAAGTCGTTTTAAATGGCTATCTTCCTTATTTTAAGCTCTGAGGGGTTGGAACTTCGTATATGGGGGTCATCCCTGGATATCCCCCGTGCGATGTTGCCAAGTGGTATAAAATGTCCTTAACTTGGGGAAAACGAATATTTAGCAACGTCACACTTCTCTATTGTTATAACAATGCAAATATACCACGTTTATTCTTACAGTTACATTGTTAATATATAGAAAAACATCATATCACGTATCTCTAAAACTTGAACTAATATTAACAAGATAAGTTTAGTTTGGGTTTTAACACACCAAAAATGGTAAGATTAATTGATTTTATTTTAGATATATTTTTGTTATTTTTCAGTGTTATCAACGAGATAAAATATCTCGCAAATCAGACTATAGCATTCTGTATATTTCCCAACAAAGATCAAAATGTCTTACCATAACTTGATGAAGCCTCTAGGAAAATCGACATAAAAATTTGCAAATCTAGAGTGTATCTCCCAAATGACGCTGGAAATTCCTTTCATCGTGTTTTTTTGACTACCAGTTTATACGTATTCAGATCAAACACAGAAACTCCCACTTTGAAGTCAGTTAACAAGGTTTCCTCCGATCGGGTAAAATCCAATTCAGTTTTCATGACACACACTCACAAAACTTAGCTATTGCATGAAAATGGCCAGTCTAAAATTTAAATTTCCATTCACTCTATAACAATTTAAAAGGTTTAAATTTGCTAACAAACCATTCGCACGACAACCCGAATTATTCTCAACGAAATTCCCGGAAGAATGTTTTTTAACCGCCCGAAGAATTTATGTTGTTAGCATTCCTTTTCCAGTTAGTTAGTTTCGGGCGTATCTCAAGTTCCTCCGACGTTCTTTTAGTTTGCCAAATTAAGCTCGAACGTTTATTTTAATTAAATGTTTTTAACCGATTTTATCGTTCAGCTTGTTTGTTCGACACTGGTATCCCGAAATTTGTCTTATTGTAGCTTACTATGTGTCGTATGGTTAGATTTTTGCAATATGGTTAAGTTCGAGATTTCGAAAGAATAATATTTGAGTACATCAATGAAAATTTGACCTTCAATCAAGGGCGGAGCCAGCCTCTCTTTTTTTTTTTTGGAGGGGGGGGGGCGGTGATGTCACAAAAGTACAGTATGGCAAGCACTGACCTCTACTATGGATCCCTACCCTTGTCGGCTGCTAAAGCCAAAAAATGGCAAACCATGGGCGAAAAAATGCTTTTCTGCACATCGGGCGGCAGTCATATTTTTGGATACTGACCAGATAAGGGCATGCGCATAAGCGACTTCCTGTTATCGATCGGTTGTTTCGTAGTGCCATCCGTAAACAGCACAGTATCGGCTTAACGCCATTTTTGTGTTTATTTTTGCTGTGTAAGTTACGTGCGATTTAAACGGATTTATAGCGTTTTAAGTGATTTATTTTATTTGTTTTTGTGTTTTTATTTAATATAATGGAATGTGTACATATTTTATTTGTTTTATTTTCCTTTTTCTCTATAGGGTAAAAAATAGTGTTGCTTTACAACGTTTTTGGATTTATAGTGTTTTCGTATAACATTAAATTTCCAAAACATGTAGTATGATATATTTTTAGCACTTTCCAAAAGATTACCAAAAGATAAACTGGACTTTTCAGCAATCAATTATTAAAAAAAAATCTGAAAATTCGCTCCAAACCATAGAATACTTTATTTTATCATATGAAAAAGTACATTTATCAATATATCAAGAAATGGTACAATTTCTCCATCTATTCCATTATTTACATAAATAAAAACATACATTCTCAAAATGAAGTTGGAATATTTTAAAACATACATATATAACTTACAATAATTGTAATGCATTATTATTTTGTTATATACATAAAATATTTCAGTACAAGGTTTATATTTTAGCCAGAATCGGCTATTGGCTCTATAATTTCTAGGCTCTGTTTGAATTATTTTTCCAAATTGCCAACGACTTTTTCCCGTTACTAATTTGCACAATGTCCATATTCTTGCATAACTTCATCTACCTTATATTTAACCGATGTTTCCAACCAGCTCAAATGTTTTTTTTTGTTCTGCAGCCAATCTGATTTATAATTTTGTATGTCGGAAGATTGAAGACATGACGTTAAAAAGCGTTGTTCATTATTAATACTGGTTTTGGAAGTAAATTCAGATTAGTTATGTCCGTACTCATTTTATGACATTGTCATGGATCATGTTGTCATGGAAATCCTCACTTTGAAATCGTCAAATAAAAAATTCATTAATATGTTAACAGAAGCAAAATATTACGAAATAAGTTAGATAAATGTGAATTTCTTTTGTTGGTATATTTTTTTTATTCACCCCCAGCAATGACCTTGTTCACTTATTTTATTTGAAATAACATTTTCATCATTTTGTCGAAAAAATTAATGAGATAAGAAAATATATGTTCCGTTCACCATTACGGCAGAAAAATGTTATTATACAAAATTATTTTCAAATCCTGCATATCCGTTAAAAAACCCATTTCATATCAATATTTTCTTAAAAAATTAAAAAAAAAACGATAAGGAAAAGATGGTAATTATTTTTTTAAAGTTAGAAAATAAATTGCCGAACCTTAAAAATGTTAATTATTCATTCCCACCCCACAACAAGAAAGTTAACGCACACAGACGGAAACAATAGATTAGAGAAATAGTAAGATAAATTTTTTTCACAATTTTACTTTCACAGTATAAGAAATGACTAAACTAACTCCCATCGGTACACTGATGGGATTATTCCCTTCTGCTTCAGATATTATTTGTGCCCATAAGATATAACTCTCAGAACAAGAAAGTTACATGAGACCGACTTCTTTAGTAAAGATTGCAACTTTGATAACTTGCTTCATTTAAACACCATTTATGACTAATTGAACTAACTAAATAGATTTTCGAAGTTCGGTCCTGTCGATGGTCACCTGATCATTTTGTAGTGCACATGCCGACATCTGTTCTAGGATGTTTACATTTTATTGTCGTAAATTTGCCGTTTTTGGGATTAAGCTTTGCGGATATATAAATATTTTATCTATGATGGCAAGCGAAAGCAAGTTGTCTACGGGGGGGGGGGGGGACATTCCCATTTCTAGTGTGAATGGCAGGGTCGAGTTTATTTTTCTGAACTTGAAGCTCTTGGAGAGGGGGGCGCCCGCAACATACACATTCTCAGTATGAGAGGCAGAATCGGGTCTATTTTCCTGAACTCAAAGCTCTTGGGGGGCGGCTATCGCAAGAAAAACAAGTTGTGTGGGGGGGCAAAATCGGTTCTATTTTCCTGAACTTAGAGCTCTTGGGAGGGGGGGGGGGAGATCGCAAGTATACACATTCCTATACTCTATTCAAGAACTAGAGAGACTAATAAAACTGTTACCGAAACCTCCAATGTACTTGCTCTAGGGCCGTAGGTAATTGAGGACTGCCGTAAATCTAATTATATTTAATTGTATTTAAGTATTATAAGCTTTTATAAATTTACTGGAACAATAAAATTTCTGATAGTTCAATTTAATTTTTATCAGTAAGCAAAGAACACCTTACAGTGTGTTCTTAGTGATTTATCTTGTTTGCGCTTGTTTTTATATATTATTTGAGATTAGTAAGATACCCAAAAGATATGCCTTCCACCTCCAAATTTATTCCCAATTCCATTAAACCAAGGCATTTTTTCCTCAACGAAAAACTTATTACGATGAATGTTTATGATGCTTTAATAATAATGTTAAAAGCTTTGTTGAGATGTGTTCCAGCATGACAGGAGTTGGAAAATCTACTATGTAGAAAATACTGGAGGAGAAATAAACGACTGGAATTGTTAGTACTCCCCAGCTACATTCGATCACAGGCAGACAAGAAACCTCGTTGAAAGAAGATATGAAAAAAGAGTTTTATATACATTTTATTATGAGAAACAGATCCCAACCGTCGACAAAATTCTAATTAAAATCAATCAAGATCGGGATTTACCTGAAATTAAAAGAACTGAGCTCTGGAAATTGCTCAGAGAACTTAAATTTTGCTGGGAAAAACCAGATAGTAAATCCGTTCTTATAGGTCGTCCGGAAATTGTCCGTTGGAGAAAGAAATATGTCTCTTAAGTATAAGGTAGAGTTACTAGAAATAATACAACTTACAAAATTAGCAATTTAACTGAACTTTTGAAAGATTTTTTTGAATAAAGTTACTACGAAAAATTGGGAAAAATCCATATAATAAAAGAATAAAACAAAATGTGGTAACTCAATCTCATGATCGGTAAGATAGAGGAACCAATTATAATTAATTTGAGCGAAGATAGCTTCACTGACTTTAATTACGAATTAGATACGTAATGTTTACCAGTGTAAACATAACTTATAATTTAAATTTTTGTTTTTGTTGTATTTTATTGTTTAATATTTTTTATATATTTTTTATATGTTTTTATTTTAGTGTGTCTCACTATATATATATATATATATATATATATATATATATATATATATATATATATATATATATATTTAAGTCCAATTGGCCGTATTTTTTTATTTTATTATTCTCTTCGTGTCTTTTTCCTAAGCGTGTAAAATTAACACCTTTGTTTCATTTTTTTTTGGAGCTTTCGGATTTCCATATAATTAAGTAAATTAAATGTCAGTGCAATGGAAATAAAAATATCTAAGTGTAATTTTAACTAAACCATATGAAAATTAATTGGATTTGAATCCCATTTTAGTGTTTAATTGTAATTCTGCAGATTGTAAAAGAAAAAAATAATAAATGACTGATGCCCCAAGAAATTTTAATAATATATGGATGAATTAATTTTTTTATATATGTTTAACTTCTTGTATTTTTTACAATGGGTATTTTGTAAGTATAGGGTGTCTCAAAAGAAAGTTCACATTTAAAAAATCGATTTAAAAAAAAGTTAGGACTTTATTGAAAAAATGTTTATTACATATTAAAATACATTGTTTGGGAATTTATTTTTTAAAAATGCTATTGTCCAAATGTAATCCGTTGCGCTCACGGCATTCATTTAATCGAGCACTAAAATTGCCCATGACGGCTCGGCAGGTATTTTCCGTGATGTCTGCCATTTCGTTGCGAATATTTTCTTTTAATTGTGCCAGGGAAGTCGGTTTGTTGGCGTAAACTTTTGATTTGACATAACCCCATAGGAAAAAGTCCATAGGTGATAAATCAGGACTGCGTGGAGGCCAACTTATGTCACCTTTCTTTGAGATCAATTTGCCAGGACAAATTTCACGTACTCGTGGCAGAGACATGTTGGACGTGTGTGAAGTTGCTCCGTCTTGCTGGAACCATGTTCTTTGGTTATAGCCAGGGAAATTTTGCAGTTCAGGCACGAAGAAGTCGTCTAACATCTCCACATACCGCTCTGAAGTCACTGTTACTGTGCGTTCCCTTTCATCTTCAAAAAAGTACGGGCTGATAATTCCTCGTGCCGACATCGCAGCCCATACAGTCACTTTCGGCGAATGTAGAGTTTTCTGAGGTTTGTGTTTTGGATTGTTTGCACTCCAATAGCGGCAATTTTGCTTGTTTACATGACCATTAAGATGAAAATGGGCTTCATCCGAAAAGAAGATGTTAGTAAACGTTGAAAAGCGTTCAGTCATCTGGTTTACGAAGTCAAGCCTCTGACCAGCCTCCTGAGGCTTCAATTCTTGCACCAACTGAATTTTATAGAGGTTCAGCTTTAAATCTTTGTGTAAAATGCGGAATAATGATGACCTATGCACATTTAAAGCAACAGCACGCTTACGAATCGAAACGTTTGGGTCGTCACGAACAGACTGAGTAACACTCTCTACGTTTTCGATCATTCTCTAAGACCTCTGACGCCCGGATTTTGGTTTATCTAGTGTTGAACCGGTCTCTTCAAACTTCTGGACCCATTTTCCAATAAGCCGAGCGCTTGGCGCATCATTTAAGTGACGAATATGTCGAAAATTGCAGAATTTTCTACGCGCTACAGTGGCCGAATTACCGTTTTGGTAAAACTCACGTACGCACAAAGCACGGTCCGCTCCCGAGAAACGCTCCATAGCGACTAAATTCCCAAAAGCCAGGCTACCGATTGACATACCCCCCGCGCCGCTCGGAATAGTTTCGTTCACGCAATAAGCAAAACAAATGTGTACTTTCTTTTGAAACACCTTGTATTTAAATTATAACCTTTTTGAGAGAATAAGGCTACGTTTTAGTCTCAATGTGCCTAATACGGTTTTTATGCAAAAATTAAAAATAATAAAAATACAGTTGGGATTTGTGTTAAATATGCCAAAATTATCTATATATTGTAATATATGTGAATTATTAAGAAATCATAAGAAATAAAATAATATTATAAAAACTTTTTATTTCAAGTTTATTACCGAAATAATATTCTATGCCTTAAATAGTTAGTGATAAAATAAACCTCCTTCCGACGCCTATGACAAGGACTAAAATCCTTTTTAACACCTTACACTTCCAATTGTCTATTGTTATCCAACCCAAATAGTCCATTATTATAGACCGGTATTTTTGATTATAAAATTTCTAACCCATTCCTAGGAAAAATACATATGTGTCTAACAGATATTACCAAAAACACCGGACCAAACAACACAGTTAATTTGTGAAGAAAAAAATGGTAAAAAATGATTTATTACTCTCTCTAGTTCTTGAATAAATTATAGTTAAAGAGGCAAAATCGGGTCTATTTTCTGGAATTCAAAGCTCTTGGGGGGGGGGGGGCAATCGCACCTTGGATCCGCACCTGCACATTTAGATGCGAAATTTTCTCTGCTTTTTATTCTTTAAAAAATATATTCCTATTTAAAAAATCTACTTATCTTTGAAATAACCTTTAAAATTTAGGATCACTGCTAAATGGCATCCTGTAAAAACTGCAGCTTTTGCACGAAACATTTTTATTCGAACACATTTCTCGCGAGATATTTTAGTGGACCACCCTCTATAGAGTAAGATTCCAAGGCCCCTAGACGGTACATATTTTTGAAGTAATAAAATTTAAGGAATAGATACGTCTATATGTGTTTAAGAGTGTATGCGAACTCGCTAGTTTGGGTAGGCGGCCTGTTTACAGGTAGCAGGTAGGAAAGGTAGGCAGAAATATTACTTATTTTTGTTAAATTCAAAGTGCTGGTTTTAATATTGCCAGACCTTTTCTGTGGGGGATAACTTCGACCAAACGCTCTCATTAAATAATTACGGAACTTTTCTTATCCGAAGTCTTCAATTTTATACATAATACTTAGGGGACTGTTTTAATACATTTTGTAGACAGCCATATTAATCGGAAGGGCCAAACATACCCCCAGATACATTTGAAGTTCCGCTGTAAGTGTGAGCGTGAGGGCATTATGCATGTGCTTGAGCGTGAGCGAGATCATGAGATGATTTTATGAGACAGCTACTTGATATTCGAGTTGTTTGAGATTTTAATGGATTTTTTTTAATATTAATTTAATATATCTTTATGCTCTATTAGAGAACAAATAATATTCCAATAAATTTAGCAAAATAAGGGTTCAAGGAACTCCGGTATGCGTAAGTTCGTAATTTTTCTCCTCCTAAACGTGCATAATAATAGTTATACGGATTTATGAAAAAAGTAATACTTCTCGGCAAGTTAAAAATAAATTTATTGTGATTGATTTTTTTGTTTTGTTTTCATGCAAAAATAATATTTTTTTTAACATAAAATATTGACACATTTTTTAACGTAAGAGCAAAAGTTTTTTTACTGTGAGTACGTTTATAAAATATATATTTTCAACAGAAATATATTCAATCAATATGATAATTTATTATTATTGTAATATTATTAATAGATGAAATTGCTAGGCAAACTACACTAATCGACATTGCTGTACGTAACAAAAACAACCCAAGGTCAAAATACAATGAGTAGATCGCCAAATACAGAGATCTGGGGATGCAAATCCGAAGACAATGGGCAACAAACAGCGTCCAAATGGTTCCCATAATACTGTCAACAACTGGAGTGATACCAAAGAACCTCCTGCAGAACATCAAGGGACTAGGCCTTAGTGAGCATCTGTATAAACCGATGCAGAAAGCAATTCTCCTTGCAACTGCTTGAACCGTCCGAAAGTTGCCGACTGCGTCACCTAGGACCTGCTAACATGGACAGCGTTCCAACAGAGCTTCATACTTTTGGTATCTTTGTATACCTGGTATGTGTCAATATTCCCTGTAGGGAGTGCGAAGCCGTTAGGCTTGTAAATTAGATTGTAATATAAAAATATGAAAGGAAATGGGTAAAAATATATTATTTATTTATTACTAATTTATTGAGCCTTAATCTTCGTTACTGCCACCGTATGAGTTTTCTGTTTCATTCTCGAGTCAATCTTCGATTTAAATATTTAAGTCATCATCGTTATTCAATTCCCCTGTAAAAACAAATAAATTAATTGCATAATAATAACAGTTGAACGATGCAGACCCAAAACAACACGTCACAACGCGGTTTAGTCTCCGAGACACTAGAGCATATTTCACAGCTCTGGGATCTAGGTATCTAATGATCTCGCTTACGCTCAAGCTTACAGCAGAAATTCTATTGTCTCTGGTGGATGTTTGGTCCTTCGGATTGGTCTGACTGTCTACAAAAGATATTAAAACAGTTTTCTAAGTATCATGTATAAAATTGAAGACTTCAAATACAAGGAAAGTTCCGTAATTTTTTAATGAGAGCGTCTGGCGGAAGTAATCGTCCACAGAAAAAGTCTGGCAATATCAAATATTGATTCTTCATAATATTCTATAAAACATATATAAAAACCAGCACTTCGAATTTAACAAAAGTAAATAATATTTCTGCTTACCTTTCCTACCTGCTACCTATAAACGGGCCACCTAGCCAAGCTAGCGAGTAAGCAAACACTCTTAAACACGTATAGTGATATGCATTCCTTAAATTCTGTTACTTCAAAAATAATTAAAGTCTGTGGGATCTGGAATCTTGAACTACTATTATTATCAAATATATTAACTTTCTTTTTTTGGTGGCCGATAAAGGTCACAGTTTTTTATATCCCGTATAATAAAAATAACCGAAAAATGTATACGGTATTATACGAGGCTATTCTTAGAATGAATTTATAGTTATAAAAGCTCATTATTGGGAGGATTAGAGATAAATAATATAAACAATTGATAATGTAAGCAGTATGAAGAAATGGTTATTTGTAAAATTGTAATTATAAAATTATTTTGAAAACAAAAACAACAAGGAACAAAAAAAAGGGCGATAGTAATTAAAATATAATAGAAAATAAAAATAAATAATAAAATAAATAAATAAAATCAAAAGATTATAATAATGGAAAGAGTAAACAAAATAAAAAAAAAGATTGAAAACCGAGATTAATGTACATATGCATAAGTACATTTTCAAGGACGAATATCTACACACTCTTTTGTTTAGTGAAAAAAAAATACTGGCCATTTAGTTCAAACCAGTGCCATAAAACACACACAAACACAACCAAATAGATTACTACTCTGTTATTATGAGCAATTAATTTTTTCGCGACTTCTTTCTGAAACACTAGATATATTCCACTCTAAATAGCAACTATTCTGTTTTATGTAGCTTTGTTAAAACTGGATTTCAAAAAGTTTCTCTTTGTAAAAAGCTACCTAGACATCCTTATGAGAATGCGCATTTTTCTGTGTCACTGTTCCATATTGTAAATTTTCATTTCATGAAAGGCAGTCCAACTTTGTTTTCGACTTTTGTGGATGCTTTTATGTTTTTAATTAAAGAGATTTAATAAAATTAAAGTTTCTCCTTGGAGTAAAATTTTACTAAAGTATTTAAATAATGGGTACTTCCGCCGATATATATATATATATATATATATATATATATATATATATATATATATATATATATATATATATATATATATATATATATATATATATATATATATACCACTATCATGGGGGTAAGTGAAACAAGATGGCAAAACACAGGAAAATACATATCAGACGGATATGCCCTTTATTCTTCTGGAAACCAAGACCCTATGCACCGAAATGGAGTATCAATAATTATGAAATAACATATTAGTAAGTATGTCATTAACTTCGTACCACTGTCAGACAGGGTAATACTAATACAGTTAAATGCCAAACCTGTAAATATAAACATTGTTCAAGTTTATGCTCCTACTGCTGACAAGGATGAAAGGGAAATCGAAGAATTTTACCACCAAATAGAAGAAGTGCTAAAAACAACAAAGAAACACGAAACAACTATACTCATGGGAGATTTTAACGCTAAAGTTGGACGGAAGGCAACGCATAACATCATCGGAAACTTTGGCTTGGGAGAGAGAAACCAAAGAAGTGAACGTCTAATCGAATTCTGCCAAGAAGCTCACTTTGTCATTGCAAATACCTGGTTTCAACTTCCAGAAAGACATCTGTACGCGTGGAAATCCCCTCAAGACGGACAACATGGCAGAATAGTACGGAACCAGACAGACTACATTCTAAAAAACCACCGTTTTCGCAACAATGTTAAAGATGTAAAAACTTACCCCAGCGCTGATATATACTCAAACCATAATTTACTCTGCTCCAAAATACAAATTAAATTAAAGAAATTAACCAAGCCATCTAAACAAAACAGGATGTGCCTCGACCCCCTCAGAAATCCTCAAACACGTGAACACATATCGCAGCAAATAAATAACGAAATACACACAATATCGAAAATACCAAACGGAAACAGAACCATTAACGAATGTTGGTACGATATACAAAACTCGACTTTAAAAGAAGTGGAAGAGTCTCTGAAAACACCTAAAAGAATGGCAAAAAATGAGTGGATGACACAGGAAATTCTTGACCTTATGCAGAGAATGGGAGAGATACATCAGTGACCTTTTTGACGATGCTACTCGAGAAAACGCTGCACATACACATACTATGTGCAGCAGCGAGATGTACAGGGGCCCCAGTATATTGAAGTCGGAAGTCAGGAAAGCAATACAGCAAGCCAAAAATAATAAGGCACCAGGACCAGATCAGATCCCTGCTGAGTTGCTTAAACTTCTAGATGAGGAAAATATTTCTTACTTAACCACTTTCTTTAATAAAATCTACAACAAAGGAATAATACCAGATGATTGGTTAGAATCGCTGTTTGTAACATTACCAAAGAAAAGTAGACCCACCAAATGTAGTGACACTAGGCTGTTTAGTTTAATGAGCCACACACTTAAGATACTTCTACGAATTATACAGAACAGAATATTCCTTTTATGCGAAAATAGAGTGAGTGATAAGCAATTTGGACTTAGAAATGGTCTAGGAACAAGAGAGGCACTATTTTGTATGCACGTTCTCCTACAAAAGAGCTGTGAATTCCGAAAGAACATCTACGTCTGTTTCATCGACTTTGAAAAGGCATTCGACCGAGTACAAAATGATAAACTTTTTGAGTGCCTACAAGCAGCAGGTCTAGACCACTACGATATAAGCCTGCTAAAACATCTGTATTACAATCAACTAGCCTCTATCCAAATTGAAAACAGTCGTACTCAAAACCTACCCATCAAACGTGGAGTAAGACAGGGTTGGTTCTGTCACCCTGTCTATTTAATGTATGCTCTGAAGAAATCTTTGGATGACAGACAAGAAGGAGTAAGACTGGGTGGAGAAGTAATCAACAATATTAGAATTGCTGATGATACGGCCATTCTTGCGTCGAATCCTAAAGATATATATATATATATATATATATATATATATATATATATATATATATATATATATATATATATATATATATGTTTATATATATATATATATATTGTTCCGGACGGCCGATTTTTAAACACACTCTCTTATTTTAAAAACTCTTTATTGTCAACTTTAATTCTTACACTTGTCATGTTAAACATTTCAAATTACTACGTCTCAAAATAAATCATCTGGGCCCTTTATATACCCCTTTGGTCGATATCTAAAGATTCCCTAATTTTCTAGAAGAATTTCTCTACTACATGGTGTAATGAAAATAAGAAAAAGTGATTTCAGATCTCCTAAACCGTGCAAATTAGAAATATAAACTAATATTAGTAAATGTTGCTGAGTTCTCAGCGAGTAACGAGACGAACCGCACTTGAAAATGCCAAATGAGATTTTGGCGAAACGTTGTGAAAACGATTTTTTGAGAGAACGGATTGAAACCCAAAATAACCAAACCATGCATATATATAAATATATATATATATATATATATATATATATATATATATATATATATATATATATATATATATATACTGCAAAATGTATATTTCTAAAGTATCTGTTCAATATATCTAAGCTTCAATAACAAATGAAGCTGCTTGCAAAAAAAACTTAAAATTTACTCAATTTAATATGGTTTGGTTGATCATTTAATATGACCAAATAAGTTACAGTTTAATTTCATCAAGAATTATAATCAACATTTACAGAAACATAACTTCGTTTTGTTTGTTCCAGGTACCCGACCAGCGAGCCATCCCACACTAACCAAGTTAATTTAGCTAGGACAATATAAATCATGCAATTCGGTACATTTGTGTTAAAATACAAGTTCATCTCCAACTAGATAGTTGTGTATAGAGTGCGATCCATCTTTTACAAGCAAACCGGAGCAATGAACCCTCGATCCTAAGCAAATATTGAATTACCCGTTCCTACCGAAAGCTATATTATTTTAGTAATGAATGCCGTCAAATTTCGGACAATTTCTGGATAAATTACATATATTGTTTGCTTCAAATTAAATTGAATTGCAGGAATAATTTCTGTGTGTAAAATGTTCGAATAGATTTTGGGTGAGAATTGTGGATTGCCATGGAGAATTTGCTATTCCTTACCACAGTTTGGATTTCATTTGTTTCTGGGGGATTACCACCTGTCATACGAATAGGTAAGTCTTTATTATTATCAGTGTTAACCTAGACAATGTTTTATAAATATTCAAAATATTGGAAACACCCCCTTTTTTGGTGATTTTTTTACATTTACAGGGTTCTTCAACCTATACGGCATGGAATATTGGGGCCAAAATACATGAATATCAAGAAGTTTTACTTTTGGGATATATGGGGGTTTAATATAGTTACTTTTAAAATTATTTTCGTATTATACAGGGTGTCCCAGAAGCTCCGAAAGTTCTTTTAAAATAACCTTCCCTCTCTCTCTTTGTCAACCTTTGTCCATCCACTCCTGGATGTAGGTCTCTCTCAACTGTTTCCATCTTTCTTTTTCGCCAATCTCATCCACTGTTTGCCTGCCACTATCCTTATGTCGTCTACCCATTTTTTTTGAGGTCTTTCCGCGCTTCTTGTTGACGCCCTCGATCTCCATTCCAGGATTCTTCGTGTCCATCTGTTGTCCTTATATCGGGCTATGTGACCAGCCCATCGCCACTTCATCTTTGCAACCTCCTTCACGATGTCTTTGACTTTCGTTCTGCGTCTTATCTCGGTGTTTCTAATCCTGTCTCTTAATTATGATCCAAGCATGTTTCTTTCCATCGCTCTTTGGACTGTTTCTATTTTTTTAGTGGACTTTTTGGTGAGGGACATGGTCTCTAATCCATGCGTACACACCGGTAATATGCATGTGTTGTATACTTTTCTTTTTAGATTTATGGGAATAGAATTATTTGTAGTTCATTTTAGGCCTATAGATGCGGATACGTCATTTAGCATTTCGTTCAATTCTTGGAGATTACTTGCTATTAAGATTATGTCATCAGCAAATCTGAGATGGTTCAAGTATATTCCGTCGATGTTTATACCTTTGATGTCCCATTTAAGTTCCTTAAAAATGTCCTCTAGGACTAGGGTGAACAGTTTTGGCGAGATAGTGTCCCCTTGTCTCACTCCCCTTTGTAGTTTTATTGGGTTCGTTTTCGCCTTGTCGTCTATTTTTATTTGAATGGTTGCAGTTTCGTATATGTTCTTTATGATGTTTATATATATATATATATATATATATATATATATATATATATATATATATATCGGGAAGAGTTCTGTGAAAAGACAACTCAATTTCTCTTACTCAATATTTCGTCAATTTTATTTTGACATTTTCAACAGTACTGTAAAGTCAAACAAAGGCGCAAATTTGGTCTAATGAAGTACACCTCATTTAATAAATTTTATTAAACACACAAACAACATTAAAGGATTAGGTCGTAATTACTTTAGCTGTTCAAATCGGATTAAATATGTATATCAAAATAAAATTAACTAAATATTGAGCAAGAGCAATTGAGTTTTCTTTTCTCACACCACTAATTAGTTAATTTGTATTATTTGAAAATATCAATGGGTCAAAGTTTTCATATTAAATGTATTTAAAGATCCGAAATAAGAGCTCATGCTGCGTTATGAAGCGTCTCGACTCCATTTTCATCATCATCACACAGCTTGTAGCGTTCATTGCTGAACAAAGGCCTCCCTCAATCGTTTCCAATGTTCCCGATCTTGTGCTGATTGAATCCAGTTTGTTGCGATTCTCTTGATATCATCAGTCCACCGTGTTGGAGGCCTGCCCCTACTTCTAAATACCCGGAACCTAGCACGCCACTCTATAATGCGTTTAGTCCACCTAGCATCTTCCATTCTCGCCACATGTCCGGCCCAGTTCCATTTAATATGTGTTATACTTTCTATAGCATCCTTGATCCCTGATCTAGTTCTAATAATTACATTTGGAACTTTATCTCTCAGTGTTATTCCCAACATCGACCTCTCCATGGCTTGCTGAGTCACTCTAATTTTTTTGCAACTTTTCTTAATGAGTGTTAAAGTTTCTGCACCGTATGTGAGCACAGGGAGCACACAATGTTTATAAACCTTTCTTTTCAAGCAAATCGGTATATTGCTTTTAAACACGCCCTTTCTCAGCTTGCCGAATGCCGCCCCTGCTAGTGTTATGCGTCTTTGAATTTCGCAGGTCTGGTTATCTCGGTATTTCTGGTATATCTTCTGAGCCTTGAATGCAGACATTGGGAATCTTTGTTAGATCGCTGTCAATGGTGTACTTTTTGTATAACGCGCTGTAGAAATCTTCAACTATTTGGAGTATTTTTTCTCTATCTGTTATAATTGTACCTGCTGTATCGCGGAGTTTATGAATTTCTTTTGTTCCTTCTGCCAGGTTTATTTTAAGTATTTTTAAGCTTTTATTTTGCTCAATTACATCGGATATGGCTTCCGATTTGTATTTTCGTATATCTCTTCTTATAAGCCTTGATATTTCTCTGCTAATTACAATACTTTTCTATGGCGTTTTTTAGGATGTTTACTATTTTTTTATTTGTTTCCTCCAGGTCTATGGTTTCTAAAGTTTGGAGTCCGTTTTCAACATATTCTGTGTAATCAGATAGATTTGTTGGGGTTGTCCATCTTCTTAGGTTCTTTTCTGTTACTAGTTTGGCTCTTTCCCTCTTAATATTTATTACCACTTTTCCTCTCACAGCTCGATGGTCATTACCTACTGAAAACTTATTAAGCACACTGACGTCTTGGATTATTTCTTTTCTACTCGATAGTATATAATCTATTTCGTTTTTAGTGACACCATCTGGGCTTGCCCATGTCCACTTTCTACTGGCAGGTTTTTTAAATAGGTATTTATGATGTAGAGCTTATGTTCCAATGCGAATTGCAGTAGTCGTTCGCCTCTTTCATTTCTTGTATCTATTCCGTGACAGCCTATGGCTATTTCTTCCTCTTCTTCTTTTACTCCTACTTTTGCGCTTCATAGTGAGCTTTTGAGTTATTTAATTCACTTGCAATATATTCGTAGAATATGTCAACTTCCTCATTGCTATATGAACATGTTGGAGCGTAGGCCTGGATTATTTTAAGGTTATATCTCTGACTCAGTTTTATAATAACACTGGCTGCTCTAGAGCTTCTGTTTCTTACTTTCGCAATGCTGTTAGTATGCTTTCTATGTATTAGAAAGCCGACTCCACCTACTGTATTGTCTTCAGCGCCTACATAGTAAAATAGATGTCCCTATTTCAATATTATCTGACCTTCGCCCTTCCTTCTTACCTCGCTAATACCGACGATATCCCATTTTATATGTTGAAGTTCTTCTTGGAATTCTATAATTTTTTCTTCTGATGACATGGTCCTAGTGTTATATGTTAGTATATGCAATGGTCGTCGTCTTTGGTAGCCTGGTCCTATCCGGGGATTCTTAGCACCCTCCGTTCTTCACCCTTTCCGATTGCTACCAAGATAACCGGGGGTTTCCGAACTGCCGGGCCTTACTTCTCTATCTTGAAAATCATTTGGGGAGAGTGGCCAGTAACCTACCACGCTGGCCTATGCGGGTTGGTAGGTGGTGTAGGATGTAGGGAAGGAGTTTAGGTTTTGAGTGGGATTATTTTGGGTGTGGAACTAGTTTTCTCAAGTTATGGAATAGAGGAAGAACCAGTAGCTCGTCTAGGCAGGGTTGCTAGATCCCTGAACTAGGTCTATACTCCGTCGGGATCACAAAGGAGTACCTACCCACTACAGACTTCATTTTAAGGTAGTTTAAATCTTATGTAATTTCTTTTAATTGATATCTCACCAAACCCCACTGTAAACTAAATATTTTGTTGCAAAAAAAATCTGCATGTTTCAAAAAACCATTTTTTAATTTTTTTCGACATCATTTAATCGATAAATGGTAGTGTAATTTAAAGAAAAGTGTGAAGATCCTGAGTTTCCATAAAACTCTGTACAATTTTTCTTATTTTTAAGAATTGAATACTCAAAAATTTACATTACAAAATTCTGCATTAGTATGGATAATAAAAATTGATTTTGTTGTGAACTAATAATTTTTATTTAAAATGGGTGGTACTGGGACTTCTAAAATATTATTTTTTACCTTTAAAACATGAAAATAACTACCAACGTAAAAATATAAATTGTTTCTACTTTAGTTAATAGAATATTGTTTAGGTTCTTCCGAATGTAAATATTTTCCTTTCAAATTGCGTTTGACGATGTTTAATTATGGTAAATGCAGTTGCCAGAGTTTGTAATTTCTGTTTGCCCGCAAAATTGGTTTTTATTTTTTTTTTATTATCTAACCAACGGCTTCCATTTGACTAAATATTTCCTTTGTAATTACTTTACTACCCTAAAACTTAATTGGTTGCAATATTATTTAGAATTTATATTTAATTCAAAAGGGAAATAGATTAGAAACAACAACAGCAACATATAGAATATAACAACTTATCGTAATATATCTGCAGTGTCTCTCAGTTCTATAATTGTACAGGGTGAGTCAACGATTGGATGAAGTAGGTTTGTGCCTTTTCGGTGAAATTAACAAAAAAACTATATTTATTGTTTGATACAGTTTATTTTTACGCAGATTTTAAAAATATTTAGGACTCTACAGGGTGAGCCAAAAAACTAGGACAGCATAAAGTTGTATTTTTTTAAATAGAACACCCTATATACGAATCGTATTTTCGATTTAGCTTATAATTATAAATCTTTTTTATTAAGGATTTACTATAACAAAACTTTATAGTTTCTGAGATAATTAAGTTTAAAGAAAAAAAGTCACATTTTCAAGCATCAATTCAATCCTAAATAACGTTTTCAATTTTGTGACAAATATATTCAAATTTGGAATTTAGCAAGGCCAAGGACAAGTTAACATAATTTTTACCTAATATTTGCAATAAAAGCTACAGGGTATTGAACACATCGGCTCAAATTTAAACAAGTTTAAATGAATAAATATCTTTTTTTTTAAATGGTACACCCTGTATATTTTCATGTTATTTAATAGAGTAATAAAAACCCTAAAAGTTTTGTTCAATATATTCTATACCTATTTATAATAGTTGTTGAGATATTTCAGTTTTTCTTATTTTCCATACTTTTTTACAGGAATAGTCTTCATTGTCTTAGTAGCCATGGCAAAAACAATGTAAAAGAACATTTTTCTGTGTGTCAAATTTATAACCGCAATTGCTTCTTTTGGTTTTTATGTAGTGTAGTTTGGTTTTTTTGCATTCATCTTATATTGTAAAATGAATTTTCCAAAGAATGAGTTAATAGATATGATTTATACAATAGGAGAGGCTCAAAAAAATTGCCTTCTTGCTCAAAGAATTTACAAAATGAAGTATCCTGATCGACGCCAGCCTAATACCCATACTTTTCAAAACTTAATGCAAAGATTTGATTCTTCTGGTACTGTTGATTATCCAAAACGTAAAGTGGTCAACAAACCAGTAACTAATGAAGAAAAAGAACTACAAGTATTGTTAAATGTTCAGGAAAATCCTTATATTGGTAGCCGTGAGTTAGCAGCATTATGTGAAACATCACAATCCACCGCTAATCGTACTACCAAGAAATATAGGTATCATCCATATCACATGGAATTACACCAAAAATTGCATGGACAGGATTTTGAAAGTCGTGTAAACTTTTGTCGTACAATAAATGCGGAGATTCAATTAAATCCAAATTTATTATGCAAGGTAATGTTTAGTGATGAAGCTACTTTTAGAAGTAACGGTGCCGTAAATAGACGCGACATGCATTATTATGTCACAGAAAACCCATTTTGGATTAGAGAGGTGCAACATCAAAACCACTGGTCATTAAATGTTTGGTGTGGTATTCATCATAATCGAATTATTGGACCCCACTTTTTTAATGAACCACTAAATGGCCATAGTTACCTGAACTTTCTACAAGAAGAACTACCCCAACTGCTTCAAGGTCTCGATAGGGATGAGCTCGACAGTATGTGGTTCCAGCACGATGGTGCGCCTCCGCATTACCATCGTGAAGTTCGTGGGTTTTTGGACCAACGATATCCGCAAAAATGTATTGGACGTGGGGGTTTCATTGAGTGGCCACCAAGGTCTTGCGACATTACCCCATTAGATTTCTTCCTATGGGGTTATATTAAAAATAAGGTGTATGTTAATCCACCAACAACAGTGGAAGATATGCGAAACAGGATTAGGGATACCTGTAGAACAATAACGCCACTAATTTTGTCCAGGGTCCGAGAAAATCTGCAAAAAAGACTAAATTTGTGCATTGCACAAGAGGGTCGTTTATTCGAACACTTATTAAAAAAAAATAATTAATCTCAGTATTTAATAGGTAATTTTTTTGTTTCAATTTAGTATAAAAGTAAATATGTATTTGCCTTGTGGTTATTGTTGTGTTAATTTTTTCACATTATGTTTAATTAAACTATTGTCGTTGTAATATAACGAATAATGTATTTCATCATAATTAACCACATTCTGTTTGTTTCTGTAGTTTCTTTTTATTATTTTACATGGCTACTATGATAATGAAGACTATTTCTGTAAAAAAGTATGGAAAATAAGAAAAACTGAAATATCTCAAAAACTATTATAAATAGGTATAGGATATATTGAACAAAACTTTTAGGGTTTTTATTACTCTATTAAATAACATGAAAATCTACAGGGTGTAGCATTTAAAAAAAAAGATATTTATTCATTTAAACTTGTTCAAATTTGACCCTGTAGCTTTTATTGCAAATATTAGGTAAAAATTATGTTAACTTGTCCTTGGCCTTGCTAAATTCTAAATTTGAATATATTTGTCACAAAATTGAAAACGTTATTTAGGATTGAATTGATGCCTGAAAATGTGACTTTTTTTCTTTAAACTTAATTATCTCAGAAACTATAAAGTTTTGTTATAGTAAACCCTTAATAAAAAAGATTTAAAATTATAAGCTAAATCGAAAATACGATTCGTATATAGGGTGTTCTATTTAAAAAAATGCAACTTTATGCTGTCCTAGTTTTTTGGCTCACCCTGTAGAGTCCTAAATATTTTTAAAATCTGCGTAAAAATAAACTGTATCAAACAATAAATATAGTTTCTTTGTTAATTTCACCGAAAAGGCACAAACCTACTTCATCCAATCGTTGACTCACCCTGTACAAGAAAAAAATTTGTGGTTAGCAATTTATTAAATTGCATAAATGTTTACTGTAGGCCAGTGGTTCCCAAATTTTTTTTACCGTAAATTTTTTCGATTTTTTCAAAATATTCATGTTTGATCAATAATACCAAAAATAAAAGGTTGGAATAAATATATTTCAGGACTTAACACAGTTCATGATATATTTTATTAACTGTTAATTACACAGTTTCATCGATATGAGCAAGGCTTTTGACAGAGTACGCTTAAAGGACGTCTTAGAAATAATTAGAACAAAAGGTCTAAACGATAGGCTAATTAACCTAATATATGATATTAACTTTCAGTGCAAAACAAAAATCAGAGTAGGATATATAATAACGGAAGACATATATTTAAACATAGGAATTAAACAGGGCGATTCGCTCAGGCCCTCCATATTTAATCTAATATTGGATAAAATAATAGAAAATCTATCCAGAACAGCTGGATACAAAATACGAAACACATTCTTCCATACCGTCTGCTATGCGGACGATGCTGTTCTTATTGCAGACTCTGAAGATAACCTCCAAAGACTACTGCCCTCTTTTAATACTAAAGCGAAAGAATTAAATATGCTCATCAACACCCAGAAGACCAAACGCTTAGTAACATCCAAAGAACCAATACGGTGCAAGTTGGAAATCGACTTCAAATATCTGGGAGCAGAAATAACGAGCCATGGAAACCTTTTTAACGAAGCAAGAGAGCAAACAATGAATGCGGCTAGAATTTCTGGATGCCTAAAAGAAATTGTGTGGAAGAACAAATACCTTAATATCGAAAGCAAAACTAAGATATATAAAACGGCTCTAAGACCCATCATAACATACGCGGCAGAAACAAGACCATATACAGGCAGAACTCTACAAATGATGAGAACAGTCGAAATGAAAACATTAAGAAGTATTCAAGGCAAAACTCTACACGACAGAATATGGAATGAAGATATCAGATAACAATGCGGGATACAGGACATAGGAAGATGGGTTAGACAAAGGCGAAGATTCTGGAACAAACATATAGGAAGAATGGAGGACGGTAGACTTGTTAAAAGCGCAAAAATGAATAACCCAGTAGGAAAAAGATCACAGGGAAGACCACCAAAACGATGGCGAGAATACTGGACCTCATCTTCCCAGGAAGACGTGATGGTAATGAACAGGCAATAGCCTACTAGCATGGTTAACTGTGTTAGAAAGAATAAGAAGAAGAATTACACAGCTCAACAAATTTCAACTTTATAAAGTTTTCCTAGCATATTTATATCAATCTTGATGTATTTTGGTGTGCTGATTTCATAAATCATACTAGTTTTTGCCTAATAACTTTAGTCTTTCAGATATGTAAAACCACCGTGATTTGGGAGTTGGATATATATTTTTTCAGTCTTACTAATTATATCCTCATCAACATGCGTATCAAGCGGGTAGGTTTACGGAAACCGCACTGATACAATTAAGAGATGAGATTCAAGAAGCACCGAACAGGAAGGAAACTGTAATATGTGCTATATTGATATCGATTGATGACAACACTCCACATGAAACAGTCAAAAGAGCACCCGACGACATCCAAATGGATAGCACCACTTCTCTCCACTAGAATAGCAGAGACAGAGATAGGACAGGATACTATCGCCCTTTGTACCACCAGAAGATGCCCTCAGGGGGAAGTAGCATCTCTACTTATGTAAAACTTAATAGTAGACCAACTCCTCTGTGATCTGGCTCACCTCGGCATATTTTGTCAGCGCTATGCCGATGATGTGGTCGTGATCGCAAGAGGGAACTCGAGAATACTTTCTGTGACATAGTTCAAAGAGGGCTTCAATACACTAAAAAATGGTCCCAGATGATGAGACTAAACATGATCTGCACAAAAAAGGAGACAAATTAGACATGGGGAATTATCGCCCTATAAGTCTTTTACGACATCCGTACAAATTGCTCCAGAAGAAGCGGAGTTTTAAAAGGGTTTTAGTACAACAGAGCAGATACAGAACATCCAGTTATTAATTGAATAATGCACCGAATCGGCTATCGGCCATATTTAAAGCAATGTACAATGCAAAGATTAGCTCCTGAAATATATTTACGATTAGTAAAGTAGTAGAGGAGATAACAGAGGACCTAGAAACAAAGAAGATAAATATTGGTCGAGGAGTGCGACAAGAAGATACGATTTCCCCTAAACTCTTTAACACTGGAAGATGTCTTTAAGCAACTTAATTGGGAACATAAGGGCATTAACATCAGTGGTAGATATGTCAATCATTTATGGTTTGCGGATGATTGTATTAATAAGTGAAGATTTAGACAAGTTATAGGAGATGCTCTCTGAGTTGAACAATGCTTCAGAGAAAGTTTGATTAAGCATAAACTTAGCAAAAAACAAAATAATGTCTCCAGAAGATATGCCACTTTATGTAGGAAACAACGAAATACAAATAGTCGAGGAATATGTGTATTTAGGTTATCTAATTAGGCTTGGGAAAGAAGACTAAGAAGCGGAAATAAATAGAAGAATTAGAAAGTCATTGGCTGCCGTTGGAAGATTGGGATATGCTCTTAAAAACCCCGATATTCCCTTTAATTTGAAAAGAAGAGTATTTGACTCGTGCGTTCTCCCAGTAATGACCTATGGAATGGAAACAATCACATTAGCAATTAAAGCAGCCAATAAACTGCATACTACACGGCGAGCAAGAGAAAGAATGATGCTGGGAAAATCACTACATGACCGAATGAGGAAGGAAGAAGTAAGAAGACGTACGACAATGAAGGATGTGATAAAACGCATTGTTACTTTGAAATGGACCTGGGTGGGACACGTTGCTAGACAAGACTATACAAGGTGGACAAAATATATATTGAAATGGAGACCTAAGTTGTTAAAAAGAAGTATCGGAAGATCCCCATAAAGATGAATAGACGACATAAGTAGAAAATGGCACCGGATTGCAGAAAATAGATTGGAATGGAAGAGACTAGAGGAGGCCTATGTCCAGGAGTGAACCAAATTGGACTGCTAGAAAGAGAGAGAGATACGTAGATGTTATTTTTCTGTTCTATAAGCTTAAAAGTATTGTAAATCATGACAGCGAGCTGATATATTTTAATTTGTTTTTAAATACTATTTAAGATATATATATATATATATATATATATATATATATATATATATATATATATATATATATATATATTTAAATTCCTAATTATTTTTTGATATTTTTCAATATTTTTTAACGTTGTGAGCGAAAATTAGTTTGCAAAGTAATAATTTGACAAATTAATCTAATTAAATCAGCTTTACAAACGTGAGAACTAAGTAACGCAAATAATTTCCTTTAATTATTAAAGTTTAGTGGAAAGACGTAATAACGGTCTTCTACAGTATCTTAATTATCGTTTCTGAATAAGAGTTCAAAGCGGTACAATTAAGCAATTTTAATATGCCTGAGGCAATTCGAGAACTCCCAAAAGAAGCCTTACACTTTGTTACTCTTTTTCTATTTAAAATTTTACTAATCATTCGAGCTCGGAGCATTACTGTGACAATTTTCATGCACGCTGGAAGCAAAGAATAAAACAGAATAAAAAAATTTACACCTGTGAACCAGGTATCATGGATAGGCTTTCATTTCAAAGAAAAAAGATAAGTCATATGTCGTGTCTGTAAAATGTTTAATCGACCAACTAAATATATATGTATATATATATATATATATATATATATATATATATATATATATATATATATATATATATATATGGTGTAGTTTTAAAATCGGTTTAAGTTGACAAAAAAGGATTGAAATTGACAAGTGCAACAGTAACAATTTTAAACCTTAATAATACAAGGATAAATGATAATTTTATTTCTAAACCAACAAAACTAGAAAATTATGTTAATTTTCAAGTAACAACTATACCTATTACGGATTTGAAAGCTTTATCTATGTGTTTATATCCTTGGTAATCTTTTTCTTCTTCAAGTGCCATATCAGGTCCCCCTGACGTTGGCAATTACATTGGCAAGTCTTTCACGGTCCTGCGCAAGCTGGAACAGTTCCCCCGCGCTACGTATACCTGTCCATTCACGATTATCCCTCAATCAGGAAGTCTGTCTTCTTCCTACCCCTCTACGTCCCTTTACTTTACCCATCATGAATAGTTGAAGAATTCTATATCGCTCCCCTCTGAATATATGTCCAAGATATGAGATTTTTCTACACTTCACAGTGTTTAATAGTAGACGAGTTGGTCTGCCTAGCTGTCCAAGGTATTCTCAGCACATTTCGAGAGCCTCCAACCGATTAATCGTGGCAGCCTTAATTGTCCAGATCTCTGCCCCATATAGTAACACTGGCCAGACGTATGATCTTATCATTCTCTTTCGTAGTTTGAAAAGTTGCTCTAGCAGTCTCTATTCTACTCATCTCTTTATCTGGGTTTAGATTTTCGGTGATATAACATCCAAGATATCTAAAATGAGTCACCCTGCCTATACTTTTTCCTTCTATTTGTATTGAAGAGTTAAGATGAGGTTGTCTACTAAAGACCATAAATTTTGTCCTTTTGATATTTATGTTGAGCCCCATTTCTTGACCCTCACTGTTAACACAGTTTAATAGATGTTGCAGGTCTTGTAGTTTGTCGCTTAGGGTAACAGTGTCGTCAGCATATCGTATTGTATTTATATATTCTCCATTAATTTGTACTCTTATTCGTTGTCCTTGAGTAGTCCGTTTAAAGATTTTATCTGAATATATATTAAAAAGCAGTGGAGATAGTATGCAGCCCTGTCTGACGCCTAGCAGAATTTTACTTTCTTCTGTCAGTTTTCCATTTAGCCTTACTGTTGCTTTCTTCCGCTAATATAGATTTTTAATAATTCTTACGTCTCTGCTGTCTACCCTTACGTTATTTAAAATGTCTATTAGTTTTCTGTGCTGTACTCTGTCGAAGGCCTTCTCGTAATCGACAAAACATACGAATACATCCTTGTGTTGGTTCCGGCATTTTTGCAGAATTATATTTAGAGCGAAGAAAGACTCTCTATTACCGTTTCTAGATCCGAATTGGATTCCATCTAAATCTGCTTCGCATTTAGATCTTATCCTGCTGTGGATGATTCTGAGAAAGACCTTCAAAGTGTGGCTCATTAGACTTATTAGTCTGTACTCACTGCATCGCTTTGCTCGCTGTTTTTTTGGGATTGGGACGAATACAGACCTCAGCCAATCTTCCGGTATATCTCCAGTCGCGTAAACGGTATCAAACAGTTTGACCAAGATTCCTATATTTTCCTCATGGATCATTTGCAACAGCTCGGTTGGGATATTATCAGGCCCGATGGCTTTCCTGGTTTTTGCAGATCTTATGGCAGATTGAACTTCACTGTTTAGAATTTCCGGTCCCATGTCTATATTAGCGTCTATATTAGGTAATCTTATATAAGCATTTATTTGTTGACGCATGTAATATAAATTACAACAGTATCATAATGGAAACCAAACTGATCAACTAGACGATCTTACTTTCATGGCAACTAATCTGGATCTAAGTGTTTTTTTTTCATGTTCGTGTTACCAGCTGACATATCGCCTACCACCTTACAGCCAGCTGATTTTTTTTCTTCAAAATATTGTGTCAACTATCATTTGGTAAATTTTCAATCTGGAGGAAATGAATAAATTTTTTTTTTTATGTGAGTAGGGGTCCGCCACTGCTCAATAAACCCACGGAACTACAGCATTTCACGAGTTATCGCCCGGGAGGAAATCACTTACAAAATATTTTCTCTTATACTATAATTAATATCAACGCAATATGCTTACAGACATATTTGTTTAATATTTTTTTAATTCGCTTCACAATTTTTTGATTGCTTATTTAATATGTTTTAGATCCTTCTTTTAAGGAATTTTTTCTTTAAAATAATGTGCAGGATACCTGGTTAATTTTATAAAAGTTATTTTTCTAATACCCCATATACATAAGAAGATTTTTGAAGTTATCTTGAGCAAGTCATAAAAATGTAAAAATCAACTACAAATAAAGGTCACCAAATGCGCTTGGTCTGTAAATCTTTCCCTAAAGGCTATTTCCCAGTTTATTACTTTCCTTTTACCAAGTTATTTAGCCATAGATCTAAATAGTTTAGACAAGTTTAAGCTTCTTTATTAAAGATAGATTATTTAGGTACAGGCTTGTCGCAAACTGCTTTAAGTGTTCCTATTTAATAATTTATTTTAATTTATGGCATGAGGGGAGCAAAATTTCTGGAATTGTTTATTTAGGTTTAAACAAATGTTAGCAAAGAAGTTCTTAGTCACGTACAGAAGCAGTTATGATCATAAATACAGATGGGTTGGTATTTGCGGCATTGGTACTTTGTCGCAGTATATTTTATTACCGTGGCATGATGCTCCTCAATGAATTAGTAAACGATTCCGGATTGAAATATTCCGGGCGCCTAGTGGGCTTCCATAGCGATGAAGATTAGAAATATCTCGGGTGGTTTTCCGAAAAAATAACAGCCCAAGTGAAACTAAACTTGTTAAAATGCTTCAATGCACAGATCTAGCATATAAAGTAGCAATTTTTTGAAGTAAGATTTCAATTTAAAATGATTCAATTTTTTGGTTACCAAATACTTTTCTTCTTCTTCTACCTTCTATAATAGGTCCCAGACCTGTTCCTTCTTCGATTTTCCTCACTCTGGACTTAAATTATCGCTCCACCTTTTCCGCGGTCGACCTCTACTGCGTGTACCACTAGGCGATTTATCTCGTGCGATACTTACCAGTCTATCCTCTGTCATTCGGCTTATGTGTTTGTTCCATTGTGTCTTACGTTGTAGGACCCACTCATTAATGCAGTCTGTGTTGCATGATTCCCCGATGTTATCGCTTCTTTCTCTGTAGTTGCGTTTTTCCTGTTATTCGTCGAAGTATTCTCATTTCTGTAGTCTCTAATAGTTGTTTCGTTTTTGTCGTCTCTGGCCGTGTTTCTGAGGTGTATGTCATAATAGGTCTAATTGTGGTTTTGTAGATCCGAACCTTTGTTTCTTGTTGTAAGCATTTGTTTTGCCAGATCACGTCGTTGAGACAACCCGCTACTTTGTTTGCTTTGGCCACCTGCCCTCTTACTTCATCTTCGATGTTGCCATAACTGGTTATGTCGATTCCTAGATATTTGAAACTCATTTCTTGTTGTATTATTCGACCGTCTAGTTCTAGTTTGCATCGGAGGGGTTCTTTTGAGGCTGTCATACATTTAGTTTTTTCGGCTGAGATAATCATATTATATTTTCTTCCCGTAAGATTAAAGATATTTAACAATCTCTGGAGGTCGTCTTCATTTTCGCAGCGTCATCAGCGTAACAGAGAATTTTTATTTCTGTATCACCCATTTTATATCCTCTACCAAGTCGCACCTTCTTTATTATTTCGTCCATTATCATGTTAAACAATAAAGGACTATGCGAGTCTCCCTGTCTAATACCGCTGTTGACTGGTATGGGTGTAGATAATTTACCGTTAGTGCGAATCTGAACTTTATTGTTTGCGTATATGTTTTCGATGGTCTGAATTATATTGACAGGAATATTTCTCTTATATAACAGGTGGATGACGTCATCTAGCTTCATGCGATCGAATGCTTTTATTAGATCTATAAAGCATAAAAATGTTGGTTTATTATATTCTAGAGATTTTTCGACAATCTGCATTAATAAAAATACTTTTCAGCATTAAAAAACTTTAAGAAATTATGTTAACATTGTACGCCACATCAAATTAGGGTTATTGTTAAGACTTATGTTTTTCTTGATTAAACCTCGTTGGAAAAAACAGCAAAATTTTGGCAAGCAATTAAACTTTCGAAAAGTCGTCTACCAAGTTTACTTTCCGTCTTATTAAACTTTCCAGATTCCTTAATTAACTATTTCTCGCTTTAGACGATCTTTCTGTCAATCTTTTGAATATTTGGTTGGTGAAAATCTAAATAAAATAATTTGTTGAGACACAGGATTTTAAATGGTAATTCCAAGTTCGAGAATAGGAATTCTTGAGGGCGTACACTCAAAATATTTTAGTGGACTGTGTTGTAGACTACAATTCTGCGTAGGACATCGCTCCATACCTTATACAGGGTATACGATGACTGCATGATTATGCTTGAAGGTGCGAATTTGTTCTACTTCCTTGTTAATATTTTTCCCAGCTCGGTTATTTTATCTTCCTGAATTTTAACTACAATACGGTTTTATAATGCATTTAATTATCCCTATTTATGGTGTTTTGTTTGACATTCACTTAGTATTTATGTCTATTGTTATTTAGACTTACTGTTACCTTTTTTTTTCAGATAAATATCAGCTTTCCTGCCTGTAATTCAAGTTAAATTCATCCTTTCTGCACGGCTATTTTCTTCAAATTTCTTTGATTCATTTTGCAAACTTTGCTTTGTTTATATTATGGTTTTTCTTAGGTTAGGTCATCTGTCACTTTTGACTTTGCATTAATAAGTTTCTTTTAAGAAATTGATAATTTTTAGAGGGAAATTTGGACAAGTAACTTCTTCTGCATCGGTTATTTCTGACAAAAATGTATTTCTTTAATATAAAACTAATTAATGGGATACTTGGCTAATCTTGAGTCGAAAATGTTAATGAATAATAAGTTGGGTTATTGAATAAATTTATTTCAGCCGACTGTTGTTACTCAGGGCTTTCATTTCTTTCAAACGTGTGCTGAAGCTTTACATCTCAATTTATATTGTCTATCCTTCGGAATTTTGTGTTGTTAAACAGTTTACATCACCCCGGTAAGTCAGTAAGTCAGTCGTTGTTATTGTCTATGAGCATTGATTAATTTTTATCAAATTTTCTTAGTATTTGACAGCTGGTATTTTGGAAGTGCTTTAATTATTTCTTTTATATTAGTTAGAGTTAATTTTGAGAGTATTAAGTGTAAAAATTATTATGTTTTGGTACTTATTCGCTCTCTGAATGTATCACGGTGGCCCCAATTTTTCGAAGAATTAATTAATCTTATATATTTTAAAGTATATTTGAATTATATTCAATCTTTTGGTCCTATTCTATATTTAAAATTAATAAAAACAAAATTATATAGCATCGTGGTATGTCTGATGGCTCGATTACTTTTAGTTTGACTCCAGTGTGATTTTTTCGTCGTTGATTACAATGTTTAGGTACTTGAAACTGACCAAATTAAGATAAAATTCAAGAGATTATCAACAAAAAGATTTATTTTTATTTAATTAAACCAGCATGTGTAGCCCGGCCTTCTATTTATTATTATTTAATTATATTTTGATTTATTATTTTTGCTTATTGCGTTTATTTTTGGCAGGTTTTAAGGCATTTTGTTTCATAATAATTAATGTTAATAAAATTCAGAATTTGTAGCAACCAGCGCCCTCAAATTCTAATTATTATCTGTTTTATTTTATAACTATTTCCAATTGTGTGGTAGTTAATTTAGTTCAGTAATTAATTGTTTTGTAAAGTAAATGTTTTGTTTTATCCTATATTAAACTAAATATTGGTGATCACCTGGAGTCAGACTGGATTTTCATTGTACATTTATATATTTTTCTTCTTATCTATCTTAAATTCAACAGTTTAAACAGTATATTACTTTAAATTTATCATTTGTTCAATTATTACTGATGGGTTAATAATTAATATCTCATTTTCTTTTGATAGTTTAACTTTAAGATCACTTTTGACATATGTACGAAGTATAAAATTCTAAATTTAAATAGAAATTACTTGGTAATTGATAAATATTTCTTGTTATTTTGACGAAGGTGGATTATCAAATTCATTTGCTTTTTGATTTCATTTTTATAAGTTGTAAAGGCACTTTTTTATAATTATTTCCACTGATTTTTCCTACTGATTCTTCCACACGATATTTCTTTCTTCCTTACGTTCTTGTTCTGTTGTATCTTATGCCTTTAGTTTCTTGGTAAGAACATTCAACCGAAGTTTCACTAGTACCTATACGCCACTACGTAAATGAGCAGTGTTGCAGCCACAGAACTACCAGTCTCACCAGCAGAGTAACAGACAAGTTTAGTACTATTTTATTTTTGTAGTTTCAAAGATAAGAACCCAATTAATTTTGTAAATTTAGGTTATATAATATCGAACATTACTATGGAAAATAAAAAATTTTTATAACATATCAAAAGCGGACTCAAGCATATCGAGGAAATTTCGATTTCGAAAAACAAAATCTATCCTGTATATTACAGTAATAGTTGCCTTAAGTTATAATTTGAATTACGTGGCAATAATGAATCAATGTAATGAACTCACCAACTAATTGTGAGTCAATTGCAGGTTTCTTGTTGAAATGTATTTGCTACAATAGATTTGACCAAACTGCAAATTTCACTAGTTTCTATGAATTGTATTTTCGTTAATATATGACCAAAGTTGGCAGTTCTGAAACTAGAATCCATTTGCAGCATACATAATAAATAGTTTTAAAACAATCTATTATTGATTCAGATGCAGAATGGAAATGCAAGAGAAAATTATCATGAATTACGTCGAATTATTTATAACGTGATTCCAGGTTCATATACGCAGTGTTAGAAAATTATTCTTGCAAAAAAGTTGAGATCTTGTAATTGCTTGGTCACAGGCGGTGAGATTTAAAATATATTATTATACACTTGTCTCTAAAAGATTTGTACAAAATGCTAGCGACAATTTTTGAGGCTAAAATATGAATTTATAACCTAGTAATTTACGCTTAGATTCAAAAGTTGATAATTTCCGAAGTACAGTGTGTTAAAGTTAAATTTTCTTGTACATATTTATATTCATAATAGCTTGGTTTGCACTAAATTTGACATTTTTGATTTGCCGTCTAAATTTGTTGAAATATAAGCAAAAAGTGCTTCCAAATATAGCGTGATACGAGTAAATTCGCATCCGAAGCCGAACGAAGCAGAAGTATTGGGAGGTTACAAATAGCGGAGGAGAGCCGCGGGCTATACATCGGATTTAACGCCTATTGATTACTTTTTGTGGGGAACTCTTAAAGAGATGGTATACTTCTTCTTCAAGTGCCTTCTCCATTGCGGAGGTTGGCAATTATAATAGCTATTTTAATTTTTGAGGCAGTTGCTCTAAATAGTTGTGTTGAACTGCATCCAAACCATTCCCTTAGGTTTTTTAGCCATGACATTCGTCGTCGTCCCACGCCTCTTCTGCCACTTATTTTGCCCTGGATTATGAGCCGTAAGATACTGTATCTTTCTCCTCGCATAATGTGTCCGAAATATTGCAGTTTTCTCTGTTTTACTGTTATCTCGACTTCCTTTTCTTTCCCCATTCTTCTCAACACTTCGGCGCTCGTAACTCGATCCACCCACGAAATCCTCTGAATTCTTCTGTAGGTCCACATTTCAAAAGAGTTAAGTCTTCTCATAGCCTCTCGATTCAGTGTCCATGCTTCCATTCCATAATATAGAACACTATATACGTAACATTTAGTCAGTCGTATTTTCAGGGCTAACGTTAAATCTTTGCTGCAGATAACCTTTTTCATTCTAATAAAGTTGGCACGTGCTTTCTCGATTCTGGTTTTTATTTCGACGGTATAGTCATTATTTTCTGTTATTAGGGTTCCCAAGTAAGTGTACTTCTTAACTCTTTCTATGTGCTGGCCTCCTACCATTAGGGTTTCATTATTATTGGTGTTGTTTTTACTAATTATCATGAACTTGGTCGTTTTCGTGTTAAGAGAGAGTCCATATTCTCCACTAACTTTTAATATTTTATTCATTATCTTTTCTAGGTCTTTCAAACTATCAGCTATTATTACGGTGTCATCTGCATACCTAATATTGTTGATTAAAACTCCGTTTACTTTTATCCCCGCTGTTTAAAATTCAAGACTTTCCAATATGACCTCTTCAGAATAAGCGTTAAATAGTAAAGGTGACAATATATAACCTTGTCTGACTCCCCTTTGTATTTCCACATCTCCGGATATTTCCTGTCCAAATCTTACTACCGCTCGCTGATTGTAATACAGACTTGATATCAACCTTAAATCCCTTTCATCCAAATTTTTGCTTCTGAGAATCTCTATTAGTTTGTTATGCTTGACCCTATCAAAAGCTTTGTTGTAATCTATGAAGCAGACATAGAGGTCCTGATTGATATCTAAGCATCTTTGAGTAAGCACATTAAAAGCAAATAATGCTTCTCTTGTACCCACCCCGTTCCGGAAGCCAAACTGTGTGTCACTAATATCCAGCTCCAACTTGGAATGTATTCTAGCGTGTACAATTTTTAAAAGGGTTTTCAATGTGACATGAGACTGATTGTTCGATAGTCACTGCATTCTTTTGAATTTGCTTTCTTTGGTAAACATATGAATGTTGATGTTAACATTTCTCGGGGGATAATTCCTGTCGTGTAAATTGTATTAAATAATCTCACCAATAAATCCAAATTTTTGTCATTGATCAGCTTCAACAACTCACCTGGCATTTCATCTGGACCAACAGCTTTATTAGTTTTTATCCACCTTAACGCACAAATGACCTCTGCTTTAGTAATTTCAGGCCCTATGTCACCACCCAGACTGTTTATAGAAGAATTTTCGTGTCTTTGATCTTCAAATAGTTTTTCTATGTATTCCTTCCACCTGCCTAATTTTTGTTGTGTTTCCATAATAATATTTCCCTCTTCGTCTAGGAATACGTTTGAGGTTTTTCTCTTTTCTATTCCAGCCAATTCTTTGACTTTTTTATGCAAGTTGAAGTTGTCGTACTTGTTTTGCAACTCCTCTATTTCCTTGCATTTTCCAGAAAGGTACAATTCTTTTGCTGCTCTTATTTTTCTTCTTATTTGAATTTGCAACTGTTGATATCGGGTCTTGTTGGTCTTGTGTTTCCTTCTTTCATCCATCAACTCCAAAATATCATCTGTCATCCAATCTTCTTTCTTGTGTCTTGATGTTGTAAGTACTTTCTTGCTTGGTTCCATAATTGACGTTTTGAAAAACTGCCACTGTTGTTCAACGTTGTCATCGTTTAACCCAGGCTTGCCTTGTCTTCTTTCTAAGTTTGTGTTGATGTCTTGTCTCAACTTTTCTTTCGTTTCTTCTGATTTTAATTTTTGTATATTTAGTTTTTTGATGTTATGATTTGTTTGTATCCTTTTTAATTTAAGTTGGAATTTAGCGATAAGGGGATTGTGGTCCGAAAATACATCCGCACCTGGGTACGCCTTTACTGAATGTACTGCGTTTCGATATCTGTTTTTTATCAAGACGTAATCAATCTGGTTTCTAACTATGTTGTTGTCCTTATCAACTGATGACTTCCATGTATAGAGATGACGTTTAGGTATACTATATACCTATAAACAATGAACAAGGATTTACTAAACACTTTATGCGTTTTGTACACACACTTTAGAGATACTGTGTATTTAGACAGATATAAATTAGAAGAAACTTCTTTAAACAGAAAGCCCTATTAGGCTGAGCCTATATAAACCACTATTTATCAGCTAAATTACAAATTTGTTTGAAAAAAATATATGGAAATTTGCCTTTCACCTAAATTTATTAAACCCAGGCTATTATAAAAGCCTTGGAATATATAATCAGACACAACTACTCATAGTCCATATTAATCCTCTCCGATTTCCACTCCATTCTTAATGCCACACAAAATAACGTAAATAGCAGTAACCCTCTTAGTGCTGAAATTTTAACTCATTAATAACCAAAAGGTTACAGTTTCTGTGTATCAAGGGACACAGAGGACTAAAAGGTATTGAAGAGCCAATAAATTTGCATAAGAAGCAATTTAGTGAATAAAATTCCTGTTGCAGATACTTTTTAAGTCCCAAGACTTAATTTAGGATCTGCACCTAGTTTCAATCGCTAGACTTTAAGAAGAAAAGTATTCTATTAAAAGTGGTATTTACCACTCTTTATTACATATTTAAAATGTATTATCAAAATGGAAGGTAGATTTTTGCATATTCAGCTTTTCTTAATCTATTTCAATAGATAATCTTATTCTTGATGCATACTGTAATTAAGAATAAAAATGTGTAAGTCATATTTATCAAATATGTAAGTACGTTGTGTCAAATAATATAAATTTACTAAACGATTTTAGTATACAGCTCAATGGTTCTAGATCTCTTTTTCATCTTGACACTTTTTTAATTTTTTAGAAATTTTGGCGACCTTCCTTATCAAAAAAGTAAAGTGTTAGTATTAGGACTAAACAAAAGTGATAATATCTTTTATTAAGCGTTAATTACACATGTCGGCAAATTTCAGCACTAGAAACCAAACTATGCTTTTCCAAAGATTTTCGACCCTATAAAACCATGCAGCAAATTATATAGGAAACACAAAAGAAAAAAACATCGAGTTTAATAATTTTGCTTCCGACGATTTTAATCTCCATTTCCTGAGAATTGCAAATACACTTTTGCACAGTATGCTACAGGTAGATGTTGATCAGGCACGGATCCAAGGAGGGGGCGGTGGGGGCGATCGATTAAAGTGAATGAAGCTATCTTCGCTAAAATTAACTATAATTGGTTCTTCTATTTCACTGATTATGAGATTGAGTTTCAACATTTTTTTAATTCTTTCATTATATGGTTTTTTTCCTATTTTCTGCAGTAACTTTATTCAAAAAATATATTAAAAGTTCAGTTAAATTACTAATTTTGTAAGTTGTGTTATTTCTAGCAACTCTATCTTTTACTTAAGAGAGATATTTCCTTCTTCAACGGACATTTTCCGGACGATCTATAGAAACATATTTCCTATCTGGTTTTTCCCAACAGTTCTTTTAATTTCAGGTAAATCTCGATCTTCATTAATTTTAGTTAGAATTTTGTCGACGGTTGGGATCTGCTTCTCATAATAAAATGTAGGTACAACCTCTTTTATTGTCTGCCTGTGATCGAATATGGCTTGAGAGTACTAACAATTCCAGTCGTTTTTTCTCCTTCAGTATTCGGTACATAGTAGATTTTTTAACTCCTGTCATGTTGGAACACATCTCAAAAGCATTCATCGTAATAAGTAAAAATGCTCTGGTTCAACGAATTTGGAATAAATATAGATGTTGAAGCCATATCTTCTGGGTATCTCCTTAATCTCAAATAATATATAAAAACAACCACAAACAAGATAAATCACTAAGGACAAACTGTAAAGTGTACTTTGTCCACTGACAGAAATTAAATTGAGCTATCAGAAATTTTATTGTTGCAGTAAATTTATGAAAGCAAATAATATGTAAATAAAATTTGATTTACGGCAGTCCTCAGTTACATTCGGCACTGCAGCAGGTACGTAAGAGGTTTCAGTAACAGTTTTATTACTCTCGCTAGTTCTCAAAAAGAGTATAGGAATGTATGATTGCGATCTCCTCTCCCCTTCCCAAGAGCTTTGAGTTCAGGAAAATAGACCCGATTCTGCCTCTTATACTAGGAATGTGTATGCTGTTCGCATCCTTCCCCCTGTCGGCAACTTGTTTTTTCTTGTGATCGTCGCCCCCCCTCTCCAATAGCTTCATATTTAGGAAAATAGACTCGACCCTGCCTTTTGCACTAGAAATGGGAATGTTGCTGGTGTCTTCCCTCCCCACATCCCTCGATATCTTGCTTTCGCTTGCCATACTGTACTTTTGTGATATCACCGCCCCCCCCCCCCCCATTTCCCAAAGAGAGGTGCTGGATCCATCCCTGATGTTGACCCCATTGAAAATACTGTCCAAAATTTTTGAGAGGTGTCTGTCTGAACAGATAATATATTTCTTAGAAGAAAATAATCTCTTTAATAAAAATCAGTTTGGTTTTAGGGAGTATAAAAACACAACCTTAACCTAATGTCTTGTGTTATCGATGTTTTTGGCATATTTAGTGATCTCAGCAAGGCCTTTGACTGTACCCACCATGCAATTCTTCTGCATAAACTCAAAGCATACAAACTCAGCAAATCCAGCATTCAACTCTCAAAATCATACCTTATAGGAAGATCTCAGGGTGCAGTATGCTATTGTAACGTCAATCGGACAGAAGATAAAAATTGGGGTGCCAAGGGTTCAATCTTGGATCTCCTACTTTTTTTTAATAGATCAAAAGGTAAATTACACTGTCTTTGCGGAAGACAGGACCATATATGGTATGGCTGAAACCCTGGAGGCTTCGTTTTTGGATTTCTTGGAGGTGCAGGAAGTCGTTGAAAAGTGGTTTGCTTCAAACTGACTGCTGTTAAACTGGAGTAAAGCAGAAAGAGCGATTTTTTTGCTCAATCAAAATTAGAGGTATAAACTATCATGTTTATCACACTAAATTTTTGGGAGTTCTTATTGATCTAAAAGCACAATGGAACGTGCATATAGAAGCAGTAGCCTCAAAACTTAACAAAAATCTGTATCTGCTAACCTAATGTTTAGTGTTATGTATGGATGTTTTTGACATAGACTGCTATGACATTATTCTGTTTAGTGATGTCAGCAAGACTTTTGACAGTATCGACCATGGAATCCGTCTGCGCAATCTCAAAGCATATAAATTCGCTAATTACAGCATTTAACTCTTAAAATCATACCTTACAGGAAGATGCCAGGATGCAGTATAGTGATGGAACCGCAACCAGGCAGGAGATAAAAATTTGGATGCCAAAGACCCAATCTTAAACTACCTACTTTTTCTCATATACCTAAATGACTTGTCTTTAATGGATTAAACGGCAAATTACACTCTCTTTGCGGAAGATAGCACCATATATGTAACGGCTGAAATACTTGAGGCTTCGTTTTTGGGTTCCTTGAAGGTGCAGGAAGTCATTAAGCAGTGGTTTGCTCCTAACTGACTGCTGTTGAACACGAGTAACGCAGAAAGAGCGATTTTTACACGCAATAAAATTAGAGGTATGAATAACCATGTTTATAAGACTAAATTCCTGGGAGTTCTTATTGATCTAAAAGCACAATGAAACATGCATATAAACGTGGTAGCCTCAAAACTAAACAAAAATCTGTACCTGCTACGTCGCGTTGCAGAAAATATATTCCTACGTTGTACTTGTATGGGGTTATACCTCGGATATTTTCACTTATTTGGACTGTAGACGAAAGCAATTAGAATAGTGAGTGGTCTGGATTACACGGATGAGTAACAAAAAGAACATAGTAACGATGGGTAAAGCTGGTGTCAAAAATTTAGGAGTGAAGTAGTGAATGTATCGACCATGGAATTATGAAAGAGCAACGAAACATGTGTAATACTTTTGCTTAAGATTGCATCCGATGAACTACGTTATATGTATATGACTAAAATTTATGCAATAATTTAAAATTATATATAGAGGGGGTTTAAAAGCCTGTCATTGAAATCCTCAGAAATCCTCTAAGGGCAAAGCAGGTTGCAATAGACTTTAGTAGTTATTATAAACACAAATGTTTAGAAAAGCCCTCTATCCTCCAAGACCACGAACTTAATTAAGACTGGAGATATCTATAATTAGTTGGTGCATTAGAGCCAAAACAGGCATTATAATAGTGCGGTTTACATAATAAGTATGTTTAAGACAAGATAAGCTGTTATTTGGTTGCGTTTACATTAAGTTAATATTAAATCGAGACGAAATAAGAAATAAGGCCGAACTAGAATAAATATATATGTCTTACAAGAAATGTAATCGAAGTGTCCGGCGTTGATTTTGATGAAAATTTAAAAAGTTTTAAAAGACACAAAAATAAAACGCACGTATTTTCTCTAATCGGTGTGTGAACACCGCCCCTAAAGCTCCCCTAAAAAGAGTTATTCCTTATTTCGCCAACATTGTTTAACTTTAAAATTGATATATTTTGATAGTAAAAAGTTTAAGTTGATAATAGCAAGTCGAATAAGTTTATAATCTTAAAAATACATTTAAAAATAATTTTCTTTTATTAGTAAGCTGACAAAAATGGAATAATGTGTTCACTTTCGGAAAACACATATTCCTATCACCGATATTAAGGCTTTTTCTCTAGGTTTTGATCCCTAATATTCCTATATAAACGTTTATTTGTTGACATATGTGATGCATTTTATAAAAATATTATAATCACAACAAAACTGGCCGACTGGAAGTTCTAACTTCGATGACAACTAGATCCGGTCTAAGTCTTAAGCCTTTTGAGTGAATTTGGATATAATCCTTAAAATGTCTCTTATTTTAATTGACATCTTTACAAAAGAAAGTGTAAATTATTTGTTTGTTTATGGGAGTAAACATGCACTAATATATATATATATATATATATATATATATATATATATATATATATATATATATATATATATATATATGAAGTAAACTGCGATCAGGAAATGCAAACTTCGTTCCAATAATATCCTTTCCGTGGTAGAGGTTGCACAGTTTGAATTAATTGCGATAAAACACAATCCATCCCATTCCACCATCATTGAGATGATGGCCCATCTGTACCACCATACCGAGGAAAAAGTCAAAACTTACCCTTCCCGCCACAGTAATACGGCAGAGGTACATGTACTAGACTCATCAGGGTACCGACATGCACCTCTCTGTGCAAAGGACAAATCGGAAGGAAGCATGCAACACTGAATGCGGCTTCGCCGACCTCCCGCCGGATGGCGTATGTATGTTTATGCGGTTTTCACGGATTCCTCCGTGTGAGATGCAGTAGCAGTGGATATATCCACATTATGCCCTTGTAGTGCTGAAATCACATTCAGCAAACGTACAACTATATGCAACTCCGTGTATAAATGAAGTAAATTGCAATCAGTAAATGCAAACTTCGTTCCAATAATATCCTTTCCATGGTAGAGATTGCACAGTTTGAATAAATTGCGATAAAACACAATCCATCCCACCCAATTTATTCAAACTGTGCAACCTCTACCACGGAAAGGATATTATTGGAACGAAGTTTGCATTTACTGATCGCAATTTACTTCATTTATACACGGAGTTGCATATAGTTGTACATTTGCTGAATGTGATTTCAACACTACAACGGCATAATGTGGATATATCCACTGCTACTTCATCTCACATGGAGAAACCCGTGAAAGCCGCATAAACATACATACGCCATCCGGCGGGAGGTCAGCGAAGCCGCGTTCAGTGTTGCATGCTTGCTTCCAATCTGTCCTTTGCAGACAGGTACAAATCGGTACCCTGATGAGTCTAGTAGAGACGAAACATGTACCTCTGCCGTATCACTGTGGCGGGGAGGGTAAGTTTTGACTTTCTTCTCGGTATGGTGGTACAGGTGGGCCATCATAGTAGGGAGCTCGGGATTATCACGTGATAAACAACGCACTACAGAAGCAAAACGAGAATATGGAACCCTAATGTCCAACCAAGTGTGAATTTTCCTTACAATTTCACTGGATGAATTGGGGTTGGTCCTAGAGCAAACTAAAGATTGTAAAGTACCTGGAATGGACAATATACATCCAGAGTTCCTTAAGAATCTGGGAGATAAAGCCAGAAAATTGACTGTTCCTTTATGTTCCAACATTTTAAAGAAAGGAACACTGCATAATACTCTCAAACGTACAAAGATTGTTGCAGTCCTAAAACCTTATACATCAGTTAAATTCCCTCAGAATTACAGACCGATTTCTCTGCTTAGTTGCAGCTACAGCCTTTTGAAAAGACCTGTTTACAACAGAATTAGTAATTCAGTTTTGGAACCAATCAACATGGAGATTGGATTCGAAGAGAAATTTAAAACATCATTCGCACTTGTTGATCTAAGCGCTGCATATGCCTGGCGAAAGGGGTTGCGTCCTACCATTTTATCCTCTTTAAAAATATGAATATCTTATTTTTTGAAACCAAGCCTATTGGCTATTTAATCAAGAGATATCGAAAAATGTATCAAATGACAATTTACCTCTTTTCACCCTTTGGAGTATGTATTTCGAAAAATCCTTTCTTAGTGGATGATTACATGGTGTTGCAATCTTTTATCCCAAAATATCATGATTCCACCTCTATTAGTTTGAGTTATGGGTCGACATCACTCAGGAGAACGTGGCTTATACGTCGAGATTCATTCTTTTACATAGGTGAGTATTTTTCTTATGCTACTAAAAGTCATTTTATTAACCGCTATGACTATCAACAACTTTATTTGTAGTGCGTTTCCTTTGTTGGAAAAGGTAAAGGAATTGTTGTTTAACATGTTTAACAAATTTTACACCTCTCCAAAGATAAAAACAGATTGCAGAGAACTTATTTCTTTCGTTGACTTTACATAAAATATAATTTTTTAAACCTTGGTTTGCAAAACACTAAAAATAAATACTAATCTGTCAATTCTCATCAAGCCTTTTTACCATTTCCCTTTCTAAATAAATAAATCGGCTTAAAAACTTTTTTCAGGGGGCCAAAACATTTTCGTTTCGTGCTAAAATTTTAATGATCGTAAAGTTTAACAAGAAAACAATTCTGGAACTCCTAATTGCCTTAATAATTCAATATTTTCCGAAAACAAGTGTTTTCACCAATTACCACATTAACAATTAAACATTTAAATGAAAAGGGCACCAATTAAAACAAAAGTTAATTAATTACGCGCGAAAAAACTTTGCATCTGTTCACCGGATTAATTTTGCTGGTGTACCGATCTCGAATGAGGAGATTTTAGACACATTCCCAAATCGAACTGTAGTACACTGTTTTAAAATAAATTAATATAAGTACAGCGCGGCACAACAGTGTTGTGAAGCTTAATGATTCTGTGATTAGAAAAATAAAAAATATTTTATATAAAAGTTGTAGAAGGTATATATGTCAGAACTCCTAAAAAAGGGAATGTAACAGAAAGAGACGGACAACCCGTTTAGCCATGTTGAAGAAGTGAAATAAAGTATACTCTTCTATCGTAGCTTGCTTTCTAGTTTCCAGCAAAGATGGTTGGGGAAGGGGGGGGGGCGTCAAAAGACAGTGGGTTGAAAGCACGGATTTAATATTAAAAATAAAAATCGGATCCAACATAGCAGACTGAACTTTTAAAATCATGAAAAAAAATTCGAAAAACGTCTAATGTGGTTCAATAGCTGTTAGATATGCAATTTAAAAACAAAATAAAAAGAATAATTGTATTTCCATGAATAAAATATTGCTCTTGAGTCCAAGGTACATTTTAAAAATAATACTGTAATAATAAATACATGGATATCGATAATCGTTAAAAAGGCAAAAGTACTTTTTCTGCTATGCTTAGGACTTCTTAACAAATACCAATGCAAATAATTTGTAAGTAATATAATATTTATTGATTTACAAAAATAACTAAATAATACGACTGTAATAAAAATAATAAAAAGAACTTTTTAATCATTGTCTTCTTTGTTAACAGCTCTTTTCTCATTCTTCAATACGTACGAATTGTTGTCCGGATCCTTACGATGTCAAAAAACAGTGTAAGGATCCATCGACGCCAAAAGTTTTGGAACACATCCTCCATATTTTTCTTGAGAAGATTTGCGGACAAAGTCTGGGCGATAGTTTCTTATTAACTTGTCCGTTCATTTTTGTACATCTTTCGATAGTTTATCTATGGATAATATTGCAAATGCTATGATGTCTGGTCAATGGAGTAAGTAATTTTTGGATTCCTGTGGGCATGTTGTACCAAGAATATCCTTTGAAGAATAATCTTACTGTTAGAAGTTTGTATTCCCAAATCTTCTCTATTGATGATGGGAAACCGGAGGATCAGGTTTCGCTTTACTCTTGATATAATGGCTGACTCATCACTGTTCTCGAAGAAAAGTCAACTATGTTGCCATCATTAGTGCTTCCTAACCCTTTCTTTGGCATGTCAACAAGAAGTCCTAATCTCTCTCCTTAAAGGCCTGTTGTATGATAGCCTTTCTCTGTGCTTTCACCTCTTTGTCTTTCGGCTTACAGGCTTGCCACTGCTTTGTGTCACGTTGATACAACAAATACAAACAGCATTCGAAGAATCGAATACATGCGTGTAGAGTTAACAGTTGTAGCTTGAAATACTCTGTATTTACCGGGACACAGTATCAATATTGTTGCACTGAGATGTTGTTTGGCAGAGGTAACAACGTTGGATCGATTCCTCTCCAGCCAAAACATTCACCTAACCGTCTATCATCGTCATAGATAAGTTGTATTATACTGAAGCTCGGGTGGCAAAGAGAACTTTTTTATATTGTGCAAGTTGTCTTGTTCGAGTTCATAATTTTCTATTTTCGTTAAAGACTTTTGTTCGGGTTTCTTAATAAATTCAAATTTTAGAAGGCCTGCAATTCATAGTAGAGGAGGGGTTTGAATTTGTACAATACAATCTGTTCTTGTTGAGTTTGCGTGTTAATACCTGCTCATTGAAGTGGAATAAGAGAGATTAGGAATACGTTTGTATCAGAAATATTCGGATCAGTGAATTTCATTTTGTACTGGCTTAAATTAATAATTGGAAAACTAAAGTCTTGTAAACACGAAACGCTAACGATGAGGCTGTGTTTGATTCAAATATCGAGAGCGATCTAAACTATAATGTCCATAGTAGTTCTAAGTCAGGCCGATTTTTCACAAATAACCAATGTACCATTTTCGGTGAGAGACCCCATGTTTTCCCACATAATCTTCTAACAGTCATAACAGTTTTTTCCGATTTTCTGGTTATCTTTTCCACTTGCTTGTTCCAGATCAGCCTGAAGTCTAAAATCACCCCCAGATATTTTACTTCCCTGGAAAGTGGCATTGTGTTTCCTTGGAGGATGATGGGACCGAGATCCTCCATCCTCCTCCGTTTTGTGAAGGGGATTAGGACAGTCTTTTGGAAACATATTGAGTCCCTCCTGCCTTATCCATCTTTCTACAACCTTAAGAGCCCGCTGCATTCTTTCTCTTACTGTATTAAATTTGCCTTGGGTTAGGATTACCAAGTACTCTGCATATCCCAGTACAGAGTGATCTTCCCTGCTCAGGGTTTGCAAAAGCCCATCCATTACTGGGTTCCAAAGCAGTGAGGAGAGGACCCCTTCTTGTGGACACCCTCCAGTTACCCGTGCTATCAGCGTCTCTCCAAGCAGTTCTGTATAGATCACCCTGTCTTTTAACACATTTTCGATCCACCTGCAACAGGTCTCTTCCAGGTTGATGTTCCTTATTGCAGTGATAATTGATTGAAAAAACATGTTGCCGAACGCCCCTTCTATGTTTAGAAATGCTCCTAGAAGCACTTCTCTATTTTCCAGAGTCTTTTCCACCTTGCTAACCAAGTCGTGGAGCGCTGTCTCTGTAGATATCCCGGTTCTCTATGCATGCTGGTTCTGATGAAACTGACTGTTTACCATTAATTCATCACTAACATGCCTGTCCAACAGCTTCTCGAGAGTTTTAAGGATAAACGACATTAGACTGATTGGTCTGAATGCCTTTACTCTGGAATAGTTGGGTTTTCCAGGTTTTTGAATGAACACCACCCTGGTTAACGTCCAAACCTTTGGTACATATCCTAGGGCTAGACTAGCTCTTAATATTCAACAAAGTTTATTAATCAACAAGTTCGGACCCTGCTATAGCAATGCTGGATAAATCCCGTCCGGTTCCGGCGATTTATATGGTTCAAATGAGTTTATGGCCCATTTTATCTTTTCATAGGTAATCACCTTTTTTGCCGTTTGTCAGTTGTCCTTGGTGGCTTTCACAGCAGTATTTACCTCTGCTCCAGTCCTCCAAGTCTCCTGTGATTCCTCTATTATTGTTGACCCTGGGAAATGAGCCCAAAATAACTCGGTCATTGTTTCTTTCCCAGTATAGATGTGCTCCCCTGTATTTGTTTTTAAAGAGTGTAAGATAATATAATAGATTTTAGACTAGATCACTGAATGGCGGTCATAGAACCAAAAAGAAAGTTGCTCCTCTATTATTGCTATTTGCAGAATCAATGTGAAGATAGTTTGCAATAAAAAGTTGTCGATCGCAAATGTATATTGTTAAGTAACTGAAACGATTTCTTCGGCTTCAAATCAGATTTATAAAATTTAATATGGTGGAAAGTTATCAGATCAACATTAAACTCTCTCTCTCTCTCTCTCTATCTTTCCCTCTCGTTCTGATTTTGGCTCGTCCTGGATATTTTATCTTCTTATCTGCCGTAATTTTTTCTACACAAAAATTGCAACTTACTACTAAAAAAACAGTTGATTGCACTTAAGCGTTTACCTCCTAGTCAGAGTAGTGAACTATTTTGGCCAACATAGCATCCATAAAAATAGATGCTGTTAGGCTCAGTGATTTATTTATCTGTTTCTCCTGCATCATGTTAATTTGGGGATAGTTTCTCGCAACTCTATGGGGATAGTTTTCAAGTACGACTTCAAATCTGCTGTAGTTTCTTCTTACTTTCATAAAATTCAGTCGTATCAAGCTTTTTCAGCAGTCGTTGCTACTTTTTCTGAATTGGGTATTTACGGGGGTAACTATCAATAAATACAATCCCGAATCATTCGCTAGCACAAAAGTATTGTATCAGCAGAGGCTCTCGGAGAAAATAAAGCTAATACAATCCTAGAAAATGACGGAGTGGAGAAAGCCTGGGAAAAACTGAAAAGAAATATACAAGAGAGCGCCAGAGAGGCTATCGGAACACGAACAGTTAGCACGAACAAGCGAAGTAATACAAAACCATGGTTCACAGAAGAGGTGAAAATACTAGCAAAAGAAAAACGACAAGCATTTACAAAATATCGACAGCACAAAACAACAAACCATTTCGAAGAGTACAAAACGGTGAGAAACAGAATCAACAGTCAAATAAGTCAACTAAAGAAAGAATACTGGGAAAAGTATTCAAAAGACATGGAACACGACCTATATGGAGGACAAAAGAAAATATGGAACATGCTGAGGAACAAAAAAAAACCAATCAATTAATACGTTCAACTAAGTCCAATTGACAGCCAACAATGGGTCAGCCATTTTAAGGACTTACTCCAGGCACCAGCTACAGAAAACAACGTAGACGAAAACCAACAAGAAATCACAGAACTAACAGACGTTTACATCAGTGAAGCAGAGATGCACCTGACAATTAAGAAATTAAAAAACAGAAAATCACCTGGTACCGACCAAATTACGAATGAGATGCTAAAGTACGGAGGCCCCAGCCTTGTCACAGAGCTCACTGTTCTATTTCAAAAAATACTCCGCACAACGTCAGTACTCAACGAATGGCGGAAAAGCATCACAATTCCGATCCACAAAAGAAGATCAAAGAAACAACCCGAAAACTACAGGGGAATCAGCCTACTGAATAGTTCAGCTAAATTGTTAACCAAAATACTGTCACAATGGATCATAGACAAGTTAGGGGCGTGCGAAGAACAGCAGGGCTTCCGGAATAACCGCTCTACTATCGACGGTATATTTATTATCAGACAGCTGGTTGAAAAATCTATCGAATACGATAAACCGCTGTTCATTTGTTTTGTGGACTTTACACAAGCGTTCGACCGAGTCAAATTGGAACACATAACAGAATTACTGCGAAGAAAACAAGTAGACGAAGCAATCATACGCACAATATACGAACTGAATTCCAAAAACACCATGGTAATTAAAACAAATAACACTCTAACAGAGGAAATCCCTCTATCCATAGGAATAAGACGGGGTGATAGCCTAAGTCCAACACTTTTCAATGTAATCATGGACGAAATCATTGATGAGGTAAAAAGCACAAATATGGGGTACCCAATGGGACACAACACCGTTCAGATTATATACTTTGCAGACGATGTTACCTTGACAGCAGATAGCGAGGACAACTTACAAAGAATGCTTTTCCATCTCAATCGAACAGCCAAACAGTATAATATGAAGATATCTGTGGAGAAAACGAAAGCAATGGTAATAGCAAAAGAACCGGTAAGATGCAAACTAATGGTTGATGACAAACATATCGAACAGGTTGGGAAGTTTAAATACCTAGGAGCACATATAACAAATAACAGGGCAGTAACGGAAGAAGTACGCACACAGGCCAACAAAGCGGCCATGATATCAGGTCAACTAAGAGACATAATCTGGAACAATAAACATATGACGGTTGAGAGCAAAGCAAGAATTTACAAGGTCTGTGTAAGACCGATACTGACCTACGGCGCAGAAACAAGATATGAAACCACAAAGACAAAACAAATTATGAGAACCACAGAAATGAAAACCTTGAGAATGATCACGGGAACAAGTTTAAGAGATAGGATAAGAAACGCAAAAATACGCGAGGACAGCGGAGTGGGGGATGTTGTGAAGTGGGTTCGAAATCGTCGTAGGCAGTGGAGAGACCACGTGGAACGAATGGACGATGACAGACTAGCAAAAATCGTGATGAGAGAGAAACCAAACACCAAAAGGGCGCCTGGATGGCCCCCCAAAAGATCGAAAGGCAGCTGGATTTCGACCTCAAACGAGGACCGATGAGGCATTGTATAGATAACAGAACTTGGTTCTACCTAGAAGAAGAAGAACTATCACCCCTTTCTGGGAGAGTAGTTGAGTAAAATTGATGTCACGAGAGTATATAGCTTCGGGTCATAGTAGTGCACTATTTTGACGAATTTTAGTATCCATGAAAAACATACTTCTAAAAGATTTCATATTTTTTGTCTATTTCCACTGCGTTATTGGAATTTAGTGATGGTTTCTTTGACACTCGGCATTTCGTAAACCATCAACTTCTGGACGAAAATAAATCGAACCAGATTCTTATATTTTAGCCTCAAGCTCTTTGTTCAGATCTTTTGTCAACACTTTTTATACGCCGAAAAATTATTTCTTTGTAGCCAAATTAACATATTTTAATTTTTTTATGAAAAAATATATTTTGCCATAGTTTAAATTATTCTAACATGCTTTCACTACTGTTTTTTTTTTATCAAATTACCTTGATTTTAATTTTTTGTTCTATAGAAAAATAATTTTTTAAAGAGTTTTTCCTAATAACTCTTAAAGGAATGAACACCTGAAGGGTTTTCTGAGTCATTACCTTAATTGGCGAAAGAAATTGCGATTTCAGGCTTCATATTATTCAATAAATTTGAAAATTAATAAATTTCAACCTGCGTTATGTACAATTAATTTTCTTGTAAGTCTAGACGTTGCAAAAAAGACATAGAGAGCTGAAATTATATCAACGACTAGAGTCAATATACTTAATTTTGTCTTGATTGCTTTGGTGTCTTTATTGACATTTTCTGATTTAATAATAAATAAAAATAATAGTCTTATATTTATTATAGGCAGTGTTGTTAGATATCCTTAACATGGATCGATTATTTAAATTATTATAACGACGCAATCACAAATCATAACCTAATAAGGAGACCACATACAATTCTTAATTATTAAATAATTGTTACTTGCAAAATAAATATCAAAAGCGGGCTATTTAAACTATGATAAAAAAAATTAAAATTTTAAAAATACATTTTTATTTGAAAGTATAAAAATCTGTTATATATAAAATAATTAACCTCTTTTATATATTATTAGAAATGTATATAATAATTGCAATAAGTGAAGAACAACACGGGTTTAGACAGAACAGATCGACAGTTGATGCGATTTTCATTATCCAACAGACTACTGAAAAATTGATAGAATACAATAAACCTCTTTTCATCTGCCTAGTGGATCTTACAAAAGCGTTTGATAGAGTTCGACTTAAAGACGTCTTGCAAATACTTCAGGAAAATGGCGTTAGCCACAACTATATTACGGTAATTGAAGAGCTAAATAAAAACAATAAGACACGCATAAAAACACAACAAGGAGTAACAGAGGAAATACCTATCATGACGGGAATACGAAAAGGCGACAATATGAGTCCATTTCTCTTTAATTTAATTATGGACAAGATAATACACAATGTAAAAGAAGTCAATGGGGGATACAAAATGGGACGGAAATCTTTAAAAATCTCATGACTTGCCGACGATGCCTTACTGTTAGCAGAAAATGAAGACGATCGGCAACGACTCCTATACTGATTCCAGACCACATCAAAAAATTTAAATATGGAAATATCTACAGAAAAGACCGAAACGATGGTAATTTCAAATGATCCTGTCAGATGCAAATTAGTGGTGAAGAACCATCCTATCAGACAAAGTATGTCTTGCAGATACTTGGGAGTTGATGTATCAAGCAATAAAAATCTATACCAGGAAGTCAGAGCACATGTTAACAAGGCCTCAAGGATATCAGGATGCCTGAGGGACATGATCTGGAAAAATAAGTATATGTCCACAGAGAGCAAAGTACGCATCTACAGAACTGTGATAAGACCAGTACTAACTTATGCATCGGAAACTCAAGCCGAAACATCTAAAACAAAAAGTATGCTACGAACGGCTGAAATGAAAACGTAGGAGTAACCCTAAGAGATCAAATAAGAAGTTCCGAAATAAGGGAAGAGCTCAAGGTGCCTGATGTGGTACGGTTCATAAAGTCAAGGCGCAGATATTGGAGGGACCACGTGGACAGAATGGGCGACGATCGATGGGAAAAATGGGCTAAGAACGAGATACCAAACACTAGAAAACCCACTGGTCGACCTCCAAAACGATGGCACGAATGTTGAACATCAACATCACAGGAGGCTTAATACAGCAGAAAAACAAGACGTCAGTCTTAAATAAAAGAAGAAGAAGAAGAAGAAGAAATGTATATATTACAGATTCTAATACCAACAAATTAAAAATGTACAATATTTTCACAGAGGGCGAAAAAGAAAAAAAAATAGGTAATCCTTGCATATATTTCTCTATTTTTATAAAAAAAAACTTTATAAATAACATATACAGGATGATCCAAAAGTCCCGGTACGGCAAAATATTTTCTTAGAAAAAGATTTCGAGAAAAATGTTTCAGACCAAAGAAATTGAATGGCGCGTCTGATAGTTCTCATAGAATTGACCTTGACATTGACTTTTAAAGTGAATTGAAGATCATGTCGATTTTTTTGAAATCCACATTTTTTATTGCAAAAATGGAATATTAAGAACATAGTCAAGTCACATCCAGAAGACATATGAAGGTCAAATTTCTCTATACAATGAATTGATTTTGACTATCCAGGAACTCGAAGATTAGGATTGCTATAGAAAAATGTTTTCTACAAAAGTTGTAGGAAATTAAACAGCGTGTCTGATGGTGAGCCGCAGTACTGCTAGTACAGCGGTTTTGTACATTTCCCTCTTGACCACACTTGCAACAACGAATTCTATTTCTGCTATGGAAAGTTACGTTTTTGCTGTCATGTGTTTTTTCTTGGTTAAATATCCTTGCAGCTTCCTCATTACTTTCATGAAGATTTCCTCGTTGGTCTTGCGATCATCCTGGGAAACGTTAACTCTTCTTATTGTTGTTTCTTGATTCCTTGAGGTCTGTTTGGCTGTTTGAAACTGAAGGGCATAAGCAAGCGCCTCGGAAATTTTCTTAAGTTGGGCCATTCTTAGAGTCTGACTTGTTTCTGGGTTGCGCAAATCTTCAATAAAACGATTTACTGCTAAATTTTGCTTTATTATTTCTCCTGGATATGTCGGATAAGTCAAATTTATTAGTCTCATTATATCTGCCTCATATTCTTGAAGGCTTTCGTTGTATTTTTGTCTCCTTCCTTAGAGTTGGGCTTTATATACTTCTTGGAGGTGGGCTTTCCCATAGCGCATCTCTAGAAAAGTAACAATAAACTCGATTCGTTTTGTTCTTCTTCGAGAATGTTACGTAGAACTTTCATAGTTTCACCTAGTAGTGCTAGAACAAGAACACGTGCCTTCTCCAGCGTTCTCCAATTATTGCGGGCGGAGGCGGCTTCGAACTGACGGACATAGGTAAACTAAGGTACTTTGCCGTCAAAGGTAAGTGGCTTCATCACACTAGTTCCAGGAACATTGTCTACTTGGTATGGGTAACCTTCTCGATATATATATATATATATATATATATATATATATATATATATATATATATATATATATATATATACATGGTAGGTGTATTACCTACAATATCGATATCATCAGCGAATGCCAATATGATGCGCGGACCTTGATTTCTAAAGAGGAGCGTTTTTGTGTTGGTTTTTCGCATGATGCTCTCCAAGGCGACGTTAAAGAGGAGTGGAGACAGCGCATCGCCTTGTTTAAGACCACTGTTGATTGTAAAGAAGGTTGACAATCTTCCGTCAAGTCTTACTGCACTTGTAGATCCCTCTACACATGTTTTGGTGAGGTTAATTAGCTTCTTTGGTATGCCCAGTTCTGCCATGGCATTCCACAAATCCACTCTTATGATGCTATCGTATGCTTGTTTAAGATCTATAAGTAGCTGGTGCAATGTTTTGTTGTATTCCCAATATTTCTCCATTAATTGCCTAATCGTGAATATCTGATCTACAGTTGAGCGATCATTAGAGAGAAGACTTTTTATCCTGTGTTAATAAGGGATATACCCCTATAATTGGAGCAGCACGTTTTATCGCCCTTCTTAAGTATTGGTATTATCACACTTTCTTTCCAGGAGGTTGGTATTTTTTCTCCTTTCCATATTTGACAGATGAGATGATCATGTTCTTTTTAATGCAAGACGGGGCAGTAGTATTATCGATGTTAGAAGTCTACGGGGCCTAGACGCAGCCAGTGATAATTTTTTTGGTTAGGGCCAAATTCAGGATAAAAATTTCCAACCAAAAGAGCAACAGGCCAGAACAGATTCCCAGGTGGTACACTGAAGCTTTCAAAGACACACAAAAAATAACTGCATACCAAACCACTCTGGAGAGTGTAATAGGATCTGTAGCAAATCAAAACAATGTAGACGAAACGTGGGAAACAATTAAAAATTCAGTTATACATAGTACTGAAACCACCATAGGAAAAAGAAAGAGCTCTAAAAAGAAGAAATGGTTTAACAACGATTGCGAAGGAGTCTTAAAGTCAAGGAACCAGGCCCGACAATGAATGCTGTAAGATCCAAATGAGCAAAATGCACAAAAATACAGCGAGGTCAGAAAAAAGGCAAAGAAAACAATAAAAGCGAAAAAAAGAGCATACTAAGAAGGTATTCTTGAAGAAATAGAGTCAAATAGAAGGAACAACATAACTAGACGTTTCTTCCAAGAGGTAAAGGATATAAAAACGGATTTAGATCCAGAGTTGGAACAGTAATAAAGAATGATGAAGGTAACCTTATTACAAATGAGACTGAAATGATAGAGACCTGGAGAAGATACTTTGACGAGCTACTGAATGTCCAGACAGATGAAGCCTGGCCTGAATATACATACCTTATGGCCGAACCCATAGTAGAAGAACCTACAGTGGAAGAAGTGTTACGAGCTATTCAAAAACTTAAAAACAACAAAGCCCCAGGAAACGACACTATACCGGGAGAATGTTTGAAAAAGGGAGGAGAGACCTTAAACGTGCTTTCTATCAACTCATCATAAGTATATATCAACAAAGGTATTAGGGATGCCGTTTCTTAGAAAATCGACATTATTAAGCAAAATGAGATAAAGCAAAATGTAAGACCTACTAAAATAACATATCGAGACAAATTCGACAGTGACAACAAAATTGAAGAAACTGATCAAAATAAAATCAAGAAAACGGCCATAATAAATTATGAAAAGAATTACACTCAAATAGTAGGCAGGAAAACCGAGATTAAAATGGAAAAAAGCAACAGAAAATTTATCAACAACAGAAATAAATACAACCGCCCACAGTCTAGTAAATGCCGTGTAAAACAACATAAATAGGGGTGCTTATGAAATGTAACTTAAAATCGTACATTTTAGTGTAAGAATATAGTCAACATTCAGAAAGATAAAGTGACCGAGCTGTAAAAGGAATCGACAAGGAAGTAAAATTACAAGGATTTGCAGTAAAATTTTAAAAATGCAACTAACCGACAAATGGTATGTTTTTATTCGAAAAAATTATGAGATACTTAAAGAAAAGGATACTGTATTTGTCCATAACGTGAGTATTTGCAAAAATAAGTTAAAAATAACCGAATTAGCCATATTAAATTTAAACTGAAATTTGATTTCGGACAGTTCCCATAATATAAACAGATACCCTCGTATCTGAAAAATGCAAACAATTTTAATACCGTCTATGCACCAACAAATTAATATTTCATTCTGTCCTTTTTTATCACGACACGAAGGTTGTCTACATACGTCCTGTAATTATTTGATGAATATTTTCCCGAATGAGAGCCATTAGGATCGCATTTTCTCCCTTTCGTTTTCAATTTTGCTCTAGAATGATTGATATGGCAAGCCAATACATACTTTTTTTCACTTTGCTTTGACGTTCAATGATCTGAATAATCTTTTAAGTGTAAAGAAAAACCTGACAGAGGTTAAAAACATTTTAGTAACAGCAAAAACAGTTTTTGAAGTAAATGGAAGGTAAAATACCCATTATTTTTTTATATTGTGAAAATGACAAACATGTTACTTGGCATAAAATTTATTCGGAAAGAAATCCAGCGGCAATGTCCTGTCCTTTTACGTTCATCATGTTTCTTTTTTCATGCCCTGTTTAAGACAAATACTGTTTTATTTAAAGGAAATTATAAAAAATATCGATTTTTTTTAGTTAAATTTGATGTTACAGTTATAGAAGTTTAGCCTAGGCGTTCACAAAGCCTCTGTATTATTACTCAGATGTAATTGTGTCGAAGCAGTTCAAGTATTATGTGCTTCCTGGGCTTGTTGGCTGCATATAGGAGCAGAAGCTTCTATACTGGAACACTAGGTGAACCCTTTTTTTGATTATGTACGCCGATATTGTATGGTAGCCTACTACAACCAAGCGCAAACACCCCCTTCAACGGAATAAAGTTCAAAGGATTATTAAAATAGAAATTACGAGTACTCCTACTAGGACCCTCTCATCTTTTCATTTATGCGTAGCCAATGCGACATCGAAGTCTGTGGTCTAGGGCATCTTGGAGCTAGAAGTTATGGTTGCGCTGGCTCCTCATGGAAACAGACTGCACTCCCCCAGTTGTAAAACCTAATCACTCTCTTAATACAATTTTGCTAAACCGGGAATCTGTAACTCTTCGGAGGAATAGTTTACAGATAGATAAACCTAGGATGAAAAAATTGGGGTTGGAGCTGAAGTATTGGGTAAAAGGACAGGGATCAGAGAACTTCACTTTCTATGCCAAGAAATTTATGCTATTTTGTAATATGGCTATTTTTGAAGGGAAAAAATAAACAGGAATAAAGCCGCAGAGGATCTGCTAACAGTTTGACAAAGGATCAATGCACTCAGACTCAGATTCATGTTGTTTCCGAGTTACTCGGATATACATGGAGACAAGAGTTTTATCCGCTGAGGATAATATAACTACGATTGACATAAAATTCTCACTTAATTCGGAACTAAACAATTTATTTTAGTTGTCAAAGAATCTGATTGATTCTAAACTGCAGGAGTCTTATGAAATAAAAAAGAAGAAAAACGGAAATTTAATTATGCAAACCAGAAAAGAATATTTTAAGCATCATATAGAAAACAGCGAAAATAAACAAAAAAAAAACAATATGGAATATTTTAAACTCTAAACTTAATAGAACTAATAACAGGAATAAAAATTGAATTATTAGAAAATAATCTAAACGTAACAGAACAAAAAACTATCGCTAATATATTTGCAGACTATTTTTTCTCAACGACTGAAAAATGTTTAACAAATATATATATATATATATATATATATATATATATATATATATATATATATATATATATATATGTGACAGTTAAAACCCGTTTTCAGATAGAACGCGTTTTTCCTAGTTAGAAGTAGTTTTTACTAAATGCCTTAGTTAAAACTAGAAATGCCTAGTCAAAACTAGAATTAACCATTGATATATTTGATTTTCAGATAAAACTAGTTGTCACTCCGAGCTTTAGTTAAAACGAGCACTAGAGAAACTAATTTGGGATTGAAAACTAGATATACTTTTAAAAATATTTATTAAAAAGATCTAGGACCCAGAGTTATGGTCCTAGTAAAAATAATAATCTTACACTAAAGGAACATTTTAGGGAATATCGACATAAAGTAGTTGCCAAGGTGACAATATGAATTAAAAGTAAATAAAATAATCAAACAAGTCAACAGAACACAACCATAAAATTTAAAAAAAGGGATATTGTTAGGGAACATATGTTAACATACAATAAAAAATAATTAAACAACCTTAAAATTAAAAAAGGATGAGGATCTACTTGTAATTGCAAGACACCTTTTTGACATACATCCCTTCTTGCATACGCAGCGCATAAGTCCTTGGCCTGTTCCTATGGCTGCTTCCTTAGCAACAGTTCTCAAAGGTAAATTTGGAACATCTTTTTCATGCAAAAATTTTTCTTTGCACTTATCGAATTCTGATCTGAAAAGCACATTTAAATAGTTAGCTTTTACCTAATAGCGATATAGTTATAGGATAAAACAATTAAGCAATACATAGGTACATACCTGCAATATAATTTGTCGAGCATTCCATATTTCGTTCCAATCTTGTGAAAACCTTGATCATCTTTTTGAAGAACCACTCCGACTATATTACGTAGATCTGCTTTTGCTCTGTCGACATCAGGGATTTATATAATTACATTATCACCGATTTTTTTTTTTTAAGTTTTGATGTGCTGTTTCTCTGGAAGCCATTATTTGTCGATTTACATTTGTTACGACCTCGCGATCTTTGTCATCTGGTGGTATTATAAGAGGCTCTACAGTCGTAGATGCTTCAGCTTCAATGTCATATTCACTGGCTTCTGCTGCGATTGGCGATTTTCCACTTGTTTTGGTTGAACTTTCTGCGTCTTTTTGTTTGGCTCCGATTATAATCTGATGCCGTCCACTGCAACTAACTACAGGTTCAGTTTCTGCACTATCTGTACTATCCGTCATATTTATTTTATTTAATGCATTTTCGAGATCATCTTCATCTCGCATATCCTCAATAACATCTCGAGGCAAAGTCGAAGTCATAAGCCCTACTCGCGGTTCTATACCAAACATTGCTTTGTATGGTAACCGTTTAATACCGGAATAAAGTGCCCGATTTTTCATAAACTGTACAAACCGAATATCATTCGACCAATTTGTAGTATCATTATCTTGCATCCATGAAGCCAACATTTTCTCTATGTCTTTGTTAGCCCCTTCAACAGATCCTTGGCTTTGACTGTGTCTTGGCTTTCCATAGACCAGTTTACACTCGAGCCAAAATGAAACAAGCTCATTTATGATAGAATTTACAAATTCTCTGCCGTTATCCGAGTGTAAGATGCAAGGAGCATCAAATGTCAAAAATATATCAGTCAACTGATACGCCACCTCCATGGCTCTCTTAGTTTTCAGTGCACGCAACAAAATAAATTTTGTCAAATGGTCCTGATACACCATTATAAACCTAAATCCACGATCTTCTTGAGTTTGCATGTCGATAAGATCAACTTGGCAACGACTGTTCATTTCAGAATGTAGTATAGGTTTTGAAACAAGTCCTTTTTTCTTCATACCCTTTTTACGCTGACAAGTTTCGCACATAGAGAGAAAAATATTTATCATTTCTAAAGTTATCTTCGAATATTTTCGTGAAGTTTCATTTTTAAGTCTATCTCGACCACCATGACCAACGGCCATTTGAGCTGCTTCAATTATATCAAAAATTTCATCTACACACAAGTAGTATTTCATGGGCTCCTGTCTAGTCACTAATTTTCGTATTCCACAAATATCAATTACCTTAAATCGCTTCAGTCTCCTGTACTGTTTCTGAGATTTCTGAACAGCTAATTGTGCTTCTTCAATTTCGTCCACTAAATTGTCATAGGTTTCTTTTGTCATAATATAAAAGTGGTCCTCTTTTTTTTCGTGATCGCGAATCGCTAATAACCGGTTTAAAAACTCCTCTTTCCATTGCGTTCCATCATTTAAGTTTGCCATGACAATTGCGCTCGAATCAATCTATACGTCCTTGTCAGAATAAAAACAACGCGGGAATGAACGGGGCGAACGCACAGCGCGCGGACGGCGCTCGGAAAGGAATTCCCCCACACTTGTCGAATCAGGTGACGTCTTGCGACCAATCAGAATAAGGTACGATGAACTTGAACTGACTCGCTTCGGAAAAACGCGTTTTGTCTAGTAAGAACTAGTTTTACCTGATATTCAATTTTGAGCATTAGTTAATTCTAGTTTTTACAAAGGCTCTATCTAAAAACTGGTTTTAACTGTAACATATATATCAACTAGAAGGCAGGGGCGGATCCGGCCTCTCTCTTTGGGGGGGGGGGGGGGCGGTGATATCACAAAAGTACAGTATGGCAAGCTGTCGACGGGGGGGGGGGGATATCAGCATCATTCTCATTTCTAGTGTAAAAGGCAGGGTCTATTTTTCTGCATTTGAAGTTTTTGGAGAAAGGGGGGGGGGCGATCATAAGAAAAAACAAGTTGTCGATAGGGGGAGAGGATGCGGGAAACATACCTATTCCTAGTATAAGAGGCAGAATCGTATCTATTTTCCTGAATTCAAAGCTCTTGAGGGGAGTGGCTATCGCAAGAATAACAAGTTGTCAACGGGAGGGGAGTGCTAGTAGCATACACATTCCTAATATAAAAGGCAGAATCGTCTCCATTTTCCTGAACTCAAAGCTCTTGGGAAGGGGAGAGGTGATCGCAAGCATATACATTCCCACACTCTATTCAAGAACTAGAGGAGTAATAAAACTGTTACCGAAACCTCCAAATTACCTGCTCCAGTGCCGCAGGTAACTGAAAACTGACGTGAATCTAATTATATTTGATTATATTTACACATTATAAGGTTTTATAAATTTACTGCAACAATAGAGTTTCTGATAGTTCAATTTAATTTCTGTCAGTGAGCAAAGTACACCTTACAGTGTGTCCTTAGTGATTTATCTTACTTTTGCTTGTTTTTATATATTATATGAGATTAGTGAGATATCCAAAAAATGTGGCTTCCACATCTATATTTATTCCAAAATCGGTAAACCAGGGCATTTTTTCCTCAACGAAAAACTTATAACGATGAATGTTTATGATGCCTTAAAATATCAATATCTAGATAATAATGTTAAAAGTTCTATTGAGATGTCTTCCAACATGACAAGAGTTGGAAAATCTATTATGTACCGAATATTGAAGGAGAAAAAAACGACTGGAATTGTTAGTACTCCCAAGTCACATTCGATCACAGCCAGACGAAAAACCTAGTTAGAAGAAGAGATGTAAACTGCAATCAAAGGAGTTGTACATACATCTTATTATGAGAAGCAGATCCCAACCGTCGAGAAAATTCTAACTAAAATCAATGAAGATCGGGATTTATCTGAAATTAAGGGAACTGAGCGCTGGAAATTGCTCAGAGAACTTAATTTTTGCTGGGAAAAATCAGATAGGAAATCTGTTCTTATTGATCGTCCGGAAAATGTCCGTTGGCGAAGGAAATATCTTTCTCCAGTAAAAGGTAGAGTTGCTAGAAATAACACAATTTACAAAATTAATAATTTAACAGAACTTTTGAAAGATTTTTTGGAATACAGTTACTGCCGAAAATTTGGAAAAATCCATATAATAAAAGAATAAAAGAAAATGTGGAAACTCGATCTCACGATCCGTGAGATAGAGGAACCAATTATAATTAATTTGGGCGAAGATAGCTTCACTGACTTGGATTACGAATTAGATACGTAATGTTTACCAGCGTAAACACAATTTATTATTTAAATATATTTAACATATAAAAATTAATTACATTTGAATCCCTTTTTAATGTTTAATTGTAATTCTGCAGATGATTTAAGAAATAAATAAACTGAAACGTCAAATGTCCTAAAAATGTTTTTAATTAATAATAAAATGACCGATAGCCCAACAAAATTTTCACATTATATGGACGAATTTATTTTTTTATATATGTTTAACTTCTTGTATTTTTTACAACAAATAAATACTTATTGATAAAATAAACCTCTTTCCGATGCCTATGACAAGGATTAAAATCCTTTTTAACACTTCACACATCCAAATATCTATTGTTATCCAACCCAAATGGTTCATTATTATAGACCGGTATTTTTGATTGTAAAATTTCTAACCCATTTCTATGAAAAATATATATGTCTAACAGATTTTGCCAAAGACCCCGGACTAAAGAATACAGGTATTTTGCGAAGAAAAAAAGGGTAAAACATGATTTATTACTCTCTCTAGTTCTTGAATAAACTATAGTATGAGGCAAAATCGGGTCTATTTTTTTGAACTAAAAGCTCTTGGGGGGGGGGCGATCGACCCCACCGCCCCCCCTTGAATCCGCGCCTGCTAAAAGGTCACAATTTTATTGTAATAATTAAGCCGTTAATTTTCCACTCGAAAGTAAATCTAACAGTAACCTTTCCAACAAAAAAATTCAATTAAGAATGTGTTCTCAATAGCTCTACTCTCCCCCATGCTTGAGTGATATTAAGAAAAATGTGATTTTTAGAGATTCTCCGAAATTCCAAGAAAAATATGTATATTTAAAAAGAATAACTCGTATAATATATATCTTCAAAAGAGATATTGAACGTGACCTGAACGTCAAAGGCTAAAAAGTTAAAAAAGAAAGAGAAATTAAAAAGTCCTTATGTTTAATCTACCTTTAACGTGATTGCTTTTTGTGCTCGGAATACATCATTTTATTTCATTTTTACGCCTCGTGAGTTCATAAATTTATATATTCCGGTTTTAGGGTGTTTAAAATTACTTTTGCGAACTTTAATTGCGCAATTATTAAAAATTTGTGCTATTGTAATAAATTTCTAAAGGAAAGCTTACTGAAAGTTTGTAATTTATTACCTTTTTGGTTAAAAACTACTGCTTGGGGGACTGAACAGAGTGATTTTGGGATAAAAATTTGTTTTTATTTTGTAAACAAGAACATAAATTGAACTGACTATTATGTTTGGACATTATCATTTAAGGTTGTTTAAACGCAACGAAAAATTTTGAAGAATACAAATGTTTTTCGACTTTATGCTTGGCGAGATATAGTACGTAATCAGAGAACGACCGGTATACGCACCTCTCCTTATGCCTGACAAAATTTGGTTGGGGCAAGCTAGCCGGGTAGTTCGTTGCGATTCTATTGCCTCTCGTAGAAAGTGTAAGAGAGAAAAAAGTTTCAAGACAGCCAACCTTACGTTCCACAGAGCTGAGAATGAGCTAGAACGTACTCTCAACTGATGAATAAGCAACAAATAGAGCATAAGAGAACAGTCTTTAGATATTCAGCAGAGAATTTAAACTTTCAAATATGTGCAGACAAATTATAGCAGTCGGTAAAATTGTTCCTAAATGTTAAGTCGTTACTGCATTTTTTTCTACGTTTGTAAATGAATAGTTCGTGGTTAGTCTTGTTTAATCCGAAAAATGTTACAATACTATGGCTAATTCGTCACAAATTGTCTTTCATAGCACGCCAAGAAATATAGGCCGTTTGCATTATTTATCATATCGTTAAGTAACAAAAAGAACATCAAATAATATCAGTCAATTTAAACTTTTTAAACATTAACTTGATGAGTTCATTGATGTTAGTTCATTTTTACTATTACGATTTCGTCTCTTTAAAATCGCTGTCTAGGTTCGCAAAATAAAACACAACACCTTTCACTAAGACTTCCAATACTTATATGAACTATTTACTAACACAGCTAAAACACAATCTTATTGCTACTTTTTAATCTTCACTATTCAAATTCAACTATACTCTGCTTATCCTAAGTCTATTTATATACCTATAGTAATTCCTAAATAAATCTAAAATATAAAAATCGAGATCTATCTAGAAACATGACTCATCGATACACTATTCCTTTCGGTACATTATAATAAAGATGACTCATCATATAGGAATACGAGTCCTATATTTCCGGCTTTGTATGGTAAAATATTCTTGCTTTTGGTATTCAAAAAAATTCCTGTATGTACTCCTTCCACCAACATAATTTCTGTTCTGTCTTTATTATAATATTTTCCTCTTTATCCAATGATATATTTGAGGAGTACTTCATTTTTCCTACTCCACCTAGATCTTTTACTTTTTTGTGCAAGTTGTAATAATTACCTCACAAGTCTTCCATTTCTTTACATTTACCAAAAGGGTACGCCTCATTTTTCTCTCTTATTCTCCTTCTTACCTGACTGTGCAATTGTCAATACCAGGTCTTGTCAGTGGTCTCGTGTTCCATCCAGCTTTCTCTTTTGTATCTTGGTATTGTGTTTTCTTACTTGGTTCTATCATTGATTTTTTGAAGAAACGCCATTGTCGTTCTACGTTATCTGTTTTAATTTTTCTTTCGTTTCTTCTAATTTTGGTTTCTGTATATTTAGTCGGTCATTCTTGCAATTTTTACGCACCTTTTTGTTTGAATTTAGTAATAAGAAGATTACGATTAAATTCAATAATGAAATTATTCACCACAATCCTTGAAGGTATAATAACTGACTATTGCAGAATATCAGAAGAACAGCAAGGTTTCCGCAAAAACAGATCTACAGTAGATGCCATATTCATCGTAAGACAGATAGCAGAGAAATCTATTGAATTTACTAAGCTGGCTTTTATGTGCTTTATAGTTCTCACTGAAGCCTTTGATAGGGTGAGACTGGATGATAATCTGCAAATAATGCTAAGTAAAGGCATCCCAAACAATTTAATTAACATAGTTGAACAGCTAAACTCCAACACCACAACACAAATCTCAGTAAGCGGCAACCTAACTAAGGATGTACCGATAGTGTCGGGCATACGACAGGGGGACTCTCTGAGTCCATTACTGTTTGACATAGTAATGGACCAAATAATTGAGAACGTCAAAAGAGCGGCACCAGGGTACAGAATGAATACTGGGGAAATAACAATAATATGTTACGCTGATGACGCCGTCATAGTCTTGGAAAATGAAGACGATCTTCTATTTGCATTCCACACCATAAGCAAGCAATTCAACATGAAAATATCCATCGATAAAACTAAGTCAATTGTAATAAGCAAAGTGCCGTTAAGATGCAAACTAGTAGTGGATTTAATTATTTAGGAGTTGAGATATCCGCAAACCAAGACAGAACAAGAGAAGTAAGAAACCAAGTAAACAAGGCAAATAGAATCTCAGGAAGCCTGGCGGATATAATATGGCACAACACATACATGAGCAAGGACGCAAAAACGAAAATCTACAAGATCTGTATTCGACCGATAATGACGTACGCAATAGAGACGAGAGCTGACAACTCAAAAACAAAATCAATTTTAAGAACCGAAATGAAAGTACTAAGAAGAATATCGGGATACACATTAAGAGATCACATACGCAATTCAACAATACGCGAGGAACATGGAATGCAGGATATAGTAAGATGGGGACGGAAGCGCAGAAGAGCCTGGAATGAGAACGTAGGAAGAATGGCGCAAAATAGGATAGCGAGAATCGCCTGAGATGGAACACCGGAAACCAGAAGACCAATAGGTAGACCACATAAAAGATGGAGAGAGTCCTGGATTTCAACATCAAATGAGATGAATGATTGAGTTGGAAAAACCAGGCTGTAAGCTTATAACAAGAGGAAGAAGAAGAAGAAGATTACGATCAGAATATACGTCCGCACCTGGGTATGCTTTTACTGATTGGATTGCGTTTCGGTATTTCTGTTTTACTAGGATCAAATCAATCTCATTACGGATTATGGTGTTTTCATTATTAGTTGGTTATTTCGATGTACACTTCCCTGCACAAGTTTTTGTCATACCTAGATAAAAATCTGAAAACACAAAAAATTTTATAACTTCAAAAAAAATGGTCGCAGCGTAAAAATTCCAACGGCATCTTAAAATTTAGGTATGAAGCTTCAAAAAAAATATCAAAAATTAAAAGACAAAGTAAGCAAATGAATTTTTCACAAATAAAACTTATTATTACTATGACCGGAAGTATTATTAAATTAAAAAGTCTTACATACAAAAAGAATTAAGAATATCATATTTAACTTACCAAAATGATCAAAACTGACTGTAAAATAAGTCTGTAATATTGCATAAAACAACATGGTTCAATCTTAATTAATATTATACTATTATAGGCTCTAAATATGAAACTAATAATTTGATCTGTTAACAATATTAATATTTAGCTACGAATTTACCGAATAAAATTATCTCACAAGAAAAATTAGTTCAATAACCTCATGGTGTACTGATTCCAGAGGTAATCATATACGAGGTTTGCCCCAAAAGTATCGAGCTTGCATTCATATCTCCGCGTCAAAACTTCCGAGTGACCTCTATGGGGCATAGGCGTCACCAGTAAGTATTCACCAACTCGTTGGTGGGCGCAGTTATCGAGTGAACGTGTTAGTTCGTGAACGGTGTGCGTTTGTTTACAGTGTCTTTTTTTCGTTCGTCGCATTTTGTTATTGTAAAAAATGACGCAAAAATTGGATCAACGAATTTGCATCAAGTTTTGCTTAAATCTTGGAAAAACTTCGGAAACAATTAATATGATGAATAAGGCATTTAGAGAAACAAAGCGACATTCTTCAGAGTAGCAGTATTCTGGATCGCCAAGACCAAAAAAAGCACGTCAAAGTCGGAGAAAAGTGAAGACAATGTTGACTTCTTTGATTATGAAGGCGTTGTGCACCATGAATATGCTCCGAGAGGTCACAAGATCACTAAAGAATACTACGTCGAAGTATTGAAAAGATTGCGTCACGCAGTCAGAAGAAAACGGCCACAGCTTTGGACAAGTGGTGATTGGCTACTTCACCACGACAATACACCAGTGCATCCATCGAGCTTTGTGCAGCAATATTTAACAAAGCACCAGGTCGTACAGCTTCTCTAGTCTCCGTACAGTCCCGACATAGGCTCTTTCCTAGATTAAAAATGCCACTCAAAAGACACCGGTTTGATGACAAAGTGACGGTTGAAACTAATGCGACTAATGCACTGAAGGCAATTCCGAAAACTGACTTCCAGGACTGCTTTAGAAAGTGGAAACATCGCTGGGAACGTGTTATTCAAATAAATGGGGACTACTTTGATGAATGTCACTCACCGGATGATAAAGAATAACACCAATACGGAGGTATGAAGGTAGCCTCGATACTTTTGGGACAAATCTCGTACACCTAGTCGTACCCCAGAGAAAAAGATAAAGAAACGGAGAAAAAATGTTACCCTCTCTAAAAATTGTAGGTAAAAATAACTAAAATAACTAATATCAGCAGGCAGCTGCATAATAACTTCTTCGTAATAAAATGAGTTATTACCTTAAGATTCACAAATTGTTCGGGAAACTTTAGAATTCTGGTCAGAAAAAGAAGGAGTCTCTATAGAGTTTTAAGGACCCTCATGCCATAATTTACATCTCAATGGATTCGAAAATGCACAAGGTGGCGAATAAATGTAAAAAATATACGAAGAGCAAAAAAAAAGTCTGCATCACTTGTGTACTTACTTGTGCAATAAACTAGTAACGTTACCTCGTTACTCAGGTGGAATTGAATGATCTCGTACGGGATTCGGAATAACCTAAAAGTAAATCTCAACTTTTTCGATCTCGCCTTCGACAGTGGAATCTCTTCTTACAGGTTCAGGCAAGCAACCTTGAAGTTACTTTTCTCGGAAGATGAAATTCTGCCCTAATTCAAATTTATTGTTGATAGAACTGAATATACCATGTCAGACAAATGGAGAATATTTATAGACTCATCAAAGACAAGCTTGAAAGTTACCCTGTTGGCTAGTGGGAAAGAGTTTCCGTCAGTCTCGACTGCATACTCTGTGGATATGAAAGAAATGTAAGAAAACATCAATTGAATCCTTGATAAAATCATTTATCGAGATTATAATTGGAAACTTCTCGCTGACTTAACAGTTGTTGCTCTACTCACGGGTCTGCAATCAGACTTCACAAAATACTACTGCTGCCTATGTGAATGGGACAGCCAAACCCGGACATTATATCGTACGGAACTAGTCTCTGTGCGAAAGTGTTATTCTCACTCAGAAAAATATCGTTCACAATCCTTTGGTCCTAAAGGAAAATATTTGTTTGCCGCCCTTAAACATCAAACTTAGATTGATCAAACTGTGTGGAAGTAATGGACAAGAAAATTGATGGATTCCAATTTTTGAAAACTAATTTTTTTCATCTTAGTGAGACAAAAATTAAGGAATGAGTTTTCGTGAACCCGAAGATAACACAAGACAGTCTTTCCAAGAATCAACATTTATTGAATACTTGAGGTAAAAAGAAAAACGAATTTGGCTTGCATTCTAAAACATGTGCGAGAACTTTTTGAGTAACAACAAAAGTGATGATTATGTTGCTCATGTCAAGGAATTATTTTCAGCGTTCCAAGCCATTTCGGTGTAACAAGTCTCTGAAAGTGCATTTCCAGAACTCACACCTGGACTTCTTCCTTGAAAATTTAGGAGTGGTTTCAGATGAACACAGGGAAGTGAAATGAGAGCATGTTGGTAGACTACTGCTGGGGACTGGTGCAAGAAACTTCCACTTCAGGGTACAAAAGTAAAGCAAACACCAAATTAAAACGCTTTTCTGATTTTTATTTTTAAATTTAACAGCTAAAATAATCCTTTTCACCCTTCCATATCAAATTTATGACCATAAAATTATCGAAAAATAATCGGAGGCTCCCCGAAAGCAGTAGATGATGAGATAAACGGATGTAATATTCGGATTCAGAAAGTGATTTTACATAACAATCAGCAGGAATGGTGCCAGGGTTCGGGAAAAATTTCTTTTGGCAGACCAATGTACTTAATAAAAAATGGCAACACTTTTGTTACGTAGTAATATTTATATTTTCAAACCCATTATTTTTTATTTCGCTAATTAAATATAGCGAATGGGAAATTGATCTCGCAAAAATTTTTAAAAATCGAAATGGGTCTCGATGAACTGAAGGTTGGGAAGCACTGGGTAAACCTAACCAAAACATGCAAACAATAAATATACTTTTACAAATATGATGTGTACTCTCAGTAAATATGAAAAAGAGGGTAAGAGAAAGAAAATATTCTTTTTTACCCCCTCCGGGCTTTGTTCATTTCCTCCAAAGAAGTCATTCTGTCTAACCCCCCTTAAACAAGCAACTTTCTAAAGAAATTTTTGCCATACATCAACAACAAATAAGATCCTAATTAACATCCAACTTTGTACCAGTCATTAATGTCAACTTGTTAAATTTCTAATTAGTTTTAATTTATTAATTTTACTTAGGGGCTGATCTTTAATAAGATAAAATAAACAAACTTCAAAGCATTGAAAATATAGCAATTACCTATTAAATTTCTCATTTTCGTGTTTGCCTTATTTGGATGAAGGGTCTTATGGGACCCTAATCATCTTAATATCGGAGATAGAGAGCCGTGCGGTTTTTTTGAGTTGCTTTACTTAAATTAATTTTTTTAAAGGCATATTTAAAATCGTGAAGTAAAATTATAAGGTTTTAAGAATTTAAGGAAAAAAAATTATCTAAAAACTTTGATGATTTCATCTATTGACACGTTAAGATGTTAATTAAGTTCTCAAAGAGAACTCATGGAGATAGATTTAATATCGTTCGAGGGGTAAGGCAAGGTGACACACTCCCCCCAAGATTGTTTGTTGCATTGTTAGAGAGTATGTTGGAAAAGATAAACTGGGATTCAACAGAAATCAACAAGCCTCAGAAAAAGTCAGTTTGAAAATTGATTTATCGAAGATACAATACATGACAAACCTAGTAATGAGTAGTCCCTTAAACATCAACAATATAAATCTAGAAGAAGTGCACATATACAAATCCAGCGAAGAATAGGTTTATCGTGGGCGGCAATCGGCAGACTCAGATATATATTGAGATCTAATCTTCCTATTATTCGATGGAGAATTATTCGATGAAGAACAGCAGACAGAAACAGATGTCCTTGGATTTTCCGGACCAGGAATAACACTCAGCGAAGTAACATATGCAATAAAACGACTAAAAAACAATAAGTCACCTGGGCCGGATAATATACAATCAGAAATACTAAAACTATTTGAAGATGACCAACTTAAACTCCTAACAAGTCTACTTAATAAAATTTACGAAACTGGCGAATTACCTGGAGATTGGCTAGTTTCCACCTTCATTCCTCTTCCTAAGAAAACAAATGCTACCAGATGCTCTGATTACAGAATTATAAGCTTAATGAGCCATGCGCTGAAAGTCCTTCTCAGTATCATTCACTCTCGAATATAAAGAAAACTTGAAGAAAACGTTAGCAATGTTCAGTTGGGCTTTAGAAATGGACTTGGAACACGAGAAGCTCTATTTTCTATTCAAATTTTGATACAAAGAGCTCGGGACGTAAACTGCAATATCTATGCATGTTTTATCGATTTCGAGAAAGCATTCGACAAAGTGCAACATCACAAACTGCTTCAAATATTAAATAAATCTGGTATCGATGACAAGGATTTACGCCTTATTAGAAACCTGTACTCACAGCAAAGGGCGACTGTACGTGTAGGCAACGAAACATCAAAAGAATTTACAATAAAACGGGGAGTTCATCAGGGCTGTATTTTATCGCTGACGTTATTCAATACGTACTCGGAAATGCTGTTCAGGGAAGCTATCAGTGGAATGAGAGAAGGCATAAAAATTAATGGTGAAAGCATTAACAACTTGAGATATGCAGACGACACAGTTCTGTTGGCCGATAATGCAGAGGATCTGCAAACACTAATAGACCGCGTAGTGGAAGCCTGTGAAAGATACGGCATGAAATTAAACAGTAAAAAGACAAAAATCCTTATAGTAAGCAAAAATGACGAAATACACCACCAATTTAGAGCAAATGATGAAACTTTGGAAATTGTTGACAAAGTTACGTATCTAGGATGCAGTCTGAACAGAGAATGGGACCACTCACAGGAGATTAGATGCCGCAAAGAGCAGGCGAGAGCTGTCTTCAACCGCCTCAGAAAGATCTTGTGCAATATGCACCTGAACATTGATATAAGAAGACGAGTCTTGAGATGTTATGTATTTTCAACTCTTCTATATGGAGTGGAAGCCTGGACTTTGACAGAAACAACATCTAAACGACTGGAAGCCTTCGAAATGTGGTGTTACCGCCGCATGCTCAGAATTTCATTCATCCATCATGTCACAAATAACATCATGATGCAACGTATGAAAAAAGACCCGGAAATTATGCGCAATGTGAAAATCAGAAAGATATCATACTTAGGGCATGTAATACGCAATGAGAAATACCAACTAATTCAGTTGATTTTGCAAGGTAAGATAGAGGGTAAAAGAACTCAGGGTCGCCGAAGAACATCATGGCTGAGGAATATCAGACAATGGACAGGAATGATGACGGTGCATTTATTTAGAAGAGCTGTCAATAAGGTCATATGGGCCAATGTGATTGCCAACATCCACAGAGGATAGGCACCAACAGAAGAAGAAGAATCTTCCTATATCCTTGAAAAAAAGGTCTTTAATTAATGTGTCATACCTGTTTTCACATATGGAGCTGAGATACTTACTTTGACAAAAAAGAACATTAACGGAATACATGTCATGCAATGAAAAATGGAATGTTGGGAGTCACTCTTAGGGATAGAATACTCAACCACATCATAAGAAACGGAACAGGAATAAGAGATTCGGTGATATCTATCTTACATCTTAAATGGAACTGGGCAGGACATGTGGGTAGGATGACTGATGGACGGTGGACAAAGAGACTTGTGGAATGGAGGCCAAGACATGAGGCCTATAGAAGTAGAGGACGACCTCCTAGTCGGTGGAGAAAAGAAAGAAAAAAGTGGCTGGAAAATTGATACAAGTGGCACAAAATAGAGAAAGATGGCTGGAATTAAGAAAGGCTTTCGTTCAGCAGTGGACAGGATAACCTAAATGATGATGATAATGATGATGAATATAAATTATAACAATATCATAAGGAATACAAAATTGACCAACTAGATGATCGAACTTTCATGGCAACTAGTCCAGTGTTACTAGCTAATATATAGTCCACCACCTTACAACCAGCTAATTTTTTTTCTACAAAGTATTGTCTCAACTATCATTTGACAAATTTTTAATCGGTAGAAAATGATTTAAACTATTTTTATTATATATGTGAGTGGAGGGCCGCCCCTGCTCAATCCATCCACGGAGCCGTAGCTGTCTTTGACGAGGCTTCATAACACAACTCTCTGAAGCATTTTACGAGCTATCGCTCGGGAGGAAATGATTTACAAAATCTGTTCTTGGCTGGTATACTATGTGAAGTATAGTTGAAAAAATATGCTTAAACAAATTTTTAATCAATTTTTTTTGCAAATTTAATGTTTAATTTTATTGTAAAACAACTTGAGACACAAAGTAACTGTAAAAATTATAATTCTGTATTCTTTTCTTTTATTTACAATTTATTTACAATAAAATGGTTTGTTGGAATTATTTAGCAACACTCTTTTGTAACTAATGACGATACTTCTGATGGTTAGCTCGTTACCATGTATATTTTTATTGTTGTTGGTCTGTTGCCCCTTAAACACACTCCAAATTTTTTGAACCAGTTCTAAGACTGGATATTATGAAGAGGACAACTACGAGTCTCACTACGCAATAAAACAATTAAACTTCGTTATAACAGTAATGGCTGCTCCAACCTACATCTATTGATTATAACTTTTTTGGATAAAATATGTTAAGAAATAAGACTTTCCAATTAGAAATTACCACTCTGTATTTCGTAACTATCAACATTTGACTAGATCCTCAGAAATTTTCACTAGGGTTTTAATACATCTTTTAGAGATACCCTATATATTTCTATTAATATAATGGAAACTGCCGTTACGCCCACCATTCTGTAAGGAATACTCTCAAGTTGATGCTACTCTTTAAACACAAAAAATTTAATTTAAACAAAACATTATTAAAACGCAAAAAACACTTGGATTTACGCCGTATTTTTATAATGAATAAATAATATTTTGTATATTCGCCTTCTGAATGGGATAATTTAGAGGTAATTTTTACTCACCAAGGGGCTAAATAAACTTAAAAAGAAGCTGATTAAAAAATGTATTTCTTTTGTTCTTTACGAAATATTGTTTTTTCTTCTCTGTACAAATAAGCTCGTTTGCTGAGAATTTTTTTCTGGATAAAAGCTGAATATATATATATATATATATATATATATATATATATATATATATATATATATATATATATATATATATATATATATTGTCGTAAACCGTGTAGGCTCCTTGCTACTACAGAATTACGCTCTAACTCTAAAATCCATATATCATCAGCGTTTGCTTGAATAGCTAAACTTCATTTTTATGTAAACATTTGGGTGTCTCGTCCCTGTGCCACCTTCCCAGATACCCGTCATCGTATTATATTAAATTTATATCTTATATTTCAAAGCATTTTCCAGCGGGGAGTATCGGTGAGATGTTCATAATTACAACATCCCCACCTTCAGACAATTAACCTTCCTTGGGAATTGGAGACTTGTACTCCATATCCCGATTCCAAGGAAAGTATGATTACTGTGCCTGAGAACTACGGGGACTAACACCCCGTCGTAAATTCGGTGCAGTTAAGCACCCATGCAACTTGTCCGCTCCGCATGTATCGATGTCCCCACCAGGGATGCCATGTCGTAAATCATGTAAGGCCCCTTGCTATTACGGAATTACGCTCTAACTCGACACGGTGTGTCGTCCCGGTGCCAGGTTTAAGACTCATCAGTGAGTTTCAGCTGACATCCTCCCAGACGCCCGTCATCGTACTATTTTAAATTTGGATTCATTTTCCAGCGGGGAATATCGGTGAGATGTTGATAATAACAACAATATATATATATATATATATATATATATATATATATATATATATATATATATAAATATATATATATAGTCATGGACAAAACTATGGAAATATTTTTATTTTGCACATTTTTTCAGCAAGCCTTGTATTCAACTATAGTTTGTGCCGTTTATTTTATATACTTGTTAAGATATTGAATATTATCACATGTTTATATTTTAGGCTATACACATTCCTCTTTTATCTGCCTCTTTTGTATGTCTTGGGCATATTTACGAAAACATTATTTCTTCTGAGCATTTTTAAAATTTTAAATCATTGGATTAGTATTATTGTGCCACTATTGTCACCAATACCTAATTAAGAATGGGCGGAAATAAGTATTTGTCGAAGGAGTTGCTACTTAAAATTGTTGAGTCGAGAAAACAAGGTGTGAATCAATGCACTATAGAAAAAAAAAACTATGTTTAAATGAGGTTGTTGTTTCTAAAATTCTAAAGAAGTTTACTAGGGTATGTATTTAATCTGCCAAAGTCAGGTCATCCTAGAAAAACTACCCTCTATGTTGAAAAGTGCATTACAAGAATTTCGATAACTGATCCGCGTAAGTCCAAGTAATTCGCGAACATTTCAACACAGACATAACGAACTGTGAGAAGACGTCTTTGTGAAGTTGGATTGCTTGGAAGAGTAGCTATCAAAAATCTTTACTCTCCAAAAAAACTCGAAATTTCAGTTTCCTCATTTTGCTCAGAGGCATTTAAATTGGACATCTCAAAACTGGGTTAGGTGCTTTGGAGTGACGAAAGAAAATTTAAAGTATTTGGTTCAAACGGAAGGTCGTTCGTTCAAAGGCCTACTGTGAAGCATGGAGGTAGCAGTATTATGGTCTGGGGATGATTTTCCAGGTCTGGGACGGGCTCGATAGTGAAAATAACTGGGAAAATGAATCAATCTATGTACACAATATTCGCAACGTTCTCAGGGTCTCTTTAACTCATAATTGGGAGTCTTCAAAGGCTTATAGACAAGTTGGATGACCAATTGGAAAATTAAATTGAACCTTGAGAAAACTAAGGCAATCGTGTTTATCAACTCTAGATTTCCGATTCCAGACGATCAGCTATCCCTTTCAAACAGTGGCATTCCCTGCAGGGACAATGTGAAATATTTGTGACTAGTCTTTGGTAGGAAACTAAAATAGCTATTAAATATCTACTATTTGTTGACGAAAGAGCCAAAACATCCTGGTTAGCTCTCTACTCGTTGTTGCATGGCAATAGTAAGCTAAATCTTAAAAACAAGTTCACAATTTACAAGCTGTTTATTAGATCGATCCTGTCCTTTGGTGCTCCCACGTGAATCATCACAGGTAGGTCAAGATGTAGCACATTAGAGCTCTTTGAGAATAAGGAACTAAGTATGATTTGTGGAGCTACATACTTTGTTAGGAATACTCCCATTCACAGAGATATTTTGATAATTCCTTTGGTTTTTTATTTTCAGTGTTTCTTGTACCGTATATTTTCTTATAATTTTGTAATATTAAAAATGTGTGCTAATAATAGTGTGTTTAAATTTTATTTAACTTTACGGCCATGTGAAGCCCCATATTATTCCTACCGATACAGGCCACACCTTTTTTTTTCTTCATACAGCCGTTCTATAATCCTTCCATAGCAAATGCGGTTGTAGACGCCTTGAACACACAAAATAGGCATCTCATGGCAGCCAACGTATAGCAATAAAAATTCCAACAATTTTTGAAAAAACGTAATAATTTAAACGCAGGCAAACTTACTCAGACTTCTATTTATTATTTTGTCTTTATTATTGGCAGACAACTATGAGGTCATGGGACAGAATTATTAAACAGTTCTTGGAAGGGATTTTTTTCAGTGTATCACAATAAAAAATTATTTCCTCAATATCCATTCTAAATATTTATATTTATGAACAATAATAATTCATTAAAAATGCATTAATTTTAAAACCCTGATTAATTTTTTGAAATCATATAATCCAAAAATATCACATAATGACAGAACTGGATGCAAAGAAATTGATTTTTCTCTGAAAATTTAGACTTACCAAAATTTTGAGTCCGTTCCTGACTTCGTTAATATTGTCAAGCGTTGTTTATAGTCAAGATTTGTAAGTCTTTGTCGATTATACAACATGCTAAAGTTTTATTAAAATATAAAAGGCTGCTCAAAAACTATAGCCAAAAAGTCAATTACTGGATGATCCATAACTCTACTATAGAACTCAGTATGGAAAAAATGTATTTGAAACTCTAGGGTTCTTTTGACGCCTTCTGTACACTGTCGAGACCCTGATATATTTACGGAACACCCTATATATTATAACAAACTATTATTTTGTTTCAAGAGCAGTAATATTAATTTCTACCATATTATTAATTAGAATAAAATTTTGATCATTTCACTATCATTCGTTAGAGAAAAGAATTACTTATCCAAACAACTCTAAGAGCCAGAAACTCTACAATACGTGACCTAAATGTAAAAATGTTAAAAGTCAAAAAAGAAAGAGGAATTAAAGAGTCGTTTTGTGTTTAATGTACCTTTAACTGTATTGTTTCTGTGCACGGAATAATTTCTATTCTTTTTATTATAATTCATTTTGGATTGTATTGTGGAGTAATGAAATTTCACTTTTTAATTTTCAAAGCTTCCTGTGTACCAAAGCTGAATACAGAATTTATGTTAGTACGTATGTTGAAATTTATAAAACGATGGCCTTTGAAAGGTAAAATAAGTTACTTACTCAAATCAACTTGTAAAATAATAAAATTATCTTAGGAACGAATGTCACCCATTCTGCGATGTAAAGAACCATAAAAGGAGATTCCCCTGGAACAAATCCAAAATTGCGAAAACACAGTTTTTTGAACATAGAAGCCAAGGTAATAATACAGAATGTTCCACGACGCAATATCGCGATTGGTTTTTTTGAAAATAGGTTTTGGAAAACTTTTAAAATTTGACAGTTCACCAAAGTCGCTGGGGACAATTCCGTTATACTGGAAATTGATGCCTTTTTGCATATTTTAAATGGAACAGCCTATTTGTTATTTCATTTTTAGATTCTAGTCAAAATTATAGACATACAAGGTGATCAAAAACTAATTGTATTGTTGTTACTTACGGGTTCCCTCTACTGGCTGTTCTACTTACGGCTGATCCTCACTAGGGTTTATAAGCTGCAAGCACCCGGTAACGCTACGCTAGTACCTGTGATGCTGAGAACAGAGATCTTCCTTTTTTTCCTGGCAGCCACACCATTAGACAGGGAAACTGTATTCATTATTTTTTTCTAGTTACTGTTTTACGCTGCGACTCCACTTCTTATCTTTAAATTATTTTTTTTATTACTATCTATATTGAGTTTTATTTTTTTCACAAGCTCTCTTAGGTTTGTATTACCTTTTTTTTACGTACTTGTTAACGTATAGGGATGAAGTTGAAACCTAGTTCCTAACGACATCGAGGAAGGTTTCTGCATATGGCCTAGTCTTGGATGCAGAGGCGCCCTGAATATACTATCCCCTACTCTCCGGCACAACAGGTGTTAACTCAGCATTTCCGCTCACTGGTGCTATTACTAGCCTTGAACTGTATTATTATTTAACTTTTTTTTTACTTAATTGTGAGGTGTGGCTCCCTTAAATATCAGTATAGCAAGTTAATTCAAAAAAAATTAAAAAATCCTCATAAAATGCGCTTTCTTTGCACACTAAGTAATTGTTGCAAAAGTTAGTTCTTATATTGGTTGCTGCCTTAAAATTCTGAAAAAAATCTTTTTTGATAATCTCGAAATTGTTATTTCAATTTGTTTTCCCGAGAGACTTATAGGAAAAAAAAAGATGCTATTTGTTAACAAAGTTTTCGACTTGGTTAAAAGTTCATTACACTCTTCAAGGCTTCTGATTTAATGTGATAAAAGTATAAATCTAAAATTCAATAAATAACTTTTCATTTATAAGTGTTAAAAAGCGATTCGTTTTTATAAATCAATAGCATTATTCATCAGTCGTACGACTTTCTGAGTTTATTCCACCCCATAAAAGACATTTTTTCTTTCCGCTTCTGCCTAAAAAAGAGCTAGTACTTCTAGAAATTTCGTTTGTATTCTACTTTAAACAAATATAACAAATTTGGTAATTTGTATTTATATAAGCATCTTTTTCTATATAATTATATTTTGAATAATTTTTTTTTGCGTTTTCGTTTTGGGCTTGTTTCTTTTTTTGTTCGTTTCTTCCTTTTCTTCTTTATTAGTTTTTCTGTTGTTTTCATATTTTTAATTAATATCTAACACCTAACCTGGAGCCCTAATTCAAAATGTGTATTTGTATATATATATACAGGGTGATTCAAAAATCGATCACGAAACTTAAGGGGGTGATTCTACTTGACAAAATAAGGGTAGAGCTTCATATAATTTTTTTTCAAAATGTCATTCGTTTTCGAGTTACAAGCCGTCCAAGTTCAAGTTTTTATTTTTTGTTTTTTGAATTACTCGCTTACAGGAAAACCGATTTGACTAATATTTGAAAGATAGGCTAAGTCTTCTGCGCTTCATCATTTTAGTAACAATTCACATTGATTGTTTGCCGCTAGAGGGCACTTTACCTACATTGAAAATTGTTTTTTTGTCATAATTTTTTAGTGTTGACAGCTACAGTAGTTTTTGGCATAATTTCTGAAAGACTGATGCCAGGCCTTTAAAAAAGGTGCTCTATATTTACATCGCTAAACCCAACGGTTTAGACGTAAATCACCCTTAAAAATTAAGTGGTAAATTTACTTTTCTCATTTCATTACCACCAGCTACCAGGTAAATAGCTATCAAAGTATACTAGAGCTGTCAGTTTAACATCAAATAAATTCGCTTTTTAAACTATTTAATTTATAATCTTAAAATAACTAATAATGGCTAATCACCAATATTCAAATATCGAATATTGTGATATCCATTTTTGTTATGGAAAAGCAAATGGTAATGCAGAGTTGACAAGAAGATATTATATGGAGAGTTATCCGGAAAGAAATATCCCTCATGCTCAAACATTTTCCAGTGTGCACAGGAGGCTTGCGGAATGTGGTTCCTTTAAAAGTTATAATGGAAATAGGGGAAGACCTAGAACTGCTAGAAACGTGCAACAAGAAGAAAGAGTGCTTGAAATTATTGAAAATAATCCAGGTATTAGTACTAGAAAAATTGGGAATGAAGTGCGGCTCTGTCAGGCTAGTTCATGGAGGATACTAAGAGAAGAACAACTCTACCCGTTTCATTCAAAAAAGGTGCAGGCTCTTTATGACGATGATCGGCCGAGACGGTTGGAAATGTGCAATCAGATCCTAGCTAAGTATGAACACGATAATCGATTAATTGGCGTCATATTATTCACTGACGAAGCTGGTTTCACTCGTGATGGCATAACAAATCTACACAACATCCACACATATGCTTACGAGAACCCAAACAATGTGGTAGAAACGAAACATCAGCGTAGATTTTCACTAAATGTGTGGGCAGGGATAATAGGAGATTACCTTATTGGTCCTCATTTCTTTGATGGCCCATTAACTGGTGAGGTATACTTAGATTTTATCCAAAATCGTCTCCCATTGTATCTGGAAGATGTGCCATTGGAAGTAAGGGCCAACATGTGGATCCTCCAAGACGGAGCTCCGCCCCACTTTAGTATACGTGTCCGACAGTATTTGAATGCAACGTATCCTGAGCGATGGATAGGACGAAGTGGACCATTGGCATGGGCAGCGAGGTCACCAGACCTTAATCCTATGGATTTTTTCTTTTGGGGTCATTTGAAACAATTGGTGTACGATATTCCAGTAATCAACGTCGAGGATCTTCGCTTCAGGATAATCGAAAAGTGCCAAATTATTAAAGAAACACCAGAAATTTTTCATCGAGTTAGGCGACATTTTTTGAAGAGTGTTAGGAAATGTATGGAAGAAAATGGGGGATATTTTGAGAATCTTTTTTAGTTTGTTTAGTACTGTTTCATTAATTTTTATCAATTAAATGTATATCGCAATAATCCATAATATGAATATTTACTGATTAGCCATTATTAGTTATTTTAAGATTATAAATTAAATAGTTTAAAAAGCGAATTTATTTGATGTTAAACTGACAGCTCTAGTATACTTTGATAGCTATTTACCTGGTAGCTGGTGGTAATGAAATAAGAAAAGTAAATTTACCACTTAATTTTTAAGGGTGATTTACGTCTAAACCGTTGGGTTTAGCGATGTAAATAAAGAGCACCTTTTTTAAAGGCCTGGCATCAGTCTTTCAGAAATTATGCCAAAAACTACTGTAGCTGTCAACACTAAAAAATTATGACAAAAAAACAATTTTCAATGTAGGTAAAGTGCCCTCTAGCGGCAAACAATCAATGTGAATTGTTACTAAAATGATGAAGCGCAGAAGACTTAGCCTATCTTTCAAATATTAGTCAAATCGGTTTTCCTGTAAGCGAGTAATTCAAAGAACAAAAAATAAAAACTTGAACTTGGACGGCTTGTAACTCGAAAACGAATGACATTTTGAAAAAAAATTATATGAAGCTCTACCCTTATTTTGTCAAGTAGAATCACCCCCTTAAGTTTCGTGATCGATTTTTGAATCACCCTGTATATATATATATATATATATATATATATATATATATATATATATATATATATATATATATATATATATATATATATTATTGTAAATATCTGTTTGCAATACTCGACAATAAAACTGGTGGTTATGGAAACAAATCCAGGTTTCCGATTCGTAGATTTTAACTTTAAAGGCGTGGCCTAAAGGTTACTACAAAATACGTCGATCACAAGCATCGCTCTTTTTGGATTCACATTCTTAGGAAGCAACAAGCAACGGCCGTGGCGCATACCAGTTCCAGTACCTCCATACAACAACCACGACGATCTTTTTGAAGAGATCGTAGTCTTCGGCGAACGTCCAGTCTTCGACATTTTAAACTTAAAATCACTTTTTCGGGATCTTAGGGCGTTTAGTAGCTATTACTTGCACTTTGATATTAAAGAACCAAAGATTCAAGAAGACATAATGCGAAATGCACACAAATCCGGATTAAATACGGTGTCTGAGGATTTCCCTTGTATAAAACATAGTGTTGGACTTTCAGGTAGCATCTGCTTACGAACGCCTGAGGTAAGTTTTCGCAACTATAGGGCCCTCAGATACTATAGCTCGAAAGTCGGGTGCTATTTGGGACTGCATACGTGAACTGGCGTTGCAGTAACGGATCACCGACATTAATATCGCGATTCTATTCGAAATAAAACTGAGTTTCCCAATACTCAAACAAACATAACCTCAATTCAACAAAATATGATATAAATTCCTATATCATATTTCTTTCCAGGAAATTTCATTCAAATTTTTCCAATTCAAAATCAACTTTCAATCATTTTATTATTCCTATAATGTTATTTCATGATATTATATCAAACCTTCACTTAGAGAAAATTTCATAATTTCCACTAGTACTATTTTTAGCAACATTGGTTAACCATACTTTTTCACAGCGTTCACTTACCCATACATGTTTTTCGACCACATTCAGTTACCCTTACTTGTTTTGCGAACACAAAACTTCTTTTAATCTGTTCCTTGTTACCCCTACATGTTTTAGTTACTTTATGCGAAAAGCATCTCTCATTTCTCCAATATATTTCGGAACATGAAAACGCCTTGTTTTCGGGATTCTTATCGTTGGGAATACCCGGAAAAAGAGGTCGGTTTTGAAATATCATTCTGGATATTTTTTCATCCTCCTTAGCGAATTTAACTGCGGGAATTGAAAGCAACTTATGACATGGTTTTGAGTGATAAGATGTATTTCTTGCGAGAGTTAAATGGACTGTTTTTACGACGTTACGGAATAGATTACAAGGAAAGTATGTACAGATAGTTATAATTACACACATTACGCGCTAATTAACAAATGGGTAAAAATAACGCTAATGCATTTCATGGCGGACTAAATTCTATTCCTGATTTTCATTTTGCGCATTACATTACATCTCTGTAGCGGATTTTATATTCAAATTTGTAAATTATTTTCATGCGACAAGTTGTACCAGGATTTCTTTTGCGGAAATTTTTATTATAAATTTTCAACTTATTTTCTTTACAGAAAATACCAAACACAAAAAGGCTTATAAACTCAAACACCTGCAAGTTCCCCCCCCCCCCCCCCCCGGCTAAGTGTTATTCACCGTAATGCTTAGCTTACCCAATACTTTAATCTTCTTTTACAGTCTTAACCTTGGAGCATTCCAAGCTCAACATTCATCATGCTTTACGCATAGCCGACAAATGCTTATTTTTGGAAGCAAACTTTACTTCAATTTTCGAAGTAATCAGAAGAAACAACAATAGCCCTATTATCATCCTCTCCCCTTTTGCCCCGGTTTAATAAGGTAGAAAAAACTTAAGTACGGTGTTTACGTTCTAAATCTACCTTCTTTCAACGACAAAAAGCGACCTGGTGGAAATGAACCACGATAACGCTCGTTACAGGACCAAACACGCATCACGATATGGTCTAACAAGATAAATTTGTACTTGGAACGCTTCGCCTGAGATTGTTATGCTTTATGAAGATATCGTATACTATAGCGGTTTTGGGAACAACATCAGACAAGTCTGGCGCTATCGACAACTGACTGAAAACCGGCAAGCTGGATTCGACACGCGTCTGGAAAACAAACCACACCCAATTTTAAAAAAGGAAGTGTTCCTTTATTCGATTATATATATATATATATATATATATATATATATATATATATATATATATATATATATATATGTATATATATGTGTGTATGTGTGTGTGTGTATAAACCCATTCCTAGTTTATCGTCACGCTACATTCGTATGGCTAAAGAGGCCGAATGGAAGTGTTTATGTATCTTTTCTTTTTCTATGTATATGTATTATTAAACTAATTGAAGACAGTTTTTTTTCATTAAACAAAACCCTCAACAAGTTTCTTGTTATTCAGACATCAAATCAATTTCTTTTAAAATATTTCACAAATGTTTCAAAATTATCGAATCCATATTTTACATAATAAACCAAGCAAGATATTCACATTAGATACTGCTTTACAAGGACAGCTTTCAATTTATTTCAAAGGAAAAAAACAATATTTTTCCAGGAATTGTCTCGAGACCACTTAAATTTTTCAACATTTCCAGAGCGTTATTACAAGAAAGATAAAAACGAGAGGTGGTATTACAATTTAAAAACGCCGTTTTTTTTTCTTAGCATCGTATCAGGTGCGTCTAAAATGGCAAAGGTAAACAGTTTTTTTGTTCCTTTCAGGAGATTTAGGATCTACTTTTTCTTTAGAAAAAAATAATGGTACACATTTGCTTTTATTCAGCTATGGTGGTTTATTATCTACGATTCAATTCATTTTCCCCCTGTCCATATAGTATAAAACAATTAAGTATAAATACAAAAATTTATTAATACGTTTTGGACAAATACCATATACAAATAAATATTGTAAATAAACAAAAAAAATAACCTTAAATATTGGAAATCTTAGTTAAAAAGATTAAGAGAAAATGTAAAAATTGCATCTAATTAAAAAATCTGCATTATTCTCGTGTTAAAAAGTGCGGAGCACTCCAAACTATGGAAAGATTCCGGGTCCGACAGATGGCGACAGTACCTTATTAAATGGAATCGCCTACCATTCTCCCTTAGACGTTGATTAACTCATTGAAATCTTTTCTGATCTGGAAGAGGACGGTTAGGTAGTCTGTCGTGATATAACCTCTTGGCATCCTAAGCAATGCAAAACGCAATACCATACATCAAATGCATATACCATATTTCGAATTATTTGACAATTAATTTTACCACGAAATCTAAAAATCAGTAAATTAATATCCAAGTAAAGAATCAACGATCAACGATGTGAAAGTTGACAAGTTCTAAAATGCAAAATATTTATTTTTTTCGTGCCTAGTAACGTTTTTAACAAGAATACTTTATTTTTGCTGGCGATAAAATAAAACGTACATTTTTTGCGAACCTAGGTCGTACTGCAATTCACTAAATTAGACATTTTTAACTAAAGAGGTAAACCCTAATTTTGAATCAAATTGGATCAATTTGAACGCCAAATAAATGATGTAAATAAAATGACGTTTTTTCGAAAATCGTTTGGATTAGCGACATGAATGAAAAGTACTTCATTGTAAGTCAATAGTTAAAGGTGTGTAAAAACTTTTCTTATCATACAGGGCGTAAAAAAATGAAGTCATGAGTGTCACAGCTAGTACGTCCCTGCAACACTTTCTTGGAAAGTAATTTGAAGGGTCTTACCTGGTTGATAGATAGATAGATAGATAGATAGATATTTATTTGTGTCACAATTATTACAATTTTACACATGTCAAAATAAACATGTAAAAATAAAAATACCTACAAGATACAATAACAATCACACTCACAAACTTATGAGTTAAAAGATGCATCAAATCGGTAGTTTTCAATAAACAACAAAATATTAATTCCCTATCACATCAACATATTTCAACAAAACACTAAGTCTGCACTAATAAAATCGTCAAGTGAATAAAAGCTATTTTGCATCAGTATATTTTTAACTTTGCTTTTAAACAGATCAAATGATAGGCTCTTTAGATGCAAAGGAAGCTTGTTGTAAAATCGAGGAGCATAATAAATGACAGAATATCGAATCTTAGTCAGACGTACAAAGTCAGGTGCCATGAGTATTGTAATGGTGAATGTCACTATGCAGTGCAAATTGTTCCCGTCTTTCATGGATCCATAATAAACATTTAAATATATATTCTGATGGCAATGTCAAAATGTTTAGATTCTTGAATTGGTTTTTGACGTCTACGCGAAAGCGCAGCCCCATAATAATTCTAATGGCCTTCCGTTGCAGACTGAAGAGTTTGCCAGTATGTCCCCAGATAAGAATTTCATATGATAGATGGGTGTGGATGAGGCTGAAGTAAGCGCTCATACATGTTTCATGATTTGCAACTCGCACCAGATTTCTCAAAAGAAACAAATTCTTTGAAACAGTCTGCCGATGACCAATCAGCTGTTTTTGAGTAAATATGACATTTTTAGTTTTATTACCATTGAGACACAACTGACTGACATCAAATCACAGCGAGGCCCCCGACCGTACCTCAAGCATCGTTAGCCGAAGGCTCGCTAAATCAGGGTTCCTATTAGCCAAAGTTGTGTCATCGGCATACAACACAACCCCGGAAGAAGAAGGGACACTATTTGGTAGATCGTTTATATATATTTTGAACAGGATAGATCCCAATACCGAGCCCTGCGGCACCCCGACGCTCACTACACCGGTCTCTGAAAGATTATCATTATAATAAACACATTGAACTCTATTTTTTAAATAAGACCTAATTAGAGAGAGACTTGAAGAACCAAAACCATAGTGTTTCAATTTTGTTAGAAGAATATCATGTGAGATGCAATCGAAAGCCTTGCTGAGATCACAAAATGTAATCCCAGCGGAGCCACCACTCTCAAATTCAGACACAATGGTGCGCACCAAATCAAGAACAGCCAATTCAGTGCCTTTTTCCGCCCGAAAGCCAAACTGAGAAGGGTCAAAGATATTAAAGGTTTCCATATAACCGTAAATTTGCTTTAGGATAATCTCAAAAACCTTTGAGACCACCGGAATAATGCTTATGGGCCTATAATTCTGATAATCATCAATAGAACCTGTCTTATGAACAGGAATAACTTTAGATTTTTTAAAAGAGTCAGGAAATAAACCAGTCTTGACACATTTATTAAATAATATTGTTAGTGGGGATATATTGAGGTTTTTGATAGACTTAACCATTCTGACATTAATGTTATATATATATATATATATATATATATATATATATATATATATATATATATATATATATCCCTACTGTCCGAACTTTTGAGACTATCCATGGCTTCCCTAACCTGATTCGGGGTAATATCGCGGCAATCAAACTGAAATGCACACTCGGAAAGAAAGTGAGTAGGTGAAGTTTTTGATTGTTTTATATTCTTTATAAGCTCGAGTGGTTGATGTACTAAAACGTTATTCATCTTATCAGTGTCTAATACATCGGAATAAGCCACTCTCTTCTTTAACGGTCGAGAATACATCATATTAAAAAAAATTAAAATATTCCTGGTAATTCAATAATTATGTGTAAAAAACTTGATTCCATTGCCGATCTTTGGGATTCCATATCTCTAAAGAGGAGGCCTATACGAAAAAAGCTTATATTCGGGAGATTTCCCACATTTTTCCGGACACCCTGTGTATTTATGTAATGAAATAAGATACATGGATTAAAATAAACGTATTTATTTTTATATTATGAGTGCGTTGGGAGATTTTCCACGTTTTAGATATAAGATATCTAATAAAATTAAATGAAATGTATTACCGTACAACAGTGGGAAATTTTAAATTTCCTTTTACAAAAAAATCTCATTCGTTACGTTGCTATGTAAATTTAAAATCAAAGCAAAATGTTCCATAAAAAACAATCGACAATAAATTAAATGTCTGGTTATTTTCAGTAAATATTACTCTCAACAATACTCTAAGCATGCCTCCAATAATACTTAAGAAACATCTCTATATAATTCCTTCTTTCGAGCAGGTCCCAGACACTTAATGAAAATATAAATAAATCCACCTGAGCCTTCAATTTTTTTTCTCAAGAAGGACGTCCCTGCTGTAATCCTACTTTCCCTTAGGTAAAGTTTTTAGTTCCCTCACATTTAAAAGTCAGTCAAGGGAAGATTTCTCATTAGGGCGTATTGCTGGATTTTCTGAATTTTATCAAGAACTCGTTTCTTCCAGATATTTATGTTAATATATTTAAATTATATGTAATCGCTGGATTAAAGTTGATTACTTTTACATTTTGGAGTTATATTGGATTTCTTTGACTTTTCATTGATAAAGAATTAATTCTTTTAAATCTGAATACTGAATGACTGAACGGAAAATATAAAAGGAGCTTTCGATTTAGATTTTTTACTGCCAGATACATTAAAAAGGTTTTAAAAAGAACAAAAACCTTAAGATAAGGATTTGAAATCGTTAAATGGAATAGTTGTCTACCGAAAATAAACAAAAATTTTCCATTTTTGCCGATTATATAGGGTGTTAAAACAAGAATTTTCCTAAATTTATTGTTATTTAAAAAAAAAAGTTCCTTACAATAAAAGTCTAAATTCTAATTACTCTATCAAAAATAATATAAAATAATCAATCAAAAAACTATTAAGTGTTAGCTAAAACGGGTTTTAAAATTAAAAAAAAATACCTATATCTACTAAAAATTATGTGGTAACGTCGCAACAATTATTAATAATCGTATAGTAAAGGAGTGCAGGACAATTTGAATGGAAACTCTTTTCTTTCAGCAAATCAAATTTGAGATATATCTTTCTACAGCCTCTAAATTGATACAGTTTTGGTGGGGTTAACAAGGATTATTTAACCATTTTAATTTCCTTGTCCAAATTAAAACTAATCAAATAAGAAATGTAAGTGGCTTTAACTTAATTAATTTAAATAGAACACTATACTTTTTAACTTTCCAGAAAATGTACCTTTTAAATACCTATCGAAAGGTATAAGAGTGTTCTATAGCCAAGTCTTCGCATTTTCGCAGAATACGCCAAATAATCGTTTTCTGTACCATTTTCTGTTTTCTGAATAGATGTTGTAATGTATCTAGTTGCCTATGGCATTTAGAAACGTCAAATTATTGATTTAATCTGTCAGTTCAGTCGGTAAAACCTGTTGCTATAATAGCGATATTATTTTTTGTAACTGCTAAACTTCATTTATTAAATTGAATTATTTAAATATTAAGTAGGGTGCTGGCTTTTACTTGATGGAAATTCATATTCAACGATGAATGAAAGACGAATATTTGTCAAATTTCCACTATATTTAACAGTAGCGTTTCGCGAACACTATAGTTTCATCAGAAGTTCTATTTTAAATGACAAAATATTTGGTTACTTGAAAAACTTATACCTAGATTTACAATAATGAATAAGTGCAATACCCTAATTTACCTTTTATTACCTATTATTTAAATTATTGGGAAATTCACACTGATTTTTGTTAAAAGATATTTAGCAGGGGCGAGGTGTTGATATCTGTTTGGTCATTTAATAGATTACCTGTGTTCTTTAATCGATTTATTTCTATGGCTTCTAAGAAATTCAGTTTATAACCTTTCCTTTCTATATGGAGAATTTCAAAATTATCGTCTAATTGATGATTTTGTTCTATTAAATGATTTGCGTATGAAGAACTGTTTTTATTGTGTAAAAAATAATTTTTGTGTTCCTGAATCATTTTTTTAAACGATCTGCCTGTTTGGTCTATATATACTTTTGGGCAACTTCCGCATTTAAGTTTATAGACCCCAGACTTGTTATTTTTATTTGTTTTTGTTTTATAATTTTTTAAGCGTTTTCCTATTGAATTATTTGTTTTGAAGGCTACCCCAATATCTTTTTTATTCAGAAACATTTTAATTGATGATTTACCAAAATATGTAAAGCGGTAAAGTTGCGTTTTTTGTTTTCTTGTGCTATAGGATAAACTTCTTGTGTGGCTTTCTTTTTTTAATTTTTTTACTAAAATTGAGTTGACCATTGATGGTAAGTAACCATTGTTAAGTGCAACTTGTTTAACCCAATTTAATTTTTTATTAAAATTCTCTTAAGATAGGGAAATGCTAATAAGACGATGAATAAAACTATGGTAAGCCGCTAATTTATGTTGTTCTGGGTGAGATGAAGTTCTATGTATGGTTGTATCCATATGTGTGGGTTTGTGAAAAATTCCAAAAGAGTGTTTATTTAAAACTTTAGTAATCAAGAAAATTTATTGAGTTGTTTTCTTCTTTTTCCATAGTAAATTGAATATCTTGGTGGATTGAGTTAATAACATCTAAAGATTTATTAAGTTGTCGATCTGTGCCTGTGAAACACCCTAATATGTCATCCACATATCTGTATCAGTACAAGAAATGTTGGCTTATGTGGTTATTAAATATTATTTTTTCTATATTGTCCATAAAAATCTCTGCTAACAGTGGGCTTAAAGGGCTACCCATAATCAATCCTTCTTTGCTTTTGTAGACTTTATCATTAAACGCAAAATAGCTTTGGTTAAGGCAAGCCTCTAATAAGTTTAAAATATCATTTCTTATAATCAAGTTTGCTTTATTTTTGTTCAATAGATTTTCTACTAAAGAGAGCGCTTCTTTTGGTGGAATACTTGGGAATAAGTTCTTAACATCAAAATATATTAGTTTAACATTGTCTGGTAAAGTTAGGGTTTTTATTTTGTTGACAAGTTCCATTGAATTTTTTATACTATATGTTGGTGTGAAGTTGCAAAAGTATTTTATTTTATCTATTAGGAATGATGAGACATTATATGCTGGTGCAGACATGTAGGATACCACTGGTCTTATTGGATAATCTACTTTATGTAGTTGGATTAGTGAATATAACTGAGGTACTACTTACAATGAACCCTCACATAGAACTTCTGATGAAGCTACAGTGTTAGCGAAACGCGTCAAGTTTTTTAGTTAAATATAGTTGAAATTTGACAAATATTCGTCTTTTATTCATCGTTATTTAAATATTGTTGTGATATTGCTTTGTCAAAATGAAGATTTATCCAAAGGAAGAGCGTATTGATATGATTTTTGTCCTTGGAGAATGTCGTCAAAATTGTTTGTTGGCTTGTCGAGTATATGTTCAAAGATTTCCTCAAAGAAACCATCCTAAATCTGCCCTTTTTATGAGACTATTAAACTAGTTTCGGGAAAGTGGAATTGTCAAGCTGTTATAAGGAAACCTGTCACTAAGGATGAAGGAAATGTTTTTACTATGCTTGGTTCAGTGATCGAAAATACCAATATTAGTCAGAATCATATATCTGAAAATACTAACATTAGACAAGCAAGTGTTTCAAAGATTCTTAACAAATACAGATTTCATCCTTATAAAATCCAGCTTTGTCAAGAGCTTCTTGGAAATAATTTTGATAACCGAACTGAATTCTGCTTGTGAGTGTTAGATAAAGTGGCAGAAAATAAACACTTTTTTGATAATGTGTTGTTTAGTGATGAATGTACTTTTTCTAATAATGGTTTCGTGAATAGACACAACTTCCATTACTATTCTGATTCAAATCCGCATGAATATAGATTTATGAGAAACCAGAATAGATGGTTGGTTAATGTGTAGGAAGGAATACTGGGTCCATACTTAATTGGACTCTTTTTTTTTTAAGGGCCTTTAAATGGTTTGATGTTTCGTGATTTTCTTTTACACCAACCGCCAGTGTTATTGGGAGATGTTCTTTTAAATATTAAAACAACTATGCGGCTTTAACTGGATGGAGCTCCGCCTTATTATCATTGTGAAGTTCAGTAGTTTGTAAATAACAACTTTCTAGCCAGGTGGAATGGAAGAGTCGGATTTCAAAATTGGCCCCCAAGATTTCCGGACTTAACTCAGCCAGATTCCTTTTTATGGAAATACATAAAATGAATTGTCGACAAAGCCCCCCCCCCCCCCCCCCCGACAACACCACAAGATATGAAAATACGCATAAGAGGCGCTTTTCAAACTGTAAACCGGCAAATGTTCAAAAAATAAAATGGTACAGAAAACAGTTTTTTGACGTATGCTGTGAAAACGCGAAGACTTAGCTATAAAACACCTATATACCATTAGATAGGTATTGTCGCAGATGGTGGCACACTCAGAATCTGGTTTATAGGTTCCGATGCAGAAAAGTTTAAATACGAGTATGTAGATGTAGAAAGTGTACCAAAGGTGTCATAGTAGTAGTTATACAGGCTTACATTTATTTAATATTCTACAAGACTTTTTAGAAACAAATGGACTGATACTGGATAATTGTAGGGGGCAGTCTTATAACAACGCTGCTAATATGGCGGGTTACTACAAAGGTGTACAAGCAATACTAAAACGAAAAAAATAAATATGCGGATTATGTACCGTGTGCTGCGCATTCCCTTAACCTAGTTGGTAAAGAATCTGTTAAAGTTGCAACCGAAATTGTGAACTTTTTTGGAGTAGTGCAAAAAATATACGTTTTCTTTTCATGTTCGACCCATAGATGGGAACTGTTAAATCGTAAAACAAAACTAAAATTTACGTTAAAAAGTTTAACCCAGACCAGATGGTCTTGTCACTATGATGCTATCAAAGCTTTAAAAAAAAATTATGATGATATTATGAAAATTTTAAAAAGTTTTAGCGAAAATGAGGATGAGAAAGTTGATTTGCAATTTTGATTACTTTTTGGGAAGAAATTTTGGAGAGATTTCATGTAGTAAATAAAAAAATATAGAGCCCTGTTTTAGATATTTGTGAAAGCAACAGGTTAATTATTTCATTAAAAGAGTTCGTGTACAATATACGACACCATTCAGATCAGAAGCTAAAAGAATACGAAGAGAAAGCTAAATAATTAATTACTAGTGTGGAAACAGACTACAGTGATGTTAACGAGAGACACAATACTTCAAAATTTGCAGATAAGTCTAGAAATAAAGTCTCAGTGTACGGCGCAGAAAAATTTAAAAGAGACATGCTAATCGTTGCATTGGATAAGCTGATTATGGATTTAAATGAAAGAAGCCGTCTATGAGACAATCAGCAAAAAATTCAATTTTTTAATGGATTTGCAAGACAATAATAAGGAAAGCATAGATCTGGAATGTGTACGTAATATTGTTGATTATTATCCAGATAACGTAGATGAACATTTAGTGAATGAGTGCATTCAATTAAAATCTTACTTACTACGGTCTAAGCCAGAGTCCTACACCTCTTGCAGTGAAATTTTTATGCTAATTTATGAAAAAAAATTTGTTGGTGTTTTCCCAAATTGCTATATCATCTTAAAGATTTTTTTGACATTACCGGTCACTAGGTGTGAAGCAAAGCGCTCTTTCTCCAAGATGTCGTATATAGAAAACTAATATAAGACAACAATGTGAAATGCTCGACTAAATCATTTGTCAATTCTTTCCATAAAATATGATTTAACAAAGAATTTACAACGTGATGAGCAAATAAAGGAATTTGCAGCACGAAAATGCAGAAAGGTTGATTTATAATAATGTCGTAGAATTGCTGTTTGTACTGTACAGGGTGAGTCAACGATTGGATGAAGTAAGTTTGTGCCTTTTCGGTGAAATTAACAAAGAAACTATATTTATTGTTTGATACAGTTTATTTTTACGCAGATTTTAAAAATATTTAGGACTCTACAGGGTGAGCCAAAAAACTAGCATAAAGTTGTATTTTTTTAAATAGAAACCCTATTTACGAATCGTATTTTCGATTTAGCTTATAATTTTAAATCTTTTTTATTAAGGGCTTACTATAACAAAACCTTATAGTTTCTGAGATAATTAAGTTTAAATAAAAAAAGTCACATTTTCAAGCATCAATTCAATCCTAAATAACGTTTTCAATTTTGTGACAAATGTATTCAAATTTGGAATTTAGCAAGGCCAAGGACAAGTTAACATAATTTTTACCTAATATTTGCAATAAAAGCTACAGGGTGTTGAACACATCGGCTCAAATTTGAAGAAGTTTAAATGAAAAAATATTTTTTTTTAAATGGTACACCCTTTATATTTTCATGTTATTTAATAGAGTAATAAAAACCCTAAAAGTTTTGTTCAATATATCTTATACCTATTTATAATAGTTTTTGAGATATTTCAGTTTTTCTTATTTTCCATACTTTTTTACAGAAATAGTCTTCATTATCATAGTAGCCATGCCAAAAACAATGTAAAAGAACATTTTTTTGTGTGTTAAATTTATAACCGTAATCGCTTCTTTTGGTTTTTATGTAGTGTAGTTTGGTTTTTTTTTGCATTCATCTTATATTGTAAAATGAATTTTCCGAAGAATGAGTTAATAGATATGATTTATACAATAGGAGAGGCTCAAAAAAATTGCCTTCTTGCTCAAAGAATTTACAAAATGAAGTATCCTGATCGACGCCAGCCTAATACCCATACTTTTCAAAACTTAATGCAAAGATTTGATTCTTCTGGTACTGTTGATTATCCAAAACGTAAAGTGGTCAACAAACCAGTAACTAATGAAGAAAAAGAACTACAAGTATTGTTAAATGTTCAGGAAAATCCTTATATTGGTAGCCGTCAGTTAGCAGCATTATAAGAAACATCACAATCCACCGCTAATCGTACTACCAAGAAATATAGGTATCATCCATATCACATGGAATTACACCAAGAATTGCATGGACAGGATTTTGAAAGTCGTGTAAACTTTTGTCGTACAATAAATGCGGAGATTCAATTAAGTCCAAATTTATTATGCAAGGTAATGTTTAGTGATGATGCTACTTTTAGAAGTAACGGTGCCGTAAATAGACGCAACATGCATTATTATGCCACAGAAAACCCATTTTGGATTAGAGAGGTGCAACATCAAAACCACTGGTCATTAAATGTTTGGTGTGGTATTCATCATAATCGAATTATTGGACCCCACTTTTTTAATGAACCACTAAATGGCCATAGTTACCTGAACTTTCTACAAGAAGAACTACCCCAACTGCTTCAAGGTCTCGATAGGGATGAGCTCGACAGATTGTGGTTCCAACACGATGGTGCGCCTCCGCATTACCATCGTGAAGTTCGTGCGTTTTTGGACCAACGATATCCGCAAAAATGGATTGGACGTGGGGGTTTCATTGAGTGGCCACCAAGGTCTTGCGACATCACCCCATTAGATTTCTTCCTATGGGGTTATATTAAAAATAAGGTGTATGTTAATCCACCAACAACAGTGGAAGATATGCGAAACACTGTAGAACAATAACGCCACTAATTTTGTCCAGGGTCCGAGAAAATCTGCAAAAAAGACTAAATTTGTGTATTGTACAAGAGGGTCCTTTATTCGAATACTTATTAAAAAGAAATAATTAATCTCAGTATTTAATAGGTAATTTTTTTGTTTCAATTTAGTATAAAAGTAAATATGTATTTGCCTTGTCGTTATTGTTGTGTTAATTTTTTCACATTCTGTAAAAAAGTATGGAAAATAAGAAAAACTGAAATATCTCAAAAACTATTATAAATAGGTATAGGATATATTGAACAAAACTTTTAGAGTTTTTATTACTCTATTAAATAACATGAAAGTATACAGGGTGTACCATTTAAAAAAAAAAAGATATTTATTTATTTAAACTTGTTTAAATTTGAGCCGATGTGTTCAACACCCTGTAGCTTTTATTACAAATATTAGGTAAAAATTATGTTAACTTGTCCTTGGCCTTGCTAAATTCCAAATTTGAATATATTTGTCACAAAATTGAAAACGTTATTTAGGATTGAATTGATGCTTAAAAATGTGACTTTTTTTCTTTAAACTTAATTATCTCAGAAACTATAAAGTTTTGTTATAGTAAACCCTTAATAAAAAAGATTTAAAATTATAAGCTAAATCGAAAATACGATTCGTATATAGGGTGTTCTATTTAAAAAAAATACAACTTTATGCTGTCCTAGTTTTTTGGCTCACCCTGTAGAGTCCTAAATATTTTTAAAATCTGCGTAAAAATAAACTGTATCAAACAATAAATATAGTTTCCTTGTAAATTTCACCGAAAAGGCACAAACCTACTTCATCCAATCGTTGACTCACCCTGTACATAAACACTAACACTTATTAAATAAATATTTTTTTTCATTGTCAATTTTTTTTCCTATACCGTATACCTACATCACTATAGAAAATAGTTTCTTAACAAAATGACAATTAGTTGAATAATTAATAGGCCCCCGAGTAGTATTAGCCCAGGGCCCCACAAATTGACGATCCGCCCCTGTATATATAAACAGTTTATTTCCCGCAAATACGACTCTGACCTCTCTCCATATGCGTTTCGACTACCTCATGGTCTCGTCAGTGGAGCTGTATCGAACCGAGAGCAAGATTCGCACGAAACAATTATTTATATAAAACATGTTGCGAATATTGCTCTCAGTTCGATACAGCTCCACTGGTGAGACCATAGTGCGTATGGAGAAAAGAAGACCAGAGTTGTATTTACAAGAAATAAACTGTTTATATATATATATATATATATATATATATATATATATATATATATATATATATATACTTTCCTTTATCTGATTGAAAGGAGAATATGTATTCATTAGCAACTATATAAACTGTTATTATATATTTGAAATTATCACCTCTTGAGCACCAAAAAGGGCTCGCCGTTTTTCTCTCTACCTATAAATTCCTCTGAATTATTATTACAAAAAAATATTTCGTCCCAGGCATTTTTCCCTGCGTCAAACACATTACTAAAAATAATAAAAAACTACTTGTGTTGAGCTCTAAGTATAAAAACGGGACATCAGTATCACTGAACTTTTTATTGCTCTATTTTTTGGCCTCGCCGACAAGTAGGCACCACTGGCCTAGTTAGTAAATCTGCCAGAAATATGGGCTTCTCGCCGAGGCAAAGGGAAAAAACGAACTAGAAAATATAGTGCGTTTCGGTGCTGAAAATCAGTTATTATGCTATTTATTTTTCTACGATTTATTATAGGTTTTATAGATCGCTTCTTTTATGGATACAGCTTTTTAGAGTAATTACTGAATAAATTAAACCCCCCTAAATTTTTAAAGTAATGAAAAACTTTTAAGTAATCTATGAACTTTTTTAATCATTCTTACAAATAACCTCATCGTTATTTCAAGACAGGGGACTCCAACCTGCTGTCCGCGGATCAACACCACCAATGCAGCTCAAGATAATTTACTGTCACTGCAGTGGAAAATTTACAATATAAGTAAATCATACACAGGAATAATGCTGGACAACAACTAAATCTTACTATTCTTGGTGTGCTGAAACTAAAACTAAACTTATCATTTTAATATTAGTTCAAATTTTAGGCAAATATATGTTTTTCGCGAAAAATAAATGGCTGCAAGAAGAATGTGAAGAAATAGAAGAGTATCAGAGAAAACATGATAGTTTTAATATGCACAAAAAGATAAAAAAGATAACTCATAGTAACAGAAAGAGAGAACCGAAACTACTTGAGAATGTAAAAGGCAAGCTAATCTTAGACACCCAAGTGAAACTTAAAAAATGGACAGAATACATCAAAGACCTGTTTAAGGACAATAGAGTAGAGCAGATGGAGATTGAAGTAGAAGATAACGAGGCATTAACGATACTGAAAGATGAAATAAAAGCAGCTATAAAAACAACAAAAATGGAAAAGCACTAGGTCCAGATCAAATCCCAGTGGAAATCTTAAAATGCATGAATGATGGATATATTGTTAGATCTGTTCAACACAGTATATAAAACGGGGAATATACCCAGAGAATAGTTACTCTCCACCTTTTGCGCTATTCCAAAAAACAAAAATGCAAAAGACTGCAGCGAATATAGAACAATATCTTTGATAAACCATGTACTCAAGGTGTTTTTAAAAGTAATACACGGACGCATTTATAAAGAACTTAAAAAGGGGATAGATGATAGTCAGTTTGGATTCAGAAATGGTATAGACACCAGAGACGCGTTGTTTGCACTTAATGTGCTTTCACAGAGGTGTATGGATATGAACACCGATATAGACATTTGTTATGTTGACTTCCAGAAGACTTTTGATAAAATTAGACATGAAAAACTAGTCGAGATTCTAAGAAGAAAAAACATAGACAACAAAGATTTAAGAATAATAACTAACCTATATTGGAATCAACGCGCACAAATAATAGTAGATAACGAAACAAGTCCGGAAATTGAAATAGGAAGAGGAGTGAGACAAGGATGCATTTTGTCACCCCTACTATTCAATGTGTACAGTGAATCGATTTTCGAAGAAGCACTGTTAACGAAAAGTAAGGGAATAATAATAAACGGAAGAGCTGTAAAAAACATAAGATTTGCAGACGACACTGCTATCATAGCTAGCTCCGCTGAAGAACTCCAAGAACTAGTAAACGAAACAAATAACGTTTGCGAGCAATATGGATTAAAAATGAACATTAAAAAGACTAAATATATGGTAATAACTAAAAAACAAATCATGCAAACAAGCATAAAGTTGTGAGGTGTGAATTTAGAAAAAGTGCAAAAATACAAATACTTGGGCACACGTTTAACAGCAAATAATGAACAAACAACAGAAATAATAACGAGAAAAGAAATGTCAAGAGGTGCGTTTGTAAAACTGAAAACCATTCTGTTCAGCAGTGACATCACTCTAGAACTAAGAATGAGAATTTTAAGATGTTATGTATTTTCAGTGCTGCAGTATGGGTTGGAAGGCTGGACACTAAAACAAGAACACATAAATAAACTGCAAGCGTTTAAAATGTGGTGTTACAGAAGGATGTTGAGAATATCTTGGACGGAGAGAAAAATAAACATAGAAGAATTGCTAGCGATGGACCAAAACTATGAAATAATTAACACCATAAAAATAAGGCAACTGCAATATCTTGGACATATAATGAGAGGCCAGCGATACGAGTTGCTTAGATAGATCATGAAGGGTAAAACAGAAGGAAGAAGAAATATCGGAAGAAGAAGAATTTCATGGTTGAGAAATTTGAGAGAGTGGTTCAGCAGAACTTTTTCGAGTATCGGCAAATAGAGTGAGAGTGGCAATGGTGATATTCAACCTCCGATAGGAGATGATGACACCTGAAGAAGAAGATGTTTTCCTCAAATTAAGGAAATTTTGCACATCTTGGCAATGCCGCATATACGACCCTTTAGGGCTTAAAATAAAGGAGATAGCAACTTAAATCCATGGAAATCGACTTTTATAGCTACTTTGTACTGAACAGTACCTGTATAAAAACAAATGACAAACGGCACTATTATGGAATTAAATAGAAAATTCCCGAATATTCTCTCTAAAAATGTAAAAGCCTTATTTGGGTATATAAGCAACTATAAAACGGAGGGGTTTAGTCACCTAAGTTTTAACACAAATCAGGGGTTGTTAGCGAAGTCCCGTCAAACCTCCCGACTAGAATGAAAACTCTAGCTACCTCACCTTTCTTCTCGTTTACTGGGATAGACGGGAATGAGTGAAGCTCAGAGTTAAGAAATGAGCCAATTAGAAAGAGGTTATCAAGTAACACTCGTCCTCAACTTTTAATTAACTTTTTATTCATTTTTTTTATTGTTTTCCGCAAGTCAAGTTCGGGATTATTTTCTCTCCACTGTCACGTTCGGGATTTGTCAAGATCGGTATTCATAACTTTATAACCAACACGAAGTTGACTATTAATCGCAATATTAGGTTATATCCACTTTGTCACGTTTTGGTAATTATTTTAAATCAGGACGCGTCGGTCCAGTAACTCGTACGCGCCGCTGACCTCGTCTTTTTATCGACGGTGTCAATTTCAGGAATTTAGATACATGCACGATCTTTATTTTCTATAGAATGTTATGTTGACAAAGACAACCTACTTTAAGAACCACGACCTGCCTAAAAAATACAACACTCAACGTGGCCCTCGAGAGCTAAGCTCAATCGGAAAAGGACAAGTTAACTCCAAAAGAGCAACCGTAATGTCCTTAATTATGCCGCTGCCTTTTCGCTTTTATAGCAGTGGTGACGTCGCGTTCTAAAATCGGGGAAGTACTGAGTTAAAGCATCGCCACCGTGTCGTTGAATGTCTGGGTTTCCCCGCAATCGAAGAATTGTAGTTTTAGCACTCTATGCCGTATTATTTAATTTATTTAGGGAGCTCGAGACATATTAAATATGAAATTTAATATTTAGTCGTAAAATAAGCGTATATACACAACAATGAGTAATAAATATTACTGTTTCATATCCATAAAAACTCATCAATATAAATATAAAATGATCGTCTGATTCATGGCAATATTTGCTTTGTAAAATTAAATAAATTAAAAAAAGGAGGGATTAAAATCTTACACCCGTATTTTACATTTACTATTCAACACGGCAACACTGCATCTTCACATGTCTTGCTTTTTTACTAATATTTACTATAACAAAACTTATTGAATGAGTTGAATTTAATACTTGGAAATTTTTCATCTTGCACTCTCGCCAAAAACAGCAAAAATATTTGCCAAGACGTCCATAAGTTTTGTGTTTATTTAGTCAATGCTGATATTCATAATGAAACTGAACATTTCGTCTATAATTAAATGGATTTATCCCTTTTTCCTCCTTCGTAAAATCTCGCATCCCTACGCGGACGGTATTTTAAAGAATAATAATCATTTGGTTGGTTGTGGCCCTGTTGTAGGCCGTAACTACGGCCCTGCCCATTATTTATTGCAATTAAAAATTACCCTGACCTCCAGGAATTCCAAGGTACTCAAAACTATTTGATAGAATTGAAAGGAATTTCAATAATTCCACCGTAATATTTCCTATTGGCGGTGTTGCCCATAATCTTCCCTCTGTAATGGTCTTTAAGAGCATTGCGAGAAAAGTAACAGCTTCTCGTATCTCCATTAAAACAACATAAACCGGAGTAATTAACGGATTATAGTCATGTTATTTCCCTGATGGGATAAACAGATGAGCAAAACGAAATCAAAGTGCGTTTAATCAAAACCATTTCCGAAATTTATTTTAATTGAAAGTTAATTAAATTAGACATATGTTTGCATTATAAACAGTTTAAGGGGATTATTGGGAAATTAAATTTAATAATTGCAGGGAATTATTTGTGTATGGATTTAAACGGGTTGAATAAATATATATGCAGGGTGGCCCAATAGTATGTCAGAGTTTAATAGCTCCGTTATTATAATAATGAGAACAATATAAAAGTTGTAGAGAATTAATCTGCCTGCATTTCAAAAATATTTTTGGTTATACAGGTTTGTATGGATAAGTATTGGAGCAAAAAATAGATTTTTATACATTTGCATTCCCCACAAAATTCTCCATACATACCTAAAGAACATGTAAGACTTTCAATAAAAAAAATAGCGTCGAAATCAGCCAAGATAGGCCTAAAGATGCCTTAACAAAAATTAAAGGAAATCTAAATATCTATACAGGATTCTCCGGAAAATTTATGGATCGATTGTGGGAAAACTATAATTAGGAAGATTTTGAAAATTTGACAGTGTACTAACGTGAATGGGGAACAGCCGGCTAAATTAGTTTCATGATGGCGGCAGTTCCAGTTATTTCGGAAGTAGATGTCAACTTGCTTATTTTAAATAAAACACCCTTTATATTATTACATTTTTAATTTCTACGTAAAACTCTAGACATATTTTATGTATAATTGTTTATACTTAAGTCTCACCGTTTTGGACATATTTAAATTTTTATGTCAAAAATGACGTTTGCGGACTAAAACTTAACTTTAAGTTTTTCCTATAAGAAAGTCTTTATTATTTAATTTGGGTTAGTTTTTCTACAGACGAAGATCGACTTAACTAGTCTTTTCATAATATTTTGAAAATTATTAGTACAGTGTGGTCAAAAAAGAAGAATAAAAATTATATTTAAAAAATCGGCAAAAGTCAATTTTTTCAAATAGAAAGTATTTATTTTTATAATTTCATTATATTAAGTATTAAAAATAGGTGTAACTTTGTATAAGGTTGTCTATTCCAAAAATTTGTAATTTTCAAAATATTGTGAATAATTTCTATTGTAAAAATCCTATACGGCTTTTAAGTTTTGTTATTAATTGGCCCTGACGGCGGGGCGTGGCGAAAATAAAGCAATCGAACCCTACAGAATTGTCACTATTTCTTGCCATTTGTCATTCATTAATAATAATCATGCCGATGCGATTAAATTACATGCACGAAGATTATTTAAACTTATTTATTATTTATGGAGAATGTGATATTTCAAGAAAAAAATAAGGTAAACATGTTAATTGTTTGTACACGCTTAAGAAAAAGGCACAAACACAATAATAAAAAGTAATAAAAAACTTACGGCTAATTAGAATTAAATATATATAAAATTAAAGAGTGGGACACACTAAAATAAAAATATATAAAAAAATAAAAAAACATATAAACAACATTAAACAATAAAATACAACAAAAACAATAATTTAAGTAGTAAATTGTGTTTACACTGGTAAACATTACGTATCTAATTCCTAATCAAAGTCAGTGGAACTATCTTCGTTAAAATTAATTATAATTGGTTCCTCTATTTCACCGATTATGAGATCGAGTTCTCACATTTTGTTTTATTCTTTTATTATATGGATTTTCCCAATTTCCCGCAGTAGCTTTATTCAAAAAAATATTTCAAAGGTTTAGTTAAATTACTAATTTTATTAATTGTGTTATTTCCAGCAACTTGAGAGAGATATTTACGTCTCCAACGGACAGTTTCCGGACGATTTATAAGAACAGATTTTCTATCTGGTTTTTCCCAGCAAAAATTAAGTTCTCTGAGCAATTTCCAGAGATCAGTTCTTTTAATTTCAGGTAAATCGCGATCTTCAATGATTTTAGTTAGAATTTTGTAGATGGTGGGGATCTGCTTCTCATAATAAAACGTATATACAACCCCTTTAATTGCAGTTTTCATCTCTTCTTCCAACGAGGTCTTTCGTTTGCCTGTGATCGAATGTGGCTTGGGAGTACTAACAATTCCAGTCGTTTTTTCTCCTTCAGTAATCGGTACATACTAGATTTTACAACTCCTGTCATTATAAACAGTTTAAGGGGATTATTGGGAAATTAAATTTAGTAATTGCAGGGAATTATTTGTGTATGGATTCAAACGGGTTGAATAAATATATATACAGGGTGGCCCAATAGTGTATCAGAGTTTAATTACTCCATTACTATAATAATGAGAACAATATAAAAGTTGTAGAGAATTAATATGCCTATATTTCAAAAATATTTTTAGTTATACAAGTTGGTATGGATAAGTATTGGAGCAAAAAATAGATTTTTATATATTTGCATTCCCCACAAAATTGTCCATACATAGCTAAAAATATGTAAGACTTTCAATAACAAAAATAGCGTCGAAATCAGCCAATATAGGCCTAAAGATGCCTTAATAAAAATGAAAGGAAATCTAAATATCTATACAGGATTCTCTGCAAAATTTATCGATCGATTGTGAGAAAACTATAGTTAGGAAGATTTTGAAAATTTGACAGTGTACTAACGTGCATGGAGAACAGCCGGCTAAAATATTTTCAAGATGGCGGCAGTTCCAGTTATTCCGGAAGTAGATGTCAACTTGCTTATTTTAAATAAAACACCCTTTATATTATTACATTTTTGATTTCTACGTTAAACTCTAGACATATTTCATATATAATGTTTTATACTTAAGTCTCACCGTTTTGGACAAGAACATGCGAGACATTCGCGATCCGATAGTCGAAGAAACAGAAAACAACACTACCGACTGTTGAATGAATGAATAAATGAATGAAAAAGGGGTGGTGATACTAGATCATCGATGCCTAGGCCTCCATTGGACCTTTTACATCCCACCATATCTGCAGGTTATTCGAGGGCGATCGCCTTTACGAATCCAAGCAGCCTCGTTAGTTGAACTTGCCTAACTGCTTCCGGTCACAAAACTATATCTCCGAAATATCTCTGCCTCAGTCCGTTGACTGCTGGGCACCCTCTGAGAACATAGTCAACAGTTTAATCCTCCTCCGAACACCATCTACACGTCGAGTCACCCTCGACACCGATTCTATGAAGATGGCCCCCGAGATGACAATCTTCTGTCAACAATCCCACCACAATTCGCAGCTCCCTCCTTCCCAAGGAAAGAAGCTCCTTAGTATGCCGTGCGCTAGACCCTGCTATCAGTTCCTTCCAGGAGCGCCACTCCATGATTCAATAAATTTGCTTTCCAGCAACGATTTTAATTCCCTTTTGCCAATAGCAATTGGAACAGGTAATATTGGTTGGGGTCTATACGGTTCGATGGCCGAACCCAACTTTGCCAGACGGTCTACTTCCTCATTCCCGCGTATGCCCGAGTGACCCGGGACTCATTCGAGTCTGACTGTGCAGCCTTTCCTTATCATTCCATTTAGTACATCCTTGCACTCAGACACCAGTCGCGAAGTTACGATACTCGACTTCAGAGCCAATATCGCAGCCTTACTGTCTGAGCATTACTGTATTCCTGTCTATGTCCCTCTCACAGAGATGGGCACACTGCAGAATAGCATAAATTTCCGCTGTGGAAATTGTCGCACATTGTCCGAGAGCGTAGTACTCTCTGACTCCTATGGTCCTGCCGAATACTCCAGCTCCAGCTCTTTCATTTTGTCGAGATACATCAGTATGCCACCAGGATCCATTTTCCGAGAGATTTTGTTCTCCTTTCCAATCCTCTCTATTACCAGCTGTTAAAAGGATCTATAAAAGCTAAAAGAAATAGAAGTAAACCAGTTGTTAATAAAATAATGTTACAAAAATTATTTGAGTAAATGTTCAAATTAACGCCCTTGAAGTCCCAAACATGTTTCGCACCTAAGCAGGAACTCTTTAGGGGTGGGTCTTTTTATTAACTGAGAATTAAGTTCTTCAAATGCTATTCTGACGCGCTGCACGCAATCTTCCATAGTGGTAAATGCGGTGTTGTATACTTCATTTTTAATTGTCTTCCAAATAAAAATATTAAGTACTGTTAGGTCGGCGGAGCGAGGTGGCCCAAGATGTAGCCATTCTGTACTAATAATTTTCAAAATATCATAAAAGAACTACTTAAGTCAATCTTCATTTACAAGAAAACTAACCCAAATTAAATAATAAAGACTTTCTTATAGGAAAAATTTATAGTTAAGTTTTGGTCCGCAAACGTCATTTTTGACATAAATCTTGAAGATATTTTAGCCGCCTGTCCCCCATGCACTGTCAAATTTTCAGATTCTTCCTAATTATAGTTTTCCCACAATCAATCGTTAACTTTTCCCTAGAATCACCCCGTTAAGTAGATATATAAATACAGGGAGTCCCATTTGAAAAAACGTGTTAAATGGATTTTGATTTTTTTTGCAATTTTCTTCAAAACGCACCTTGTTCAAAAAATTATATATGCTGATGTGAATTATGAAATATATATATATATATATATATATATATATATATATATATATATATATATATATATATATAGGTCAAACATATACTGTTTTGAAACATAGAATCACCAAACACAGGAGTGATTATAGATTGCAAAAGAGGACATGCACCTTATCGGAACATGTAATCGATGAGGATCACAGGTTTGATTTTGTCAGTATTGAGGTGATCAACAAAGAACAAAGTAATAACAAAAGGAATTTTCTAGAAATGATAGAAATTTATCTAGATGATAACTGCATCAATAAAAGAAAAGATATTGAAAATCTCAGTGTAATCTACTCTCATCTCTTGTCCACTTTAAATAATAGCAATACCAGACAACAAGCCTTCCAGCCTCTTGACTTCACAGTTTCTCCATAATTTTCCACAAATTACGTAAGTGCATATTTGTCACTAACCTATAACAACTACATTGCCAATAGATATTTTACAATTTTGAATGTTTAGAGGGCGAAAGGTTGGGAGACGGTTTTCTAACCTTCTTTGTTCTACATAATAATGTTCATTAATTATTTCTTAATACCTTCTTACAATTATAACAATTTTAAATGTAACAATACTTTTAAAAAAATCACAATTACTCATTAATAATCATAAATCTCATCAATAGTATATATATATATATATATATATATATATATATATATATATATATATATATATATATATATATATATAAAATAATAATTTTATTAATCATACAACTTGAAAATTAAAATTAAAATAAGAGTTCTTGTAAAACATAATGATTCCACATTCAAAATTGCCGCTAAAATAAAATTAGACATTTCTGACATATCCCTTCCACCAAAAAAAGTGTGTTTCAAGGATTTTCTTATCAGATTAAGTTACTTTCAGTACAACTAAAATAACCCATAAAATAGATTTATATATCAGTGTTTAAAAAAATTAAATAAAACCATGTAACAGTAAAATGTGATAATTATGCTAAAATCAACATTTTCTGCATGAATTTTCCGTTTCATTTTCCAAAAGCCATAAATGGACTCAATTTGCACGTAAGTCTTTGAATTTAGAATCATTTTCTTTTTATTATTAAATATCTTATATTGTAAAATTTAAAATTATGATCAACGGAACTGTTCTATATTGTAGCTCTGAAGAAGGAAATAATATACTTCCGAAAGCTTGGCGTTTGTAAAAAACAGAGTTTTATTCAGCCCTAGGACCGCTATCCCAAGAATTTGAGTTTTCCTTTCTAACTAGTCGGTCAAGAACTACTTTTCCCCTTATATATATATATATATATATATATATATATATATATATATATATATATATATATATATATATATATATATATATATATATATATATATATGAAGTAGAATGCGAACAGTAAATGCAAACTTCGTTCCAACCATATCCTTTCCGTGTTAGAGATTGCACAGTTTGAACAAATTGCTAAGGAACATAATTTATCCTATTCCACCACCATCGAGATGATGGACTACCTGTACCACCATACCGGGAAGAAAGTCAAAACTTACCCTCCCCGCCACAGTGACACCGCAGAGGTACATGTTTCGTCTCTATTAGACTCATCAGGGTACCGACATGTATCTGGCTGTGCAAAGGACAGATGAGAAGGAAGCATGCAAATACTGAACGTGACTTCGCCGATCTCCCACCGGATAGCGTATATATGTTTATGCGGTTTTCACGGATACCTCCGTGTGAGCTGCATATAGTTGTACGTTTAGCTGAATGTGATTTCAGCACTACAATGGCATAATGTGGATATATTCACTGCTATTGCATCTCACACGGAGGTATCCGTGAAAACCGCATAAACATATATATATATATATATATATATATATATATATATATATTTATATATATATATATATATATATATATATATATATATATATATATATATATATATATATATTTCATAATTCACATTAGCATATCTGGGGGAGGGGACCATCTGCTTTGTGGATACCAGAACTAACGAACTAACCTTTGTAAACATTGGTGCTCACGACTGGAGGCGCTTCCTAACCAAGAACAGAGACTTCTATAATGAATCTATATTCGTTGATTTCGATAAACTTTGGGTTATTCTAATGGTCGGTAATCTATGAACGTAAATGATTTTAACTATAGATCCCTGGACTGAATGTTCAATTTTTTAAGGCCTACCGTTATCAATATTTTTTGCGATATTTTGACAAATTTCTCCAAAACTTAGTAAATAAAGTGTAAACTTCATTGTGTTCAATCTTGAAAGCGAAAACAAATACAAAGGACCTGACATAGGACTGCGGCACGAACTTAACAAAACTAATTAGCAACATCACATGTTTCTCTAAACTTGCTCAAGATGTCATTCTTGAACTACAAAGAAAGGCTTAAACGTTTTGATTTAGTTGAGTCCAAACAAAGAGCCGACTTGAGCATAGCCAAGCTTTAGTGGGGACCCATAGTTCTTTGCTAGAATGGTCGACAAAGGCAATGCGGCAATACAAAGGAACAATGCCGTTATTTTCGAGAATTGAAATTATGTTTGGTGTGAGGAATGTAAAAATATTTCTTCCTTATAAAATTTGACTAGCAATATAAGGTAAGTTTGAGAATCTAAAGTGTGTAATCGATAACATGGCTTGTAAAGGGACTTAAGAAGTAATTGACATTGCGGACATAATAGGAAATATATATATATATATATATATATATATATATATATATATATATATATATATATATATATATATATATATATATTGTATAAATAACTGCTCAAACTCAGTTTAATTTGGGATAAAAAGAGAAGAAATCAGACACAGGAAGGTTAAATGATATATTTTAATGGTTAATATGCCAGTAGATTTGGGTTAGAATCAGGCGCGGATCCAAGGGGGGGGGGCGATGGGGGCGGTCGCTCCCCCCCCCCCCCCAAGAGCTTTGAGTTTAGGAAAATGGACCCGATTTTTCCTCTTATACTATAGTTTATTCAAGAACTAGAGAGAGTAATAAATCATTTTTACCCATTTTCTCTTAGCAAACTACCTGTGTTCTTTAGTCCGGTGTTTTTAGCAAAATTTGTTAGACACATATATTTTTTATAGGAATGGTTTAGAAATTTTATAATCAAAAATACCGGTCTATAATAATAGACTAAAACGTAGGATTATTCTCTCAAAAAATTCTAAGTTATAATTTAAATACTTGCAAAATATCCATTGTCAAAAATACAAAAAGTTAAACATATATAAAAAAATAAATTCGTCCATATAATAATAAAATATTTTTGGGGCTATCGGTCATTTTATTATTAATTAAAAACATTTTTAGGGTATTTGACGTTTCAGTTTATTTATTTCTTAAACCATCTGCAGAATTACAATTAAACACTAAAAAGGGATTCAAATGTAATTACTTTTTTTATGTTGTAATTAAAATTAGACCTACTTATTTTTATTTCTATTGTACTGATATCTTAATTTAATTTACTTTTATATATGGAAATACCATAGCCCCAAAAAAATAAGATAAACATGTTAATTCTACACGCTTAAGAAAAAGACACAAACACAATAATAAAATAATAAAAAACTTACGGCTAATTAGAATTAAATATATATAAAATTAAAGAGTGGGACACACTAAAATAAAAATATATAAAAAAATAAAAAAAACATGTAAACAACATTAAACAATAAAATACAACAAAAACAAAAATTTAAATAATAAATTGTGTTTACACTAGTAAACATTACGTATTTAATTCCTAATCAAAGTCAGTGAAACTATCTTTGCTAAAATTAATTATAATTGGTTCCTCTATCTCATGGATTATGAGATCGAGTTCTCACATTTTGTTTTATTCTTTAATAAATGGATTTTTCCCAATTTGCCGCAGTAACTTTATTCAAAAAAATCTTCCAAAAGTTTAGTTAAATTACTAATTTTATTAATTGTGTTATTTCTAGCAACTCTACCTTTTACTTGAGAGAGATATTTACGTCTCCAACGGACAGTTTCCGGACGATTTATAAGAATAGATTTTCTATCTGGTTTTTCCCAGCAAAAATTAAGTTCTCTGGGCAATTTTCAGACATCAGTTCGTTTAATTTCAGATAAATCGCGATCTTCAATGATTTTAGTTAGAATTTTGTAGATGGTTGGAATCTACTTCTCATAATAAAATGTATATACAACCCCTTTAATTGCAGTTTTCATCTCTTCTTCCAACGAGGTTTTTCGTTTGCCTGTGATCGAATGTGGCTTGGGAATACTAACAATTCCAGTCATTTTTTCTCCTTCAGTATTCGGTATATAGTAGATTTTCCAACTCCTGTCATGTTGAAACATATCTCAACAGAGCTTTTAACATTATTATCTAGATATTGATATCTTAAGGCATCATAAACATTCATCGTAATAAGTTTTTCGTTGAGGAAAAAATGCCTTGGTTTAACGATTTTGGAATAAATATAGAGGTGAAAGCCATATCTTTTGAGTATCTCACTAATCTCAAATAATATATAAAAACAAGCGCAAACAAGATAAATCACTAAGAAAATACTGTAAATTGTACTTTGCTCACTGACAGAAATTAAATTAAACTATCAGAAATTCTATGTTGCAGTAAATTTATAAAATATATTTAAATATAATGAAATATAATTAGATTTACGGCAGTTCTCAGTTACCTGCGGCACTGTATAGTATAGGATCTGTATGCTTGCGATCGCCCCCCCCCCTCCCAACAGCTTTGAGTTCAGGAAAAATTATATTAGTAATGAGTATGCTACTTGCACTCCCCCCCCCCTCCATTGACAACTTGTTTTTCTTGCCATACTGTACTTTTGTGATATCACCGCCCCCCCCCCCCCAAAGAGAGAGGCTGAATCCGCCTCTGATTAGAATAGGATAAAATTAGACTTAAGTATAGTATAAGATCTATTGTTTAAATCGTAGTTTAAATAAACAGATAAAGTCATAAGAAAAAGACAATAAAATCCAAAATTCTTGAATAAGTTAAATAATTGAGAATTGTTATATTCTTAAAAAATATGACATATTTCTTTCTATAAAAACTAAAGTTAATTAAAAAACTATGTAAAAAGTATTGTGCTAGTTAGAGTAAGGGTTAGTACAAACAAATATATTTAAGTGAATAAAAAGAGTGTGGATGCTTTTAAAAAAGCTAATAATGAACTGTGCGTGAAGTGGGAAAATTAGTGCAAATTTCAGACAAAAATATCGTGAATAGTGATAAATAAACACTAATGTATGAAATATAAGAAGAATGTTTAGTTTTAAGAGCTATTAAAGAAATTGTGTATAAATTAAAACCATATTTTATATAAAACTATAGATTTAATTAGTTTATAAGGTAAATTTAAGCTTATTTTAAGCAATTTTGGCACTAATATATTAAGAAAATTTTGCTAAATAAAAGGGTAATAATATTAGAACAACAATAAACATTTTAGAGTTTTTATGAACAAAATTTGATTAAAATTGTCGTAAATTTTAACGTGCAAAGTGTTAATTTTAATCAATTTTAATAGATAAATAATGTGCCAAAGGGGCTTTTACATATATCAAAATGTCGAGAAAATTGTAAAGTTTATTTTTTGCAAGGTCAATTATGCTCAATGGTCAGATTTATATCAATATATTAATAAAAACATTAAAATTCCAGTCAAAGCTGGTAAAATTAAAAAGCCATCATAAAATTCAATTTTTCAAGGTATTAAAATTTATTAAGTTGCCAGGTGTCAAAGAATCTGACCAATCATAATGCAGAAATTTCTTATGTTTTGGCCGACTATAAAAAGCCAAGCTCGTAGGAATTTTGAGAGAGTTGAATTTATCACTTTGCCAGAAGCACTGCGTTTTTCGAGCTCCCGAAAATTTACATCACCTCAAATTTTCAATTGTTTTAAAAAAAAAAACAGAAGTCTTCCTACTTCACAAGAAAACAAAAGTTAAATATTTTGGTTTTAAAAGAGGTTATATGTTTTTGGTGTTGTCAAATAAAAAGACTTTAATAAATTATTTAAAGTAATTAGTAAAAGTTTGTAAGTTTTGTCCTGTAAAAAAATTTGTGCAACTCTATATATAAAAAATTTATTTGAATTGTACTAAGAAGAACATAGCTGAACGAGACTTTGGATAATATTTTTGTCAATTCCTTGCTTTATAGGAAAAGACAACTAAAATATTATTGGAGATTTGGAGGATTTTTAAAGAAGAAAATAAATGAAATTACTGGAATTGTTTTATAATATATTGCGATCAAATAAAAAAAAACATAACAAGATATTTATATTAGATAAGGCAGTAGAAAGCTTTAATTTTTCGTAGACATTGAAGACTAGCATTCAATTTTAACCTAACTTTGCTTAAAATGAAAATAATAAAATTAATAAATTATAGTTTGATATACTAACCTGTTAGAATACAATAATATTTATCATCATAAATAGGTGTGAAACTATATTAACTACTTGTATCACAACAAAGCATACGATAATTTGTTTAAAATAATATTATTTCTATGAAATAAACAACACTTTCCAGATAAACGTTGCCAATTTGTGATCCAGGTTGTTAAAAGTCAATGCATGGTAGATAAAAGTAACTAATAAGTAATATTGATAAGAAATAGTGTTGGATGAAAGAAAAAAGTATTGACCATTAAATTGCATCTAGTAATAATTAATAATATTGTGCCATTTTTTTATTGTTAAATAAAATTTATATTTTGTGTCCTAATCATTCTGTGTATTGATTGTCTGATTGACATCTTATAAATCACTGAACTCACCTAAGAAGGAGTTAATTTACAGGTAGGGACACATCTATATCTATATAGAAAATTTAAAAATCGAATGTACTTCAAATTGGTAAAGAATAGTTAATAATAATTTATTATAATTATTTTTTACCTGGCAGTCAACAAATAAATAATAATTTTTAGTTAAATTTTGACATATATATATATATATATATATATATATATATATATATATATATATATATATATATATATATATATATATATATATATCGATAGCAAGGTGGGAATAGGTGATAGGAAATGTCATTCTGAACAATTTATGCCATATATGCCTTAATACAAAAATGCACGGTTGTCGAGTTACAGTACGTTTTATAATTTTTCAGTTTTGTGGCAATTGGTGATTAAAAATTTAAATTTTATGATACTGGTATAATTTTTCGGTTTGAAATAATTTTGTCTTATTCTTTATTTTTTACACTATAATAACAATAAGAGGACTAAAATGAAAATAATACACAGAAAACTGTGCATCCAAAAATATTATTCATTCACGAAAATTCAAGTTTCATTCTTAGATTTGAGTAATGTTTTTTCTAACAGTGAAAGAGATAAATGCATTCAATTTATTTTAAAAATAACTTTGTTGAATTACCTTTACATAGGTTTATCGAAACCCATATCAATAAAATATTAAATCCATTAAATTCAGGAAAGATATTCATATCAACAAAATTAACAATTTTCTCTATTTATTTTTACTTTCCTAAAATTGCCAAACTCACATTAAGTATTATTTTACCTGTTATGTTCGAAATCTGAGCCATTATTTCTAATACATTTTCGGACCCTTTTCCTCACTTGGTTGGTGGTTACGCCTAGTCTCATTTCTTCCCTAAGTGTGACACCCGCTTCATTAATTCTTTCAATCAGTTGATTACGGTCCATTATTTCAACTTTATAGACAAGTTTTTCATACGTTCCCAGATGTGAAAATCTATAGGCGTCAAGTTTGGGGACCTCGCAGGCCACTATATGGAACCCTATCTTCCGATCCAATGATTAGGGAATGTTCCATTTAACAAATCTCTTTCGTCAAGCCGATAATGTACTGGACATCCGTGGTTCTGGAAAATTATTCTCTCTTATGTTCAATGGTATTTCATCCACGATGTTCGGCATTTCATTTCGTAAAAACTCTAAGTAATTGTCTCCATTTAAATGTTCAGGAAGGAAATATGGCCCAATGAAAGTTCTTCCGATTACCGCTACCCATACATTTACACTGAATTTCTGTTGGAAGGATATTTCTTTTTTCATATGCGGATTCTCATTAGCCCAATAATGTAGATTGTGGAAGTCGGTGATTCCCTCCCGAGAAAATTTCAATTCATTGGACCATAAAATACTTTTTAAGAAAAGTTCATCTTCCATATCAGCATTTAACAATTAACGACAGAACAGAATCCTCCGTGCTGGATCACCCTCTTCAAGGCCTTGAACCGGGGTGTAATGGAATGAATGTTTTCCTTTAACTTTCAAAATGTTCCATACTTTCCAAACAGATAAATTAAGTTGATTAGTTACCTTTCTAGTACTCGTAGTTGGGTCTGCATCAAATGAATCTAAAATTTGTTGTTCTACTTCGACAACACGTCTGTCTGCAAGCAATCTTTCTCTGAAACCGGTTTCACAAATACGGCGAAGTGTGTTAATAGAAACTTGTACATTAGGAACTCTTCTTCCCGGAAATCGATCTCGATATAGGCGTTGAGTTTTAGCGTGAGGTATTGTGCTAACAGGTTAAATAACTGTATTAGAAATTCTCAAAGTTTTACCACTTCTTTCGTTATTAATTTTAAAATGGTTAAAAGACAAACAAAACTTGATAGGTCACTTTCAAAAAATAACAACAGCAAAGTCCTCAAACCCATTTTGGAGTTTTGGATGTAAACTTTAGGCGAGTGACACGCGATGATACCTCGATATATCACTGAGATTCAGAAATAAAATTGGAGAACACGTGATAGGTCCATAAAATTTCTCCGCCTTCAAAAATACCATCAAATAATCTTCAGCAAATTAAAAACTACAAATAATAAACAGGCTTATTAAGGCGCTCAACACGTACGCTTGCTCTGCACTTAGCTACTCTCTTGCAATTATAAAATGGAGCAGGATGGACATCCAAAATCCTGCAAAGAAAAATAAGAACACTCCTAACACAAGCACAAAAACATCACCCTCGGAGTGCTACTGAACGTACTATGCTTCCAAGACATAAAAGAGGACCAGAATTCGCCGATATTGGTAGGCAGCTCGATCAACAAATAATAAACTTACATATTTCCACAGGTTAACGGACTCTTTTTCACTACTACGAGCAATATGCGATGCAGACAATTTAACACCGCTACACCTGAGGGAACAGGATATTGCTTCTCACCACCAAACAGACCAAGAGAAGTTACAAACCTCGCTACAAAAAGCACTTCATGGACGGCATCCAAATGAGGTCAATCAGGATAATGTCGACAACCCAGCGTCGAACTACTGGTTGATTTCAGGACAGTTGTTTCAGGAAATAGGGGGCTTCTTGTTAGTTATCCAAGACATGGTTATTCCGATGAAGAACTATGAGAAGTTCATTGTTAGAGATCCCTCAATAGAAAATGACGAAAATAGATAAGGCGGTCGAACATCAGAGGCAGCACATGACTGGAGGATGCCAAGCATTTGCCGCAACCGAGTATAAGAAAAGACACGAATCAGCCACTAAGACACTCTACCATGTATTGGCAGATAAGTTAAACCTAATGCAGGTAGGAGAAGTACCTTATTACAAATACAATCTGGATCGTATTCTTGAGAACAACCAGTTCAAGTTATATTGGGACCGAATGTTTCTGACGGATCAGACAGTTGCTCATAATAGACCAGATATTGCTGTACTTAACAGCAACAACAACCTAAGGACAAAATACAACGAGAAGATTGCCAAATACAGAGATCTGGAGGTGCAAATTCGAAGACAATGGGTAATGAACAGTGTCCAAACGATTCCCATAATTTTATCAACAACTGGAGTGATACCAAAAAACCTCCTGCAGAACATCAAAGGAATGGACTTTTTGAGCATCTGTATAAGCCGATCCAGAAAGCAGTTCTCCTTGCAACTGCGCGGACCGTCCAAAAGTACAGAAGACCACGCCACCTAGGACCCGATAACACGTAAAGGGTTCCCACACAGCTTCATACATTTGGTATCTTTGTATACCTGGTATGAGTCAATATTCCCTGGAGGGAGTGCGAAGCCATTTGGTTTGAGATCAGAATAAACAGACTTAATAAAAAATCTTCAAATATATGTAATGGTTTTATAACGCAAGATTTAAAATGTATTGGAAATAAGTACGCATGTTGTTCGGCCACTCTTATAGAGTGACGGTACGATTTTTTCTATATTTGGCATATTCTATTAAAAATTTTTGATACTAATGATTGCAATTTTATGTTAACATTTGATGTGATTCATGATGGCCGTTGAGAACCACCTAATATAAAATCAATAACAAAACTGCGGAACAGGTGCTCTCGTTTTAATGTATAGGTACTTGATGTAAACAAAGTATTGTTTATGTCCCATTAAGATCTCTCTTCTCCAAGATTAATTGTCCCTATTTTTAAATAACAACGCTATAAATCTTGCCTACATTTTCTACTTTAAGTTAATTAGCCACGAGGCGGACACGGGTCCGGAAAAGGGATTAAAGTGCCGAGGATAAAATTTTCAGGAAGAAATTTTCTTTTCAAGAATTTAAGGAAGGACTATATTTAATTTGCTTGGGTATTTCAAGATGTTTCTACCTTTTTATTGAAAATATAACTAAGTGGGTTGGCCTAAATGTAGTCGGTAAATCTAGTTATAATAATATAGTATCAAAGTATAGAAATAGGAAAATATTTTACATATTACCGACAAGAATATAAAATGATTTACTGAATTCATTTAACAATTCGTTAAACTTACTTTTGTCGTTGTATTTGTGCCGCTTTAGCTTCTTTGCAGTGTCTGGTAGCATATTATCATTTTAAATTGTGGAAATAGCAATTGCATATTACTACCGCTCATTCATATCACTATAGATAAGTTAATTCCCTATGGTCTATATGAGCCCTCTCAAAACTGTAAGGCAGTTGACGTTTCGGTGAAACCTCATTCGCCATTTTCCAAGCTCAATGTACGGCATTTACGAACGCATTGACGCCTGCGGCTCGGGTGCTATCGGCCCCGTGTGTTCGTCGGGCGCGTTTGTTTTCCGAATCGTTCTGGCCAATCATGTTGCGAGACCTGCTGCCCGTCATCGGCCCTATTGCCAATGTTGTGGTTACGTTGCCGAGTTGTAATCTGTTTCGTTACTAAGTACTACTGGTTGATATTTTGTAAGCAGATTTTTCCAAGTATTAGACACTCGCTGGCTATCATCTCTGCTATTTAAGTTGTTGGGCCTCTTTGTAATTTCGATTGCTTTCCTTATAACTCTTGTAGACAGGTTTTCACATCTCGATACCATTTTTGGTCCTTAGAAATATATCTTATGTCCTGAGTTTTACCAGTGTTGGACCAGTGTAGAAGTCTCATTTATACCTTAACTGATTGCGTTAGTCTATTATTGGGCTTTATTCATTTTATTCAACCTCATTGCTCCATTTTGGGGTCAAAATTAATGAAAATAAGATGTGTTATAACGATATAACCGGTGGCTCGTTTACTTTCTGTTTGACTCCTGTGTGATTTTTTTAATTACAACGTTTGGGTTATTATGACTAGCGAAATTAAGCCAAAATTCAAGAGATTATCAGCAAAAGTTTATTTCTTTTTATTTAATTTAAAAAATGTAATGCCGAAATAGATATCCTGATCTTCTACTTAGTATGGTAAATAGTATGATTATATTTGGTATTATTTTTGCTTTGGATCTTAATTAAAATTGTATTTATTTTTGTCAAGTTTAAGCTGATTTGTATAATAGCATTTAGTGTTAATAATATTAAGCATATAGTGCCAATCAGTAGTGTCAAATTCTAATTATTTTTATTTTATTATTATTTCCCATTGAATGATATTTAATTTAGTTGAGTAACAAATTATTTTGTAAAGTTTTATCTTAGATCAAAATTGGTTATCACTCGGAGTAATACTGGATTTTTATTTTACCTTAATATATATTTTACTCTTACCTATCTTGAGTTCCAATTTATTACTTTAAATTATTTTTTTTTGTTTAATTTATGCTAATTAGTTATCGATCAATATTTAATTTTATTATGATACTTCAACTTTACGATCACCTTGAATAACTTTTTTGAGTATCTAGGAAGATTAAAATTCCAAATTTAAATATTTCTTGTCATTTTGGCGAAGGTTGGTTAACAAACTTATTAGCGTTTGATTTAATTTTAATAAGTAGTCTTAGACGATTCTTTTTTGTGGGGCGTTTCAAATAATTTAAAGTTGAAAATTGTGCGATTATTTAAACTGAATTTCATTTATAGCATATCTAGATTTTTTCTATCAATGCAACAAGACATTAGATATTCAATTAAAGTTTTTATTTTTGTTATTTATCATCTGGTTTTTATTTGACCCACATGTTAGCTTGCGTTTCTATTTTTTTGTGTTAACGCATCTATAGAAATGAAGTTGAAAACTAGTTTCCTACGATATCGCGAAAGATGTTATTCAACCTAGTTACAAATGCAGTGGCATCCTGAATAACCCAACCCTACTCTCCGACATAGTTGTTAGCTTGGCACCCTGTATTTCGCGAACTATTAGTTTTTGGACCAAGGTAAATTGTGCTAGATTCTCATGTTTTAACCTCATGAAGTAGTGCTAACGTTTTATAAAGACATTTTTTGAGACACCCTGTATTTGTGATAGTAAGGTTATTGATCGATAGTTGTCCAATAAAATCTTGTCTCCCATTTTAAAGAGTATGATTATGCTGAAAGTGTTTCAGGTTTCAGGTCTGAGAATTTCTTCTTCTTCTTCTTCTTCTTCTACCTTCTATAATAGGTCCCTGACCTGTTCCTTCTTCGATTTTCCTCATTCTGGACTTAAATTATCGCTCCACCTTTTCCGTGGTCGACTTCTACTGCGTGTACCACTAGGCGATTTATCTCGTGCGATCCTTACCAGTCTATCCTCTGTCATTCGGCTTATGTGTTTGTTCCATTGTGTCTTACGTTGTGGGACCCACTCATTAATGCAGTCTGTGTTGCATGATTGCCTGATGTTATCGCTTCTTTCTCTGTCTAGTAGCGTTTTTCCTGTTATTCGTCGAAGTATTCTCATTTCTGTAGTCTCCAATAGTTGTTTCGTTTTTGTCGTCTCTGGCCGTGTTTCTAAGGTGTATGTCATAATAGGTCTAATTGTGGTTTTGTAGATCCGAATCTTTGTTTCTTGTTGTAAGTGTTTGTTTCGCCAGATCACGTCGTTGAGGCAACCCGCCACTTTGTTTGCTTTGGCCACCTGCCCTCTTACTTCATCTTCGATGTTGCTATAATTAATTATTTCGATTCCTAGATATTTGAAACTCATTTTTTGTTGTATTATTCGACCGTCTAGTTCTAGTTTGCATCGGAGGGGTTCTTTTGAGGTTTTCATACATTTAGTTTTTTCGGCTGAGATAATCATATTATATTTTCTTCCCGTAAGATTAAAGGTATTTAACAATCTCTGGAGGTCGTCTTCATTTTCGGTACATATCACAGCGTCATCAGCGTAACAGAGAATTTTTATTTCTGTATCACTCATTTTATATCCTCTACCAAGTCGCACCTCCTTTATTATTTCGTCCATTATCATGTTAAACAATAAAGGACTAAGCGAGTCTCCCTGCCTAATACCGCTGTTGACTGGTATGGGTGTTGATAATTTACCGTTAGTGCGAATCTGAATTTTATTGTTTGCGTATATGTTTTCGATGGTCTGAATTATATTGATAGGAATATTTCTCTTATATAACAGGTGGATTACGTCATCTAGCTTTATGCGATCGAATGCTTTTGTTAGATCTATAAAGCATAAAAATGTTGGTTTATTGTATTCTATAGATTTTTCGACTATCTGTCGTAGAATAAATACTGCATTCACGCAAGACCTTCCTGGTCTAAATCCCTGCTGTTCGTCTTCCAGTGTTGTAACCGAATTAATTTTATTTTTGATTACTTTCATAACGAGTTTCAGAGTTGTGTCCAGTAGATTAATACCCCTGTAGTTCTCTGGTTCTTGTTTGTCACCTTTCTTAAACATAAGCATTATTGTGCTGGTTCTCCACCTATCTGGTACTTTGCATTGTGTCAGGATTTTTCGAATGAAGCTTATAAGTTCCTGTGTTAATCGCTGTCCTCCGTATTTCAACAATTCGTTATGAATTCCGTCTTGTCCGGGAGACTTTCTATTTTTTAAGGATTTTATAGCTTTCTCTACTTCTTGAATGGTGACTTCCACATTATTCCTTATTGCTGGTATGTTGTTTTTTCCAATGTTAGCATCTCCCTCAAATAATTTTGTTAGGTAGTCTATCCATTTCTCCTCTGATATTTTGTTTTTGTACACTATAGAAGTCTCCTTCCATTCTTTTAGAGAACTGTTCCCAATGTTCACTTTTTAGTTGCCTGACTAGTAGATTAGTTTCGTTATGAATTAGTTTGTACCTATTGTATGCTTCCGGCGTTTTTGACGTTCTATAGGCTAAATATGCTTTTCTTTTTTCGTTACACTTATCTTTAACTTCTTTACGGAACCGTGGGGTTTTATTAGGATTTTTGTTGTTGATTGTGATTGTATGTGTGCCCAATGACTCATTTGAAGCATCTTCTATGTTTCCCTTAATTTTTTCCCAGCTATGATTTATATCTTCCTCTTCATTTATTGGTTTTCTTTCAATTCTTTCCATCAATCTTTTTTGATATAATTCTTTCGTTGACGTATGCCACAGAGAGTCTATGTTCTTTTTTTGTATCCTAACTTTTTCCAGCTACTTTTTCTTTTGTGTAATCTTTATTCGAATTTTTGATAGAACTAATTTATGATCATTTCCTGCATTAACAGAGTTTAATGTTTTAATATCCAATATCTGGGTGGGATGTATAACTCGGTTACTAACTATAAAGTCAATAATAGATTTGTGTCCTCTTGTATTTTCAAAAGTGTATTTATATTTATCTTTGTGTTGAAAGAAAGTATTGTTTATCCTTAATTCGTTGTAGGCACAGAAATTTACCATTAGTTCTCCGTTGGTATTGTGATACTGTTCGTTGAAGCGTTGTTTAATTCCGGGGATTATTTGGTTTCCTATACGGGCATTAAAGTCTCCCAATGAAATAATAGCTTCCTCACCAGGTATTGAGTCTAAGGTGGTTTGCAAGTTCTCGTAGAATGCTTCTACCTCGTGTTTTGGTTTTCCGTCTTCTGGGCTGTAAACGGACAGTCTGAGAATTTGTTAATAAAAATTTATTTGTTAATAAATGAGGTATAGATTTCGATCCAATGATATTTTGTTTCAAATTTAATGACAAAAACGACAGTATTCTCCAAATTGAAAAAACTTGTTACAGTGGTGTAAAATTTGTGTAAAAAATATGTGTACATATACTTATAAAATAAGGTTCGTTTAGTAAAAAAGATGATATAAGGGGTGTCTCAAGATTAAAGTTTTCAGAACACCGTGTATTTTGAAAACTGGGACCGATCTCGAAATTATGTTTACAACATCTCTCTTTTCGCAAAAGAGTAACATTATATTCTGTAAACTTCAGCCTTCTACCTTTAATAAGCAAGAGTGATATCTTAAAAAAAAACATCGACAACTACACACTCTGTATAATAAAGAAAGACATTCTTTTCTCTGTACATTTCGACAAACTACCAAAATCAACCTTACTTTGTTAAACAAACATTGTCTAATTTAAATATTAGACGTCCCATCCAAAAGTACACAAATTAATAAGGTCAGCGTAGTAAACAATATTAAAGTTTCAGTACCAAACTACTAAATGTCGGCAAATATTAAACCAAGAAGATGCTGAGATCGGCAAGTATAAATATTAATCTTGGCGAACTACGGCATGCTCGAATCTTGTTACCGTAGAGATTAGAGGAGGGAAGAAGGATAACTCGATATTTTTAAGATTTCCAGTAAAAATTGCAAAATATTATCTAGCATCGTACAATATGTCAGTGTCACTTACATTATATATATAATATTTTAAATTTATTGAGTTCTGGAACTGGCAGTAGGGAAAGATTAAGTTGTGTCGGAACATTATTATTTCTGAAAAAGAAACAACCTCAAAATAGCTCCACCTAGCGTTCAACAGACTTTATTAAACACTTTGCATATATATATATATATATATATATATATATATATATATATATATATATATATATATATATATATATATATATATACATTTTCATCGCTTCCAAGAAAAGTCATAGTTAAACTAACATATCTAATTAATGGTTGCTTTAGAATAAGGTAGGGTTTCCAACTGTTGTCACATGAGAGTTCAATAAGACTCTCTTCTTCTTGTGAAGTGAATTCTGGTGGAAATTGAGAATGGAATTGAGAAAGGATCTGGGATCCACGAAAATTTCTCGACATTTTGCAAACCATTCAGCGAGGTATTCCGAGAAAAAGGCAGCATGTCTTGAGACACAACGAGCTCATTAGAGGACGCATATTTATGCAAATGTGAGTAATATGTGAATATAAGATTTAGATTCCGTAAAAGATAAAATAGGGGCTCCTTGCGGCGCCCCTGTTTACTCTTGACGGCACCCCAAGGCGCACCATGGCGCACAGTTTGAGAACGCTTGGTTTAATCCACGGTTTTCATAAAAAAATCGTTTTTCTTATTTTTTTTTATTTATTTTATTTTTCATTTTTTTAGTTTTCTATTAAAATATTTGATTGTTAGTCAATTTATAGACATAAGTAAAATGAGTTAAAATCGTTTAATAAAAAAGCTTGAAATATAAATCTAAGGTCAGTTTTAATGTCCTAAACGTTAAGTCCTTTTAGAATAAGTAAACGTATGTCTCTTCTTAGTCATTTCTTAGGTTTCTTATGCTTTTCTGTCAGACAAGTTCAATTTGAGCTTCAAATGATTTCTACAACTGAAACAAACATATGCCAAATGTAACAGACGAAGCATTTTACCTACATTTCATTTCTGCAATAAAAACAGAATTTCTATTAAAAGAAAAAACAAAACTGACCATGAAATACTAGGTAATCCTTTCCAGATCTTTTGGAGCTGCCATGATTTCTTCCTCAGCTATTTCGAGGATATTTTTAGATTTATAGTATATAACTTTTGAGTCTCTGGTCGCTTATTTGATAGAAAGTATTGTTCTTGATAAAATACTCCAACAGCGTGCCACAATTACAACTAGTTTAAACCAATACTTGATAAAAGTTATATGTATCATAATCGAAATGTCGCATAAACAGAGACAAAGACAATGCAAGTACTACAGCGATCATTTAGACCAACTTGAATATAAAGTGGTCTGATTGATGGAAATTATTAATATTTCTGTATCAGTATTACGAGAAAATCAAAATCATCAGCAATCCCGACATATTTCACACTGACTGGTGTTCATTAGTCCATAACAGGATATATGCACTCTCAGAACATCCTTGAACTAATAATCTCGATGAACATCACCACCACTTACAAGAAAGATACCGGAAGTGTCCGGCTCCGATTTTAATGAAACTTCAGTATGTTGTGGAGGGTACAAAAATAAGAGAAGGTATTTTTTTATTTGCGGAGATTAATCATAACGGGATGAAAATCGCCCCTAAATTTCACCAATAAAAGCAGTATTTTTGAAATATCTCAGGTTCTAAGTGAGATAATATCCTTGTGGATGAAAGTACCATAGCTTAACATGATTTCAAATAATAGTATACAAGCCAGATAGTATATTTTGTCGGTCATTTACTCTCAAGCGATAACTCGTGAAATGCTTCAGGCAGTTGTGTCATGAAGCCTCGTGAACGTCAGCTGCGGCTGCGTGGGTGGGTGGAGCAGCGGCAGCCTCCCCCTCACGTAGAAAAAAAATTGTTTTTAATTATTTCCTCCCTACTGAAAATTTGTCAAATGATAGTTAACACAATTATTTGAAGATAAAAAAAAGTCAGCTGTCTGAAGCATTTCACAAGTTATCGCCCAAGAGGAAACTGGTACGGAAAATCTGTTACTGGCTTGTATACTATAACAAGTAACTTTAATTTGGTTTTATAAAAATATTTCACTTAGAACCTGAGATATTTAAAATATACTGTTTTTAAGGGTGAACTTTAGGGGTTGTTTTCATGCCGTTGTAATGAATCAACACAGACAAAAAAATACGTGTCCCTTATTTTTGTACACTCTACAACATATTGAAGTTTCATTAAAATCTGAGCCCAACACTTCAGGTACCTTCCTTGTTAGACGAATACTGTACTGAAAAATATTAAAAAGTTACACTTCTTCCTAAAGATGGCGCTAAGGTTGTCCTCATCAAAATATGCATTCTAGTAGTATTGATAAAATCCTAACTTAAACACTAAATTTAACACTTTAACGCGTTAACGCCGATAAGAAATCTATTCGAGGTAATATTCTCTAGAAACTCATAATTTTATATTAAACGTTTCACACCTTTGTTAGATTTTCCACTCCTTTGAAGTTCAGATTCAAATTAGTTAATATTACGCACAGAAAATCTTCGCGATACCGCTATAATAAAGTTCCATTTAGTGCTTTTCCAACAGGCAATCCTAAACTACGCAACAAAGAAAACTCACATGTACATTTCGTTGTTGACAACAACGCCGAAGTTTTGCTAAGGAACGTTTTCACGCGACAGTGCATAAAATAGGGCAAATATTGTTTTAGGAACTTTAAAGGGGATTTGAACCAGTCGTGTTACATTTATAGTCTAGTAAACACCATAGAATTGACACAGAGGGAGTTTGTTAACTTGATTTTTGAGTTGGGATTATATTGTGATTATAACGGTTGCGCTTGAAGACTCGCACATTTAATGTAAATTACTGTAAATGAATTATCAAGAGCAAATAAAAGAATTATATATATATATATATATATATATATATATATATATATATATATGAGGGAAAATGCGAACAGTAAATGCAAACTGCATTCCAACAATATCCTTTCCGTGTTAGATGTTGCACAGTTTGAATAAATTGCTAAGGAACACAATTTATCCTATTCCACCACCATCGAGATGATGGCCTACCTGTACCACCACACCGAGAAGAAAGTCAAAACTTACTCTCCCCACCACAGTGATACGGCAGAGATACATGTTTGGTCTCTTCTAGACTCATCAGGGTACCGACATGCACCTGGCTGTGCAAAGGATAGATCGGAAGGAAGCCTATATGTTTTTGCGGCTTTTACGGATTCCTCCGTGTGAGATGCAATAGCAGTGGATATATCCACATTATGCCGTTGTAGCGCTGAAATCACATAATTTGGAACGTAGACGAGACTGGAGTTACAACAGTCCCAAAGCTACAGAAGATGATAGCACAACGAGGTTCCAAACAGGTAGGAGCCGTCAAATCTGCAGAAAGAGGGACTCTTCTTACAATTGCGGCAGCAGCAAATGCCATTGGTAATTTTATACCAAGTATATTCGTTTTTCCGCGCAACAGATACAGTGAATAATTCATTCAAAACAGGCCACCCAAGTATATAGATGCAGGCAACAAATCAGGATGGATGACAGAAAAAGAATTTTCGAAATTCTTAGATCACTTCATAAAACATGTTAAACCATCAAAACATGATCCAGTTTTATTGTTGTTAGACAATCATCATTCCCATGTCAATGTAGAAGAAGTCACTAAGGCAAAAGATAATAATATCGTTCTTTTATCTTTCCCTCCGCATTATTCTCACAATCCTTAACTTCTCGATGTCTTAGTGTATGGACCGCTGAATAATTATATTAGTCGATAGCAAACTAACTAATCATTCAGGGAAAACCATGACAATTCACGATCTCCCTGGAATGGTCAGAGAATCGTTTCTATTAGCATTCAATCAGAACGATATAATTAACTCATACTAGAAGGCTGGTATCTGGCCATGTAACGAAGATGCTATTCAAGACTGTGACTTTGCATTGTCATTTGTTACGGATCGTCCCAATACAAATTGTGATAGTGACCTCAATTAGTACAACCTTAGGCAGTTTCGATGGAAAGCCAGAAAGCACATCTTAGCGAGGACAATTCTGAAGAGTTTTCGTTAAATTTAGAGCCCTTGATAATCCCAGAAATTGTAAATAACATGCCCAATGTCGACATAAGTATATCGGAGGTTATTGAGCAAATGTCACAAAAACCACCAAGTGAACCAAGACCCCAAGAAAATTTTAACTTAAAATCAATGAGACTGTTTCCAAAAGCTTTACCACGTGTTCACTAGAAACGAAACCAAATAAGAAAATCAACTATACTCAGTGATACTTCTGAGAAACTGGCCTTAGAGGATGAAGCCAAATTAAAAGCAATGAAAAAGAAGAAAAACGATTAATAAGGATAAAGGTAAAGGGAAAGTAAAAGGTAAGGGGAAAAGAACTGGGAGAATAGATGAAGATTAAGAAGAAGATTATGCAAGACGACAGTAAAGAAGATGACTGGGTCTGCTTAGTTTGTAGTGAGCGTTATGAAGAAGATACATCTAATCTTGACTGGATTCGATGTATTGCATGTAAAAAGTGGGCCCGCATCACCTGAGATTAGAGGTGACACTAACAGTTACACAATTGTTTCTCCGATGATGATTATGATGAATATTCCTCATAATTATGGCCAGAAGAAAATTTGCTGCATTTTCAACCAGTAAAATATAAACAACTGTTGTATTCTACAAATTTAAGTACAGATTAAATTAATCTTGACTGATTAAACAAGTTCCTATTAATTAAGATACCTAGATATTGCTAGAAGTCTAGGTTTTTAATGTAATCTTAAATTTAAAGTGTTGAATTAATATTTGAATAATTAAATACTTAAAAAATGTTATTATAGTAATAAATAAAAGTGTAAAACTTGTAAACTTACAAAAAATTGCAATTTTATTTCAATAGTTGCCATGAAAAATGTTGATTTGTTTAAAGTTGAATTTATTAAATTATTTTCTTTAACGCAATGCCATTTTATTTAATTATTTAATAGAAAATGTAATTAGTTAATACGTACCCTAGATAGGGGTATGTATTACTTTGATTCTGAAAATGCTTCCCTGATCAATTATTTTTGTTACTAAAATCAAAGCTGAATAACTAAACCATGCTATAAATAAAAAAAAAAGTTAATTAAATTTGGAAATAAAAATCAAAATACGAAAATTGTTAGAATCTGCCCCGCTCTCCCCTACTTTAAAAGATTGTCGGACAAAAATTTTTAAACTTGCACATTCAATGTTCTTGATGAAAAACCATAAATTGAAAATGAAAAATTAATAGTACTAGGAAGAAAAAGCAAAATAATAAAACGTAAATAAAATCTTTAATATTTTTTTACAAACTTAAATATTTTTTTTGGACGTTTCTAATGCGAAACCTTTTTTATGTCTACATCCTGCGAAAAAGAACCCTCCCTGTAGTAGTATCGATTTTAGATAAGTAAAGAAAATATTCAGAGATTCCTTTTATATTTTAAAAAGGGAGATTTTTATGTAGAAAATACTTAAAAATTTTATATCATTTAACTTGAATATTTGGTCAGGTGTACATGGTGCTATTTTTATTACCAACCAGTATTACAGGAACAGCAACCAGTATTACAAAAAATAACACCAGACCTTGCACCAACATTTTTAAAATTTTTTTTGTTTGGTCGCTGAAATTTTGATACTACGAAGGCGGATTTTGACGAGAGAGGGGAGCAAGATGATATATATCACTTAGGGGACCAACCGATTATCAATCAACGTATAAAAAGTTCATAACTATTCATTATAATCGGCTCATTTAGGCATAGTACGCCTAACCTCCCGCATGCGGAAGTAATAGCGCATTCAGCTGCGAGCCGAAAATTAGAGAATATTCGATTTCTTTATTCTTGTTTATGGTGTTTAATTTAAGAAAAAAACACTCTTATCACTGATCAATCTAGTATCTCTTGAGATATTTGTAGAAAGATCTGGGGTTTTCCAAGACATTTAGAAGCAACAAGCTAGATGGCGCAAAAGTAGTGATCGTGAAACAAAAAAAGGTAATTTGAGTATTTCAGATTTGATTAGAAAGAAAGTAAAGTTCATATTAAACGCGACTGTAGTTTACTTAAATTGGTCAGTGTTAGCAACAATAGAGTGACCACGTAAAAATCCAAAAAAAAAATTCGTTTCAAATTCTATTTTGATTTGTCGGAAATTTATTCAATATTTGTTTTTAGTCACGCATTTCTGAACTGAAATCCATGTATACAGGGTGATTCAAGAGAATATATTCTTTTTCCTGGTACCTTGTACCTGGTACCGACCAAATTACGAATGAAATGCTAAAGTACGGAGGCCCCAGCCTTGTCACAGAGCTCACTGTTCTATTTCAAAAAATACTCCGCACAATGTCAGTACCCAACGAATGGCGGAAAAGCATCGCAATTCCGATCCACAAAAGAAGATCAAAGAAACAACCCGAAAACTACAGGGGAATCAGCCTACTGAATAGTTCAGCCAAATTGTTAACCAGAATACTGTCACAACGGATCGTAGACAAGTTAGGAGTGTGCGAAGAACAGCAGGGCTTCCGGAATAACCGCTCTACTATCAACGGTATATTTATTATCAGACAGCTGGTTGAAAAATCTATCGAATACGATAAACCGCTGGTCATTTGTTTTTAGGACTTTATACAAGCGTTCGACCGAGTCAAACTGGAACACATAACAGAATTACTGTGAAGAAAACAAGTAGACGAAGCAATCATACGCACAATATACGAACTGAATTTCAAAAACACCATGGTAATTAAAACAAATAACACTCTAACAGAGGAAATCCCTCTATCCATAGGAATAAGACAGGGTGATAGCCTAAGTCCAACACTTTTCAATGTAATCATGGACGAAATCATTGATGAGGTAAAAAGCACAAATATTGGGTACCCAATGGGACACAACACCGTTCAGATTATATGCTTTGCAGACGATGTTTCCTTGACAGCAGATAGCGAGGACAACTTACAAAGAATACTTTTCCATCTCAATCGAACAGCCAAACAGGTTGGGAAGTTTAAATACCTAGGAGCACATATAACAAGTAACAGGGCAGTAACGGAAGAAGTACGCACACAGGCCAACAAAGCGGCCATGATATCAGGCCAACTAAGAGACATAATCTGGAACAATAAACATATGACGGTTGAGAGCAAGGCAAGAATTTACAAGGTCTGTGTAAGACCGATACTGACCTACGGCGCAGAAACAAGAAATGAAACAACAAAGACAAAACAAATTATGAGAACCACAGAAATGAAAACGCTGAGAGAGAGATAGAATAAGAAACGCAAAAATACGCAAGGACAGCGGAGTGGGGGAGAGATCACGTGGAACGAATGAACGATGATAGACTAGCAGAAACCGCGATGAGAGAGAAACCAAACACCAAATGGCCGCCTGGACGGCTCCCCAAAAGTTGGAGAGACAGCTGGATTTCGACCTCAAACCAGGATCGATGAGGCATTGTATAGATAACAGAACTTGGTTCTACCTAGAAGAAGAAGAAGAAGATATTCTTTTTCCATCAAAACTGACCAAAACTAGTGATGATAGAAAAGGAAATGGTTACATTAAATATGATTAGAATATACTCGAAAAGGGCAATAAATAATAGGTTGTCATTTAAAAATAGACACCTATTTTTCTTTAGATTTGTCCTATAAAATGTGTTCGAGAAAATGTGCTCCCAAGGAGCTGCAATGGAATCACTGCTAGTCCGATCCTGCAGCTGTGAGTAATTCACAATACTTTCTTGGATATTAATTTGAATAGTTTGACTTGGTATACATTATATTAAAAAAAATTAAATATACCTGGTGGTTCGATAATTATGTGTAAAGAAACTTTATTCCATTCCAGCTCTTTGGGAGCCCATATCTCCGAAGCGGAGGCCTATACAAAAAAAGTTTATTGGAACTTATAACGTTGCTATCACGTGTTTTTTTCATATCCCGGAAATTTCCCAAATTTTTTTGAACACCCTGTGTACATAAATCAGTACAAAATGATCCTTAGAACAAATAACAATAAAAATTGAAATGTAGGTGCGCATGAAGAAATTTTACCTCCTTGTTCGTAAGTCAAAAATATTTGAACAATATATCTTGTATAATGTTAAGTTTAATAAATAATTGTATCCAAAATTAGAAGTGCCAGAAGCAAACTCATTCCTTACTAAAACAAAATTAATTCAGGACAAAATATTGTAGGGTAAAAGTGGGAGGGACGCCATAGGAGGTGAGACGCCATACCTCCGAAAATTCAGTGAGTAAGAAACAGATGACTATATTTCTCACTGTTTATAAATTACTCATAGACGCTTCCTTCTCAACGTGTCAGTTCTGTGCTCGAGTGTGACGTGTGTATGACGAAAAGATTATTTTAGCGCGAGAATTTTTCGACGAAAATTTTGAGTCGCTGCGGTTTCAATGAGTGTTAAATGTAAAACAAAGACACCGTAAGGTAAGAACTGGTTTTAATGTGTTATTTAGTTTGTTATTAAGTTATTTCAACGACATTTTGCAACATATGTTAATATCTACGTACTTTATACCTATATGGCATTTCTCCCACAAAATGAGGAGAGATGCCCACCTTTGCAAAAGTGTAAGTGAAGGGGTATTTTCTTTATTATTTTTATTGTTTTTAGAATGCCGAAAAAATACGTGAGGAAGCATACGGCAGTTAGGGGGCAGTGGAGTGAAGAGAACTTAATTCTGGCTAATGAAAAAGTAAAAAAAGAAGAAATATCGAAAAATGAAGCTCAAAAACTTTATGGAATACCGATTCGTACCTTGAGTAGGCGTTTTATGACTGGTGATACTAAAAAGACTGGACTAGGTCCTTCAGGTATTTATCAAACTCTTGTTATTAATGTAAGAACTTATTGTTTTTAAATGTAATGATATTAACTAAGTAAGTAATTATATTAACTACTGTTCCAGCATCACTTGGGACAGAGAATGAAAAGCGATTGGCTTTTTATATTAAGCGCCTAGCTAACGCTGGTTGTGCACCTGATAGGTCTACTATTCGGTCTCTTGCCTATCAATTTGCCGAAAAGCTTGGAATTAAGCATATATTTTCTAAAGAAAAAGAAAAGGCAGGTCAACATCGGCTCTCTTCTTTCCTAGAAAGAAACAAAGATGTCTCAGCACGTCAAGCAGAAGGTTTATCTATTGCAAGAGTCCAGGGAATAAATCGAGAAGAAGTAGATGAATTTTTTAAACTGCTTGAAGAAGAAATGGTAAAGCACGATTTAACTAATAGACCCGAAAATATTCTTAATGTTGACGAGAGTGAAATTCAACTAATAAATAAACCTGGAAAAGTATTAACAGCCAAAGGGGCAAAGGACGTTGATGTGATCACACCTCGTGAAAAAGGAGAAACAATTTCTGGTTGCATGTTGCAGTGCTGAAGGCCGTTTTCTACCTCCAGTGTTAATAATGAAAGGAGTCAATAAAAAGCCAGAGTTTTCTGATGATTTGCCAAATGGGTCTGATGTCTACATGAATATAAAGTCATCTTATATTAATTCTGAATTATTTTTGCGTTGGTTTAAGGACCAAGAAACCAAAGACAGGTAAAATAATTTTGTTTTTGAATGGCCACACCTCACATTTCAATTCAATAAATCTGTTAGATCTAGCAAATGAAAATGATGTCATAATTATATGCTTGCCTAGTCACACTACACAAGCTCCTCAAGCTCTTGATCGCAGTTTTTTCAAACCTTTGAAAACCTATTATAATCAAGAATCAAATGCATGGATGTTGAGAAATAAGAATAGAACGACTACGACTACAGGCTGGAACATTAATAGCATGGGGAAAACTGCAACCGTGGGAAACGCTACATCAGGTTTTAAAGCTTGTGGAATATTCCCACTCAATCCTAATGCTATTCCAGATCATTTCTTTGCCATATCTGATTTAATTGAAGTAGCTACTACTGCTATTCCTCTTGAAAGTGCTGCCACTGCAGCTCTGTCTCCACAAAAACCATCAACTTCCAGACAAACATCCACTAGTAAAGAAACCCCTACAAAGATTCTGGAGGAGTCTAATACAATCCCAAAACTATCTAGCTCGACAGTGAAGTGAAGACAAGTTGCTTGTGTTTTGACTTCTCCTGAGAACGTTTGTAAGAAGACTTCCAATGTCAATTTATTTAAAGGAGCAGCTAAAAAACGCAAATTAGCTAGTGCAGAATTAAAGTCTTCATCTTCTGTCTTAGCATCCACCCCAATCGAAGATAATAACAATGTGTGCGCGGAATGTTGGAAAAATTATTATTTAACAAAAAAAAACTGACTGGATTAAATGTTCCCTATAGCAAAAATGGCTGCATGAGCCATGTACAGGGTGAGTCAACGATTGGATGAAGTAGTATTTTTTTAAATAGAACACCCTATATACGAATCGTATTTTCGATTTAGCTTATAATTTTAAATCTTTTTTATTAAGAGTTTACTATAACAAAACTTTATAGTTTCTGAGATAATTAAGTTTAAAGAAAAAAAGTCACATTTTCAGGCATCAATTCAATACTAAATAACGTTTTCAATTTTGTGACAAATATATTCCAATTTGGAATTTAGCAAGGCCAAGGACAAGTTAAAATAATTTTTACCTAATATTTGCAATAAAAGCTACAGGGTGTTGAACACATCGGCTCAAATTTGAATAAGTTTAAATGAACAAATATCCTTTTTTTTTAAATGGTACACCATGTATATTTTCATGTTATTTAATAGAGTAATAAAAACCCTAAAAGCTTTGTTCAATATATCCTATACCTATTTATAATAGTTTTTGAGATATTTCAGTTTTTCTTATTTTCCATACTTTTTTACAGAAATAGCCTTCATTATCATAGTAGCCATGTAAAATAATAAAAAGAAACTACAGAAACAAACAGAATGTGGTTAAATATGATGAAATACATTATTCGTTATATTACAACGGCAATAGTTTAATTAAACATAATGTGAAAAAATTAACACAACAATAACGACAAGGCAAATACATATTTACTTTTATAATAAACTAAAACAAAAAAATTACCTATTAAATACTGAGATTAATTATTTCTTTTTAATAAGTGTTCGAATAAACGACCCTCTTGTGCAATGCACAAATTTAGTCTTTTTTGCAGATTTTCTCGGACCCTGGACAAAATTAGTGGCGTTATTGTTCTACAGGTATCCCTGATCCTGTTTCGCATATCTTCCGCTGTTTTTGGTGGATTAACATACACCTTATTTTTAATATAACCCTATAGGAAGAAATCTAATGGGGTGATGTCGCAAGACCTTGGTGGCCACTCAATGAAACCCCCACGTCCAATCCATTTTTGCGGATATCGTTGGTCCAAAAACGCACGAACTTCACGATGGTAATGCGGAGGCGCACCATCGTGCTGGAGCCACATACTGTCGAGCTCATCCCTATCGAGACCTAGAAGCAGTTGAGGTAGTTCAGGTAACTATGGCCATTTAGTGGTTCATTAAAAAAGTGGGGTCCAATAATTCGATTATGATGAATACCACACCAAACATTTAATGGCCAGTGGTTTTGATGTTGCACCTCTCTAATCCAAAATGGGTTTTCTGTGGCATAATAATGCATGTTGCTTCATCACTAAACATTACCTTGCATAATAAATTTGGATTTAATTGAATCTCCGCATTTATTGTACGACAAAAGTTTACACGACTTCCAAAATCCTGTCAATGCAATTCTTGGTGTAATTCCATGTGATATGGATGATACCTATATTTCTTGGTAGTACGATTAGCGGTGGATTGTGATGTTTCACATAATGCTGCTAACTGACGGCTACCAATATAAGGATTTTCCTGAACATTTAACAATACTTGTAGTTCTTTTTCTTCATTAGTTACTGGTTTGTTGACCATTTTACGTTTTGGATAATCAACAGTACCAGAAGAATCAAATCTTTGCATTAAGTTTTGAAAAGTATGGGTATTAGGCTGGCGTCGATCAGGATACTTCATTTTGTAAATTCTTTGAGCAAGAAGGCAATTTTTTTGAGCCTCTCCTATTGTATAAATCATATCTATTAACTCATTCTTTGGAAAATTCATTTTACAATATAAGATGAATGCAAAAAAAACCAAACTACACTACATAAAAACCAAAAGAAGCGATTGCGGTTATAAATTTGACACACAGAAAAATGTTCTTTTACATTGTTTTTGCCATGGTTACTATGATAATGAAGACTATTTCTGTAAAAAAGTATGGAAAATAAGAAAAACTGAAATATCTCAAAAACTATTATAAATAGGTATAGGATATATTGAACAAAACTTTTAGGGTTTTTATTACTCTATTAAATAACATGAAAATATACAGAGTGTACCATTTAAAAAAAAAAGATATTTATTCATTTAAACTTGTTCAAATTTGAGCCGATGTGTTCAACACCCTGTAGCTTTTATTGCAAATATTAGGTAAAAATTATGTTAACTTGTCCTTGGCCTTGCTAAATTCCAAATTTGAATATATTTGTCACAAAATTGAAAACGTTATTTAGGATTGAATTGATGCTTGAAAATGTGACTTTTTTTCTTTAAAATTAATTATCTCAGAAACTATAAAGTTTTGTTATAGTAAACCCTTAATAAAAAAGATTTAAAATTATAAGCTAAATCGAAAATACGATTCGTATATAGGGTGTTCTATTTAAAAAAATACAACTTTATGCTGTCCTAGTTTTTTGGCTCACCCTGTAGAGTCCTAAATATTTTTAAAATCTGCATAAAAATAAACTGTATCAAACAATAAATATAGTTTTTTTGTTAATTTCACCGAAAAGGCACAAACCTACTTCATCCAATCGTTGACTCACCCTGTACAATGCATGCTCCGCATTGCAATAATTGTGGTAGGGAAATGATCCTCAAAAAGGACCAAAAAAAGGAAAAATAACACATATGGCATCTCTCCCACACTGTATGGCGTCTCTCCTACACGTTATGGGAGAGATGGCCTGCTGTCAACTTGTAATTTTTATTTTTTATTTATTTTTGATTTAAGTGTAAAACTCGTTAATTGTAATTTTAATACCTAATATTAGTGTACCTTTAAAATAAAAAATAGGGTTGATGTATATTGCATTTTTTATTTTTTACTTAATTTCCACAAAAAGTATGACGTCTCTCCCACTTTTACCTTAAGCACGAATCGAATACTCAGTTCCCAAATGAACCCAATTAATTATATGTATTTTAATCACAAAAACATTCATCAGAACTATTTTTATTACCGTTTCAGCTCTTAACTACTACGACTATTTTATTAGACCGTAATACTTACTTTTAACAATCAAAATGGCTGATCTGTGATCTGCACCCTCATCCAATAAGATTCTTGGCAATTTAATGTTTCCCTTATGAGATTTTTATCGAGATGTTTCACGGAAAAGTCCGAAAATTTCGACCGCACGAACCGAAATAATATTCCTGGAAAATGGGGCTTTTTATTGAAATTCGGCCTAGTCAGATTAGACAGAGACACAATTTTATCAACAAACTGTAAGTTGATTTTTCAAATATTTGTTAGAAAGATACAAGACTGTTGTTGATGGATATTATTGTATCTATATCCTGGGAGAGTCCCCCAGGACTGACAAGAGCTATTTTCCTTTAGCTTTCAGGTTTATCTCTATATTGTATTAAAACAAGGTGGTTTATTTTCTCTGCTTTAAGAAAAATTAAATTGAATCTTAATAACAATGCTTCATATAATATAATTTTACATTAATATCACAAAAAATAAAGAAAGCCTCCAGGATATTACTAATTTTAAGATATTTTCCTGTGGATACTGTTTTCTCTTCCCATAAAAATGTTTTAAAAATTAGAACCCCAGAAGACATCAAAATATCCCGCTTTATATATCATGGGAACGTTAAAAACATCTTTACATTGTGAAAATATTTTTATTTATCTCTTTTCTTGTTATTTTTCATTCCAAGTTTTAAGGGGGCTTAAACAAAAAACGACAATGGTCTCGAAATATAATTATTTAAATTTTACGGTTACCGACAAAAAATATTTATTTTTAAAATATTTAAAAAAGCTTCACATAATTGTATCTGTATACAGGGTGTCCGGAAAAATGTGGGAAGTCTCCCGGATAGTTTTAAGAGGGCTCTTAAACGAAAAGCAACAATGGTCTCGAAATATAATTATTTAAATTTTACGGTTACCGATAAAAAATATTTAAAAAAGTTTCAGATAATTGTATCTGTAGGAGATTTTAACGCAAAAATCGGAAAGAAAGAGCAGGGAGACACACACTATATTGGCCACTTCGGGCTGGGTGATACGAACGAGAGAGGAGAGATGTTATACAACTGAATAACGGAAACCTATTTTGCCTCAATACCTCGTATAAAAAACCCAGACAACGTAAGTGGACCTGGACCAGCCCAGACAAAACAACTAAAAACGAAATAGACTATATTCTTTCTAATAGGAAAAACATATGTACCGACGTGACAACACTGATTAAGTTTTATACCGGAAGCGACCACAGATTAGTATGAGCGAAGATCAAGATACACATGAGAATAGAACGCAACAAGCTTGTCAAACAAGAACGCTACTCAACCACGGAAACCCCGACACAAGAACAAATCAACTATCAAAATGAATTAGAAAAAAGACTAACACCAATAGAGACAATAAAGCAAATCCAAATAAACGAACTAGCCACGAAAATAAAATAAACCATAAACACATCGGTTAAAAAAGTCTGCTCAAAATCAAAAATAACAAAGACTTCCAAACTCCAACCAAATACCTAGAGACTTCTCAAAAAAAGACGAGAAAGGACAGATCGAACAACAGACAGTTTCAAAACTCTAAACAATGAAATGAAAAAGGAAATTAGAAAAGACAGTGGAAATTACACCAATAAACTAATAAAACACACAATAAGTGAAAACTGCAACATGAAAGTACTAAAAACAAAAAATTCAAGAGGCAAAACAAGAATAATAAAAATAAAAAACGCGAAAAACGTGCCGTCCAGGACGAAAAGGAAATAAGCAGAATTTTATACCAAGCTATTCTCGCCACACGCACAGCAAGAGCAACAATGAACAAAAAGTATGGTTCTCTCATCATAGGCTCAGAGGAAATTTCAGAAATAACAAACTCAGAGATAAGAATGGCACTAAATAAATTAAAGAACCATAAATGTGCAGGAGAAGACAAAATTACAGTAGAGATGCTGAAAATTGGCGCCAGAAAAAAGTAACAAATATTGAAGGGGACAATACAAATATTGAAAACTACCGACCAATATCCCTACTATCACACACCTACAAGTTGTTAACCAAAATCATAACCAACCGCATAACAAGCAAACTCAATTTTTACCAACCTGTCCAACAAGCTGGATTCAGAAAACAATATAGCCCCACAGATTACCTACACACCATAAGAATACTAATTGAGAAGTGCACCGAATATAACGTACCGCTCCATATGGCTTTTGTAGATTTCCAGAAGGCATTCGACTCCATCGAAATATGGGCAGTATTACAATCCTTAGAAAACGCAAGAATCGATTCAAGATACATAAACATCATAAAGAACATATACGAAAATGCAACCATTCAAATAAAAATAGACGACAAGACGAAAACGAACCCCATAAAACTACAAAGGGGAGTGAGACAAGGGGACACTATCTCGCCAAAACTGTTCACCCTAGTCCTAGAGGACATTTTTAAGGAACTTAAATGGGACTTCAAAGGTATAAATATCGACGGAATATACTTGAACCATCTCAGAATTGCTGATGACATAATCTTAATAGCAAGTAATCTCCAAGAATTGAACGAAATGGTACAACAGCTAAATGACGTATCCGCATCTGTAGGCCTTAAAATGAACTACAACAAAACAAAAATAATGAGCCACGAACTGGCAAACATAACAATACAGAACCAGAAAATAGAAAACGTCGAACACTATGTATACTTGGGTTATGACATCAGACTAGGGAAATCAAACCAGGATGCTGATATAAAAAGAAGAACGCAGCTGACATGGGCCGCTTTCGGTAAACTTGCATACATCCTGAAAAATAATTCAATTCCCATAAATATAAAAAGAAAAGTATACGACACATGCATATTACCGATGTGTACGTATGGGTTAGAGACCATGTCCCTCACCAAAAAGTCCGCTAAAAAACTAGAAACAGTCCAAAGAGCGATGGAAAGAAACATGCTTGGAATATCATTAAGAAACAGGATTAGAAACACGGAGATAAAACGCAGAACGAAAGTCAAAGACATCGTGAGAGAGGTTGCAAAGATGAAGAAGTGATGGGCTGGCTATATAACCCGATATGAAGACAACAGATTGACACGAAGAATCCTGGAATAGAGACCGAGGGAGAAGCACGGGAAGACCTCAAAAAAGATGGGTAGACTACATAAGGACAGTGGCGGGCAAACAGTGGATGAGATTGGCGAAGAATAGAGGAAGATGGAAACAATTGAGAGAGACCAACATCCAGGAGTGGATGGACAGAGGTTGACAAAGAGAGAGAGAAGAGTATCTGTATACAGGGTGTCGGGGAAAATGTGAGAAGTCTCCCGGATAGTTTTAAGAGGACTTAAACGAAAAGCAACAATGGTCTTGAGATATTATTATTTAAATTTTACGGTTACAAACAAAAAATATTTATTTTTAAAATATTTAAAAAAGTTTCAGATAATTGTATTTATATATAGTGTGTCCGAGAAAATGTAGGTAGTCTCCCGGATAGTTTTAAGAGGACTTAAACGAAAAGCAAAAATGGTCTTGAGACATAATTATTTAAATTTTACGGTTACCGACAAAAAATATTTATTTTTAAAATATATTAGAGTTTCGGATAATTGTATCTGTATACAGAGTGTCCGACAAAAAGTGGGAAATCTTCATAAATAATAAATAAGTTTAAATAGTCTTCGTGCATGTAATATAATCGCCCAGGCATGATTATTATTAATGAATATCAAATGGCAAGAAATAGTGACAATTCTGTAGGGTTTTTTCATCTCGCTTCGTCGTCATGTCCAACTAATAACAAAACTTAAAGCCGTATAGCATTTTTACAATAGAAAAATGTTGAATTGCCAATATTTTGAAAACTACAAATTTTTGGAATAGATAACCTTATACAAAGTTATTCTTATTTTTAATGCTAAATATGATAAAATTATAAAAATAGGCGCTTTCTATTTGAAAAAAAAATGACTTTTGACGATTTTTTAAATATAATTTATATTCTTCTTTTTTGACCGCTCTGTAGAAATAATTTTCAAAATATCATAAAAGACTACTAAAGTCGATCTTCGTCTACAAGAAAACTAACCCAAATTAAATAATAAAAACTTTCTTATAGGAGAAATTTATAGTTAAGTTTTAGTCCGCAAACGTCATTTTTCACATACAAATTTAAATATGTCCACGCATAAAACAGAATGCATGAAATATGTTTTTTTTTTACGTAGAAATCAAAAATGCAATTATATAAAGGGTGTTCCATTTAAAACAAGCAAGTTAATCTCTACTCCAGTGTAATCGAAAGTGCTGCAATCTTGAATACGTTTTAACCAACTGTCCCCCATGCACATTAGTACACTGTCAAATTTTCAGATTCTTACTAATTATAGTTTTTCCACAATCGATCGATAAAGTTCCCTAGAAATCACCCTGTATATACGAAGACATAAATGTATTGAATTAAAAGCTTATAACCTAACAAGTCTATAAGAGGTATAAATAAATTAGTTTCCCTGTATGAACGTTATACAAAATTATTTTATGAAATGTTGGAAAAAGGAAAATCGGGCTTTTTTGCCGAGAAAATATATTCATATTTATATTTTTTTTCTCAGGCTTTATATTTTTCTTATCCTTACAAAAATCAATTTTAAAACGTAATTCATTTCAAGGCTTCCCAGCTGTGTTATTTTTAGTAAAAGCTTGAAATTATGTCATTTTGTTTTCTTTGTCGGAAAACGTGTCTGGAAGTAACTATGCCACTTAGACTGCGGAACATCGATCTCTATTTCGGCCATATTGTAGCTTATGAAGCTTTAATATTTTAGTAACACAGGGAGTTTCTAGAAAATAATATCCAGAGCGCTGGAACTTGTAGTTTCCTAAAACGGCGCATTTGAGGAAGAATATTTCTTGTATTTTCTTATTATTTTATTTTTTAAAGTTACAGCTGAAAATAATGATCGCGAGATAGAAAGACTCTTACTTTAAAGAGCGTCGTTTGTTGGTCGAAAGAAAGAAAGATTTGTGACGTTTTATTTTTCTATTTCTGTTTATTATTATGGTCATGCTCTCTTTTGTGATAGCAAAAACTTGCTCGGCCTTTACATTTTATTGTTTTGCTAAATAAGTAATAAGAAGCTTATATATATATATATATATATATATATATATATATATATATATATATATATATATATATATATATATGAATGTACTCAGGTGTTTTAAAAACATCGATATCAATTTGCTCTTTCTTAGGTGAGTTGAGATTGATTATTATTATTATTAGAAAAGTCAAACCAATGATTCATAAACACAAGTATAAACTTTATTAACATAATAAAAATATATCAATTGGTGTAGTTTTATGGAATATTTTTAGATAACCTTATCTATTCCTAATTAAAATGTTCAATATTATTTAATGTGCACTGTTTCTCTTTGTTAGATTTAAGATTATTAAATCTGGCAACGTTGTATATTATAAAAAATCAAAATTTCAGTAAGAAATAAAGAAATATTTCTGCCGTATTTAAATAGTTTGTTATATATGTAATTCTCCCTTCAGGCATGAAAATATGAAAAATATATATACAAACAGTTTATTTCCTGCAAATATCGCTCTAGTCTTCTCTCCATACGCGTTTCGATCACCTCATGATTTCGTCAGTGAACCTGTATCGGACCGAGAGCAACTTTACCAGGAAATAGCTGTTATATGAACCATAAATTTCAAGGTATGTCAGCAGGATATTGCGGCTGCCATCTACCAACTTGTTGTATATTATGTCTGAAGATTAAAAATGACAAGTGTCTTATTACATGTCATTTTACTTTAAACAATCTAAAAACAAATTGTGTGTGCCGTTAATATTAAAAGTTATATTGTTACAGTATAAATTAAACAATTTATTTTATTACTTACTACAAACATTCATTATAAGGTTAGTATATATATATATATATATATATATATATATATATATACATATATATATATATATATATATATATATATATATATATATATATATATATATATATATATATAATTAAACTATTTTAAGACAATTCTAAAATTTCTATTTCTTACACGCTAGATAAATACCTTTCTAATCTCCAGAATTTTTTTATCCACTTTCTTCTTCCTTTTTCAAAACTAAAAAAATCTTTTCTCCTTTTGCCAACTATTGGAACTTTCCTTCTTATATATCAATAATTTAATAAATATTTTTCAGAGTTGCTTGTTTATATTGTATATATGATATTATTTGTTTATAAATTTAATAAACTTCTTTTCCATTTTTAAAAATGGTTTTTAATGAATAAGACCAGCGATGTTTACTCTACAACGGATTAATGTGCATTTTTTTCCTTCTTTAATGAATTTTCGCTTTTATAGTTAGCGGTGACGTAGTATAAATTTTTGTTTTAATTTTTTTCTGATTTGTCGGCCATCTGACGTGAACTGGCAGCTAGTGGAATTTTAAGCTTTGAAATATGAAACCAAAATGGATTTCTAATTGTCAATTTATGATGAAATTTTGATATTTTATTGATATTATGTACTAAATATTATATTTGATAAAAATAAATTATGATTTATGTAAATTATAGACTTTTCCTGACATTTTGATATATCTACACTTTACTTTTGGTTATTATTTAGCACATAAAATTGATAAATAAAATTTGATTACATCAAAAAAAATTTACCTATACATTTTAGATTTTAATTGTAAATTGCTGAAATTGATTATTCTTGTTTTATTAATATTATAATCATATCTAACAATGTTTTACCTACAATTAGAAACTATTTTATTCTAGTTTCTTCCTAAAATTAACTTATAATTTACATTTTCTTATACTAATCTTACAGATTTACAATTTTTTTAACAAAGTTTTATTAATATTGTTGTTGAAATGAGTTAAAACTAAAATATTATAAATAATTACTGTTACATAGTGTCTATATTTCACTAAATAATTATTATTTGAACTTAGGTCTCACTAATATTATCTTTTCCCGCACTATTTATAAAATGGGTGTTCAAGATACTCTTTCTTGTGGTTTTCACACTATTGTGTTAAAATACTTTTTGTAGTCACTGTCTCTGGTCAATAACACTTTACACATTATTAAAAATATCTATTGTTTATTAGTTTATTTGATTTATGTCTTTTAGAGTGAAATATGTTTATTATTCTTGCTTTAAATGCAATAATGTCCAACCTTTCATTCTAATTTTTATACATTTTATCATGTCATTACAAAATTATAGGCATTTAATGTCCTTTTAAAACATGATTTATATGCAAATTGATAAATACTATAATTAATATCTATCCTACAATCTACACTTATCACATAAATGCATCAATTAATTATTTATGTCCTTTTTTGATTTAACATATTTTAAACTTTTTTGAAAATATTTACCTTAGCAATAGCTTGATTTGTATTATATTTGATGATCTTTTTGGATGAGATTTTTTAAAATTAAACAATAAAGGTTTGCCAGATTGAATCATTTGACAATACTCTTTTGTAACTAATAAAATAATTATCGTTGTCAGCAATGTATTATAATTTTAAGTTCGTATTTTGCATTTGCAAAAATCACACGAACACAATTTTGGAAAAAATGGGACAATAATAAATTATTTATTCACCATGTTAAAAAGACAATACTCTCAGCGAGCAGGTATTTGACAAACTTTCTAACCTTTTTATATTGTTAAAATTCTTTTCGAGCAACATTACACATTCCAGATGTTAACATATTTAACTTAAAAGCCATAAAAAATTTTATTACTACGCAGTTCAGCATATGTAATATTCTGACACTTGTGAAAATGCCGTCTTTAGCATCGTTATATTTTTTATTACTCTCCGCATGTTAAATTTGACTTTAAAGCGACGGTATATGCTTCACACATTTTACCTTTATCCATTAACGGTATCTCTCCGAATTTTAGAAGGAAAATAGATGAAAAAAGCAGAAGTAGAAAATTAGCTTTAAAATGAATCGTACAAACACAGATTTAAAAATCAAATTTGTGATAAACGGTTTTAAGAGTATTGTTCTTTAGAGAAGTTTTTAACAATTATTTTCTTGATAGTGGAAGTTCTTTAGATCGTGAATATTTATTAGAGTCGCACATTCACTTTTGATTAAGATAAAATACTTATATTTAAAAGAAATTTCGGGCTTTAATTAAAAAAAATATATATATTTATTAAAAATTGTTAGAAAATCAAAGTAATAATCGATGATGAATTTTATATATTTTTTATTTCCGCGATGTAACATCTTACCGTCAAGTAACAAGAGGTACTTTTAAACTGAGTTATATTCTATACGTAGTATTAAAAATATTTTTGCAAATTTATAAAGTATGTATTGGTGAAAATGCGTTTTCGGTAAGCTATGGGGCTTCAAAACTAAATCAACAAAGCGACCTTTTTTTTCATAGCTTTGCATACTTCTAGAATAATAAACAAAAAAAATATTTATTAAGCAAATTCGAAAAGCATCTTTTCCACTATGAAGCTGTTATCCTCAAAATAGTTCGGGAAAATAATTATATATAATCATATATAATTATATACAGGTGTGGAAAATCCAAAACAGAACCTCTAAAAAAAGGGAAAGTAACAGAAAGAGACGGAGAACCCGTTTAGCCATGTTGAAGAAGTGAAATAAAGGATACGTTGTATAGTAGCTTGCTTTCTGGTTTCCAGCAAAGATGGTTGGCGGGGTCGTCAAAACACAGTGCGTTGAAAGCACGGATTTAAAATTAAAAATAAAAATCGGATCCAACATAGCAGACTGAATCTTTAAAATGATGAAAATAAATTCGAAAAATGTCTAATGTGGTTTAATAGATGATAAATATGCAATTTATAAACAAAATAAAAAGAATAATTGTATTTCCATGAATAAAATATTGCGTTTGAGTTCAAGGTGCATTTTAAAAATAATATTATAATAATAAATACGTGGATATCGATAATCGTTAAAAAGGCAAAAGTACTTTTTCCTCTATGCTTAGGACTTCTTAACAAGTACCAATGCAAATAATTTGTAAGTAATATAATATTTATTGATATACACATATGAATAAATAATACGACTGTAAGAAAAATAATAAAAAGAACTTTTTAATCATTAACAGCTCTTTTCTCCTTCTCCAATACGTACGAATTGTTGTCCGAATCCTTACGATGTCAAAAAACAATGTAAGGATCTATCGACGCCAAAAGTTTTGGAACACATCCTTCATATTTTTCTCGAGAAGATTTCCGGGCAAAGTCTAAGCGATAGTGTCTTATTAACTTGTCCGTTGATTTTTGTGCATCTCTCGATAATTTACCTATCGGTAATATTGCAAATGCTATGATGTCTGGTCAATGGAGTAAGTAATTTGAGGATTCCTGTTGGCATGTTGTACCAAGAATATCCTTTGAAGAATAATCTTGCTGTTTGAAGTTTGTGTTCCCAAATCTTCTCTATTGCAGTTTAATGTCCGCTTTCAATAGTTTGCAAAATGACGGGAAACCGGAGGATCAGTTACTCTTGTTATAATGGCTGTAGCTTGAAATACTCTGTATTTACTGGGAAGACAGTATCAATGTTGTTGAACTGAGATGTTGTTTGGCAGAGGTAACAACGTTGGGCCGATTTCGCTCCAGCCAAAGCATTCACCTTGCCGTCTATCATCGTCATAGATAAGTTGTACTGTACTGAATCTCGGGTGGCAAAGAGAACTCTTTTATATGATGCAAGTTGTCTGGTTCGAGTTCATAATTTTCTATTTTCGTTAAAGACTTTTGTTCGGTTTTCTTAATGAATTCAAATTTCAGAGGCCCGCAGTTCATAGTAGAGGAGGGTTTGGACTTGTACAACACAATCTGTTCTTGTGGAGTTTGCGTGTTAATACCTGCTAATTGAAGTGGAATAAGAGAGGTTAGGAATAAGTTTGTATCAGAAATATTCGGATCAGTGAATTCAATTTTGTACTGGCTCTGACCTGACGTCCCATCGAATGCCTATTTGCAAATAAAACTCTACAAATCTAATTTATCGATTTGTTCAAGGGCGTCTAATTGAAGCAATATAATTCGATCCACTTTATGATCCAGAAATCCAATGTCAAATAGAAGAGTGACGCACAAATGTAACTGTACGCGACGCAACCACAACACTGTTGCCTTTGACCTGAGATGAAACTTTAGAAAGAAAAGACTGGCCGTTCATATTACTGAGGTTTAATAGAGGTTAAAATTCTAACCCACTAAGCCCGTCTAACTTCTTTCAGGTTAGTTCGGGACAGAAGATCGTAGGGAACGTCTACGCGTAATATTACCCCCGCCAACTTCCGTGCAACACCAAGACGAGCAGTACCTTGAAACGTCTCATTCGGGGTGTATATACTTTTCGTCTAAACTTATAACGTAATCGACGGAATTTGGAATATTTAATGACTATTTGATACATTGATTGTTTTAAATACATCAAATCGTCGAAATACAAAAAAATTAGTTTTTATTGGGCGTTGAGCGTAAATAAAATTGATATTTTTGTTACAAAATAAACATTTATTCTAATAAAAATATTAGTGAAACGCAACGGTAATTTCTAAGTAAATAAGCTAATAGACCACTTTAAAATTAAAAATCATTCTCAAAAATGAACTTTTATTCTGGTAAAAAATAAAAGTTACACGTTCAGTAATTGTAAATAAATAAACAAATAATTAAATTCAATTTAAATCAACAAAAACACCTAAAAGTCTACAAGAGGTGTTCAAACAGGCCTCCACTTTGGGCGAGACAATAACTCAGTCTATTGTAAAATATGGTTCGCGTATTTGCCAAAACTTCAGGGGTTATATCCCTATTAGCTTTAAGATATTCCGAACTGTTGGAGCGTTCATATCACATTCTTAGGCAATTACGGTACTATTGCAAGGAAAATTAATTTCTGCCAAAGTACAAACGTCAGTCTCCCGATTTGCTCGTTCTTTAGTAATTTGAGGAACCGGTTGCTCCTCATTAATATCAGTACATTTTTTACAAATTTTTAGACAACCGATTGTCTCAAATTTTTTAATAATTTCCGAAATTCTAAATTTTCAAGGAACAGGATGATTTTCGCACATAAATACAAATCTGCCGATTATTTACCAGAATAGTGTACCACCTAATAATGTGCTCTTTTTGTTCCGTGGAATAAACTACCATTGTAACAAAAAAATTTGGCGCGAAACACGGTACTTACGCTTCGAGGGCCGAATGAAAGCAAATAACTTGGAATCCTCTTGTTGTGCTAGGGCGTGGTGTATGCTGCCGCCCACTCTCACCGAGCCAGCATTGAATTACCCCTCATCCGAGGGCCAAACTGGTAATTTACACGTATGTTGATGCTTACGATGCTTATTCTTCTGTCTCATTCTGATTTGATAAATAATATAGTATTTAATTTATTTCACTTAAGAAATGTCCAGTTTCTGCCCTTATATATATATATATATATATATATATATATATATATATATATATATATATATATATATATATATATATATATATTGGCGATGACTCATACACAAAAAGGGGAAACGTCGAGATCAGTCATTGCAGAACACGCCTGGGATAAACAACACCATATAAAATGGTCTGAGGCTGCACTGGAATCCAACATGAAAAAAAAAGGAAATTTATATAAACAGCTTACATTAAAAACAATAATAGAATCTTTAGTAAACCCAGTGTTGAGAGACCTAATCTTTGACAACCACTACTTTGTAACATTAAATCATTGAGGTGTGTACAGTGAAGCGAAACTTTGCGCTTCAATTATCACAGTCCCTATATAAGCTCGTAGTTTTTAGACAAAACATTCAGTTTATACTTGATAACGATTAGATATACATCCTAAACGAAACGTCGTAAAATTAAGTAAAACTAAAGACAATGCAAGTCCGACAAACACATTTTAGTCAATCTATAGAATATACTCGAATATAAAGTCTAGAATTCCGCTGGAAGTGATGAATAGTAGATCTAATATTTTTGTAAGAACGCATCTGAATTCCCTAATCCTTGTTACAATACTTTTAAGAAACGAAACTTTCGGGTTAAATAATTTATCGATTTACCCCAACTCATTCTATTTATTTGATCATAAAAAAACTTCCTAAATATTTAAAATGTTAAGTTTCAAAAGTGTTAATCCCAAATAACGTTGAACTTTACTCTCTCCCAATGGCCGATACAAACTTGCCTCGATGACATTTAACTTGAAGTTTGTTAGAGCACCAACTTCAGGCATTCGCCTAGCCGTCTATCATCGTCATAGATAAGTTGTACTGTACTGAATCTCGGATGGCAAAGAGAACTCTTTTATATGGTGCAAGTTGTCTGATTCCATTTCATAATTTTCTATTTTCGTTAAAGACTTTTGTTCGGTTTTCTTAATAAATTCAAATTTCAGAGGCCTGCATTCATAGTAGAGGAGGATTTGGACTTGTATAACACAATCTGTTCTTGTGGAGTTTGCGTGTTAAAACCTGCTAATTAAAGTGAAATAAGAGAGGTTAGGAATAAGTTTGTATCAGAAATATTCGAATCAGTGAGTTTCATTTTGTAATGGCTCTGACCTGACGTTCCATCGAGGCCCTATTTGGAAATAAAACTCATACCTACAAATTCAATTTATCGATTTGTTCAAGGGCGTCTAATTTAAGCAATTTAATTCGATCCACTGTATGATCCAGTAAGCCTTGGAATTTAACCTCGGCTTTTGATTTAGTAAAAGTTAGATATTCGTAATATGGATAACATGCTCTTTTTGAATTTTACACTCCAGAGTACGGCGAAAATAAATTACTGCCTTTCTGTTTAGCGCAATTTTATAATCGTTGATATTTGTTTCTTGACAATCCAATGTCAAATAGAAGAGCGGCGCACAAATATAACTGGGCGCGACGCAACCACAATACTGTTGTCTTTAACCTGAGACGAAACTTTAGAAAGAAAAGACTGACCGTTCATATTACCGAGGTTTAATAGAAACGTTACTATAACCAATCTTTTACTTTCAATTTCTTAACTAGAAATTATTTTGGCCGTTTCTCAAATTCTAACCCACTAAGTCCGTCTAACTTCTTTCAGGTTAGTTCGGGATAGAAGATCGTAGGGAACGCCTACGCGCAATATTACCCCCGCCAACTTCCGTGAGACACGAAGATGAGCAGTACTTTGAAACGTCTTATTCGGGGTGTATTTCGTCTAAACTTATAACATAATCGACGGAATTTGGAATATTTAATGACTATTTGATACATTGATTGTTTTAAATACATCAAATAGTCGAAATACAAAAAAAAAATAGTTTTCGTTGGGCGTTGAGAGTAAAGAAAACTGATATTTCTGTTACAAAATAAACATTTATTCTAATAAAAATACTAGTGAAACGCAACGGTAATTTCTAAGTAAATAAACTAATAGACCACTTTAAAATTAAAAATCGTTCTCAAAAATAAACTTTTATTCTGGTAAAAAATAAAAGTTACACGTTCAGTAATTGTAAATAAATAAACAAATAATTAAATTCAATTTAAATCAACAAAAACACCTAAAAGTCTACAAGAGGTGTTCAAACAGGCCTCCACTTTGAGCGAGACAATAACTCAGTCTATTGTAAAATATGGTTCGCGTATTTGCCAAAACTTCAGGGGTTATATCCCTATTAGCTTTAAGATATTCCGAACTGTTGGAGCGTTCATATCACATTCTTAGGCAATTACGGTACTATTGCAAGGAAAATTAATTTCTGCCAAAGTACAAACGTCAGTCTCCCGATTTGCTCGTTCTTTAGTAATTTGAGGAACCGGTTGCTCCTCATTAATATCAGTACATTTTTTACAAATTTTTAGACAACCGGTTGTCTCAAATTTTTTAATAATTTCCGAAATTCTAAATTTTCAAGGAACAGGATGATTTTCGCACATAAATACAAATCTGCCGATTATTTACCAGAATAGTGTACCACCTAATAATGTGCTCTTTTTGTTCCGTGGAATAAACTACCATTGTAACAAAAAAATTTGGCGCGAAACACGGTACTTACGCTTCGAGGGCCGAATGAAAGCAAATAACTTGGAATCCTCTTGTTGTGCTAGGGCGTGGTGTATGCTGCCGCCCACTCTCACCGAGCCAGCATTGAATTACCCCTCATCCGAGGGCCAAACTGGTAATTTACACGTATGTTGATGCTTACGATGCTTATTCTTCTGTCTCATTCTGATTTGATAAATAATATAGTATTTAATTTATTTCACTTAAGAAATGTCCAGTTTCTGCCCTTTATATATATATATATATATATATATATATATATATATATATATATATATATATATATATACATATATATATATATATATATATATATATATATATATATATATATATATATATATATATATATATATATATATATTGGCGATGACTCATACACAAAAAGGGGAAACGTCGAGATCAGTCATTGCAGAACACGCCTGGGATAAACAACACCATATAAAATGGTCTGAGGCTGCACTGGAATCCAACATGAAAAAAAAAAGGAAATTTATATAAACAGCTTACATTAAAAACAATAATAGAATCTTTAGTAAACCCAGTGTTGAGATACCTAATCTTTGACAACCACTACTTTGTAACATTAAATCATTGAGGTGTGTACAGTGAAGCGAAACTTTGCGCTTCAATTATCACAGTCCCTATATAAGCTCGTAGTTTTTAGACAAAACATTCAGTTTATACTTGATAACGATTAGATATACATCCTAAACGAAACGTCGTAAAATTAAGTAAAACTAAAGACAATGCAAGTCCGACAAACACATTTTAGTCAATCTATAGAATATACTCGAATATAAAGTCTAGAATTCCGCTGGAAGTGATGAATAATAGATCTAATATTTTTGTAAGAACGCATCTGAATTCCCTAATCCTTGTTACAATACTTTTAAGAAACGAAACTTTCGGGTTAAATAATTTATCGATTTACCCCAACTCATTCTATTTATTTGATCATAAAAAAACTTCCTAAATATTTAAAATGTTAAGTTTCAAAAGCGTTAATCCCAAATAACGTTGAACTTTACTCTCTCCCAATGGCCGATACAAACTTGCCTCGATGACATTTAACTTGAAGTTTGTTAGAGCACCAACTTCAGGAGTTCCTATGAATAGTGCGAATATTATTCCGGTAAGTTTCAAGAGATTTTGAACTAGTTGTATAATATTTATGCTCTAATAAACACTACTTGATATTAAGTTACATGCAAGATGTAAGAGTTCATTGTAGCGTCTTAAAGTTATTTTAATTACAGTGTAATTATAGTGTCCTTATTGTGGAAGTTGTGTTGACATCGATGAAGACAATGTTGTAAACAACGTCAGGTTGCTGTTGAGGTTAGAATTTAGAAATAATTATGTTTTATGTCTTCCTTAAACGAATGAGAATCATACAGGATGTGATTTTATATTTGTTTTCTGTCATGGGTAATTCTCCGGGAAAATTATTGATCGATTGTGGGAAAACTATAATTAGGAAGAATCTGAAAATTTAACAGTATAATAACATGCATGGAGAACAGCCGGCTAAAATAGTTTCAAGATGGCAGCACTTCCAGTTATACCGGAAGTAGATGTCAACTTGCTGATTTTAAAAGGAACACTCTATATATTATTGCATTTTACATTTTTACGTACAATTTTAGACATATTTTATGCATGATGTTCTATACTTAAGTCTCACCGTTTTGGACATATTCAAATTTGTATGTCAAAAAATGACGTTTGCGTACCAAAACTTAACTATAAATTTTTCCTAAAAGAAAGTCTTTTTTATTTAATTTGGGATAGTTTTCTTGTAGACGAAGATCGACTTTAGTAGTCTTTTTATGATATTTTGAAAATTATTAGTACAGAGTGGTCAAAAAAGAACTTATTTATTGTTTATGGAGAATGGGAGAGAGTTATGTCAACAACATGCAATACATTCGCGATCCGATATCTGCGGAAAAGAAACCAACACCTCCAACTGTTAAAAGGATCATAGAAAACTTCAAGAACTTTGGATCCATAAAAGCAAAAAGAAATAGAAATAAACCAGTTGTTAATATGAAAATATTGAAACTGCAATTTTAGGATATTTCTCCCCATATCCGACAATATCTACAAGGCAGGTAGCATTCGAGTCTGGATTATCTCAAATATCAGTTTTAAGAATATTGTGGAAACACAATTTTCATCCGTATGTATATTCCATATTACAACATTTAAAAGGGACTGATTTTCCGCGAAGAGTCGAGGTCTGTCAATTTATTTTACTTCGGTCACAAGAAAATGCTGGTTTTTTGGATAATATTATTTGGTCGAACAAAGCCAAATTCACAAAAAATGGGTTGCTTAATCGACGCTTCTTCTTCTTCTTCTTCTTCTTCTTCTTCTTCTTCTTTCTAATACAGTTAACAATGCTGGTAGGCTATTGCCTGTTCATTGCCTTCACGTTTTCCCGAAAGATAAGGTCCAGCATTTTCACCATCATTTTGGTGGTCTCCCCTGTGATCTTTTTCCTACTGGGTTATTCATTTTTGCGCTTTTAACGAGTCTACCGTCCTCCATTATCCCTATATGTTTGTTTCAGAATCTTCTCGTTTGTCTAACCCATCTTCCTATGTCCTGTATCCCGCATTGTTGTCTGATATCTTCATTCCGCATTCTGTCGTGTAGAGTTTTGCCTTGTATACTTCTTAATGTTTTCATTTCGACTGTTTTCATCATTTGTAGAGTTCTGCCTGTATCTGGCCTTGTTTCTGCCGCGGATGTTTTGATGGGTCTTAGAACCGTTTTATATATCTTAGTTTCGCTTTCGGTATTAAGGTATTTGTTCTTTCAGTCAATTTCTTTTAGGCATCCCGAAATTCTAGCCGCTTTCATCGTTTGCTCTCTTACTTCGTTAAAAAGGTTTCCATGGCTCATTATTTCTGCTCCCAAATATTTGAAGTGATTTTACCTGTTCGACAATTTTGGAGTCGATTTCCAACTTGCACCGTATTGGTTCTTTGGATGTTACTAAGCATTTGGTCTTCTCGGTGTTGATGAGCATATTTAATTATTTCGCTTCAGTGTTAAAAAAGTGCAGTAGCCTTTTGAGATTATCTTCAGAGTCTGCAATAAGGACAGCATCGTCCACATAGCAGACGGTATGGAAGAATGTGTTTCCCATTTTGTATCCAGCTGTTCTGGGGAGATTTTTTATTATTTTATCCATTATTAGATTTAATATGAAGGGGCTGAGCGAATTGCCCTGTCTAATTCCTGTGTTTACATATATGTCTTCCGTTGTTATATGTCCTACTCTGATTTTTGTTTTGCACTGGATGTTAATATCGTATATTAGGTTAATTAGCCTATGGTTTATACCTTTTGTTCTCATAATTTCTAAGACGTCCTTTAAGCATACTCTGTCAAAAGCCTTGGTCATATCAACGAAGCACATGTACGCAAGTTTATTGAATTCTAGGAATTTTTCAGTTATTTGTTTGACAATGAATATTACGTCAATAGTGGATCTGTTCTTCCTGAAATCTTGTTCTTCTCGTATACTTATGATTTTGATGATTTCTTCCAGGAGAGTTTTTGTGAATGCTTTGAGAATGCTATCAAGCAGTGTTATTCCTCGATAGTTTTCTGGGTGCCTTTTCTGCCCTTTTTTAAAAATTGGTATTGTTACACTATTTTTCCATTCATTCGGTATTTTTTGTTCTTCTATGATATTCTTGAATAGGGTTAATATTTCATTCCATAGCTGTTTTCGTCCGTATTTAAGCATCTTATTAGTGATCTCGTCTGGTCCAGAGCTTTTTCTATTCTTAAGGCACTCTAAGATGCTTTCTATCTTGTCATTTGTTAGTTCTATACTATCGTCCTCCTCATATTCATTTTGTATCGGTTCCATGGTCTACTTTTCCTTATATAGATTTTTAAAGTATGTTTCCCACTTCTCTAATGTGATTTTATTAGTTCTCGACGCCATTCCCACTATTGAAGCGACTCAAGCGTACATTCATTTAGAGAATTAAATTTTCAAGAGTCTTAGCAGTTTAACGTGTATTGTGCTAAAAGAAATGACCTATAATTCTACCAAGATAATCTGAATGGTAAGTTAGCGATTTTTGAAGACTTTTAGATACAAAATACGTTTTTTAACTTATAGGTTAACGCTACTTTGACAGAAATTTGGAAGTGAACTATTTAGATAGCTTGCGGTTGGCTGATCATAGGCATTTATTTTATGAAGATGATTGGGCGCCTCCATATAATAGTCACTTAGTTAACAATCATCTGCAAAACTTGTTTTATGATCAATAGATAGCCAAGAATGGGCCACATCTTTGGCCACCTCGCTCCCTCGACCTAACAGTACTTGATTTTTTTATTTGGGGGACAATCAAAAATAAAGTAGACAACACCGCATTAACCACTATGGAAGATTACATGCAGCGCGTCAGAATAGCATTTGAAAAACTTAATCCCCAATCAATGAAAAGAAGAATTATCCATGAAGAGTTCCTGCTTAGGTGAGAAAAATGTTTGGAAGTTCAAGGGCGTCAGTTTGAACTTTACTCAAATAATTTTTGTAACTTTATTTTATTAACAACTGGTTTATTTCTATTTCTTTTAGATTCTATAGATACAAAGTTCTTGAATTTCTTTTTATAATCCTTTTAACAGTTGGTAGTATTGCTTTCTGTTTCTTCGGATATCGGACTGCGAATGTATCGCATGTTCTTGAAATAACTCTATGACATTCTCCATATAAATAACTTTTAATAATTTTCGTGTATGTAATTTAATCGCCCCGACATACTCATTATTAATGAATGTCAAATGGTAAGAAATAGTGACAATTCTGTGTTCAATTGTTTTATTTTTGCCACGCCTCGCCGTCTTGGCCAACTAATAACAAAACTTAAAAGCCGTATAGCATTTTTACAATAGAAAAATGTTCAGTTGTCGATATTTTGAAAACTACAAATTTTTGGAATAGACATTCTTATACAAAGTAACCATTATTTTTAATGCTTAATATTATAAAATTATAAAATAGGTCCTTTCTATTTGAAAAAAATTGACTTTTGACGATTTTTTAAATATAACTTTTATTCGTCTTTTTTGACCACACTCTACTAATAATTTTAAAAATATCATAAAGAGACTAGTTAAGTCGATCTTCGTCTGCAGGAAAATTAACCCAAATTAAATAATAAAGACTTTCTTATAGGAAAAATTTATAGTTAAGTTTTGGTTGGCAAACGTCATTTTTGACATAAAAATTTAAATATGTCCAAAATGGTGAGACTTAAGTATAAAATATTATACATGAAATATGTCTAGACTTTTACGTAGAACTCAAAAATGTAATAATATAAAGGATGTTTTATTTAAAATAAGCAAGTTGACATCTACTTCCGAAATTACTGGAACTGCCGCCATCATCAAACTAATTTAGCCGGCTGTTCCTCATGCACGTTAGCACACTGTCAAATTTTCAAAATCTTCCTAATTATAGTTTTCCCACAATCGATGGGTAAATTTTCCGGAGAATCCTGTATAGATATTTAGATTTCCTTTAATTTTTGTTAAGGCATCTTTAGGCCTATCTTGGCTGATTTCGACGCTATTTTTTTTTATTGAAAGTCTTACATGTTCTTTAGGTATGTATGGAGAATTTTGTGGGGAATGCAAATATATAAAAACCTATTTTTTGCTCTAATACTTATCCATACCAACCTCTATAACCAAAATATTTTTGAAATACAGACATATTAATTCTCTACAACTTTTATATTGTTCTCATTATTATAATACCGGAGCTATTAAACTCTGACACACTATTGGGCCACCCTACATATATATTTATTCAACCCGTTTGAATCCATACACAAATAATTCCCTGCAATTATTAAATTTAATTTCCCAATAATCCCCTTAAACTATTTATAATGCAAACATATGTCTAATTTAATTAACTTTCAATTAAAATAAATTTCGGAAATGGTTTTGATTAAACGCACTTTGATTTCGTTTTGCTCATCTGTTTACCCCATCAGGGAAATAACATGACTATAATCCGTTAATTACTCCGGTTTATGTTGTTTTAATGGAGATACGAGAAGCTGTTACTTTTCTCGCAATGCTCTTAAAGGCCATTACAGAGGGCAGATTACTGGCAACACCGCCAATAGGAAATATTACGGTGGAATTATTGAAATTCCTTTGAATTCTATCAAATACTTTTGAGTACCTTGGAATTCCTGGAGGTCAGGGTAATTTTTAATTGCAATAGATAATGGGCAGGGCCGTAGTTACCGCCTACAACAGGGGCACACCCAACCAAATGATTATTATTCTTTAAAATACCGTCCGCGTAGGGATGCGAGATTTTACGAAGGAGGAAAAAGGGATAAATCTATTGAAATATTGACGAAATGTTCAGTTTCATTATAGTCCACTCATTTGGTAGTTCTACCTGGAAAGTTTTCCGGGAGTTTTGAAAATTGGTAATTTTATAGATATTGATGTGCTCTTTTCGAATTTCGACTTTGCCACGCCATATTGGAAAAATGGCGTCTAATAACAGTTTTTTTACAATATCTCCTTTCATTCTTCTTTTTTGACCACTTTGTACTAATAATTTTCAAAATATCATAAAAAGGCTACTAAAATCGATCTACATCTACAAGAAAACTAACCCAAATTAAATAATAAAGACTTTCTTATAGGAAAAATTTATGGTTAAGTTTTGGTCCGCAAACGTAATTTTTGACATAAAAATTTAAATATGTCCAAAACGGTGAGACAACTAGAGAATCATACATAAAATATGTCTAGAATTGTACGTAAAAATGTAAAATGCAATAATATATAGAGTGTTCCTTTTAAAATCAGCAAGTTGACATCTATTTCCTGTGTAACTGGAAGTGTCGCTATCTTGAAAATAATTGAGCCGGCTGTCCCCCATGAACGTTAGTACATTTAGCTTCTCACGCGATCTCACATGAGACGTGACTTCCGTTTTTTCCAGGTATGAGATTTTATTTATTCGAATTACTTTCCCCTCAATATATGACTATGTACCATATTTGAGTAAAATAAATACAATTAACAATCCTAATCATGGGAAACCAATCTAAAACTGAAAAGCTCTATTTTATAATTTAAATTTATTGCTTTGCAGTTACCGCTTAAACGGATTCAAAATCTAATAATAATTTATCAATAAAACTTTTATTTTATTCAATAATTTTAATTTTAATTTCCTCTTTAAAAGCATTTTTCGCTCGCTTTCGAGTTTTATAATTTATTATTGGTTAAGTTGACTTTAATTTAGAATGGAACGTCTTTTTTCACTTTAATGAAAATGCAATGGCAAGAAACTAATTTAATTTGACTTTGAAAGTCAACAAGCTGTGGTTTTATTGGCACCGTTGATTAAGTTGATTAAGAGACTTTTGAATTTTAATAACATATTTCAAAGAGGTTTCTTCATTCTAAAATAACACGCTCAAAATTTTCCCCAATTTTCATTGCAAGAATGAAACGCAGAAAAAATTTCCTGTCCAACAATATAAGTAACGTAGGGGTGAGATCGCATCTGAAAATCATCTGAAAGTCCAATATTCTTATACCATGGGTTGGTATAAATTGTCCAATAGCTTAACAACTAAGAGCGGTGGAGAAAAACTTGTCCGGCAAAAGTTTTAGGAAATCAAACGGTGATCTCAAATTTGATCTTGACCTTGACCTTTGGAGGTCAAGTACATTTTTTTCAATAAAACTCCAACCGATGCTTTAACAGATGTTTAAGCTGATGTCTACCTCTTTCAATGTATACACAAATAGCACACTTCAGTCCATTAGATATCCACTGTATGTCCAAAGCTCGACATACTGGACGTCCAAAATTTGTTCACCCTACATCCAATGGATATCCACTGGACTATACGAATACCCCACTTATGGATGTCCTTTTGGACTCCAAATATTGTCCAGGAAAGGATCAATTTTGGATATTAATAGGACTAATTCTGGATGTCTATATAATATCCAAGTATGGTATTGTGATTTCAGGATTAATAGGTCATAATTTATTATTGCTTCTGCTTGACGTTCCGCTAACCCGAGTGGTAGACATTTTCAGAACATGCTTATGGTCCGAGGGCTTACAGTATCCCAATTAATCTGCACTTCTAAAAATATAGACCACTCGTATCATCGAAACGTCAATAAAAAGTAATCATACAAGCTATTAATCTCATAAACCATAGAAATATAAATTACACTAGAGAACCAGATAACAAGAACATGATCGGCATATTGCACTTATTGATTTAAATTTGTCAAGTTTTCATACTATACTATAAAAGAACAACAATAATTTTATAACTAGTAGAATTGCATGTGCTACAAAAGACCACTTGAGTTAATTTTAGTTGTTCATGTTGGATAATAAAAAATATACCAATTATTTAAATAAACACTTTTTTATTGTGACTATGATTATTTTTTTCTACATTTATTTCTCCCGTTCGCTCTCTTCAACTATTTCCTAATCGCATCTTCGGCTATTTTTTGTCGGCCCCTCATTGTTCTGCCGCAGCTGAAAATTAATATGGTATAACGTTAACTGATGCACTATTTATTAGTTGTGTATAGTTTAAAAATTCCAAGTCTCGTATTTATACTTGTTTATTTGGGCGTCCTCAAACCTTAAGGTTCCGTAGTAATTTTCCATAACAATAAACATTAGAGCATAAGAAAGCCACAAGCAATGATAAGGGATAGGACAGAAATATCAATTGGAAATCTCAAAATCCGATAAAAGTCGGGGGTGTTTGTAGGAATTTAAAATGAAATTCAGCCTCTTTACTGATTTAAATTAATAATTACAAAATTATATATATATATATATATATATATATATATATATATATATATATATATATATATATATATATATTAGGCTAGCGCATCGGAAAGGAAATCCTTTAAGCAGCTTATATTAGACAAAATATGAAATCTAATACAAGTTGCGCCATCTCCCAGCATTTCGCGCAATCTGCACATATAATCTCGTAGAGATCTGTATATATAAACCAAAAGTGGATAATATACTTGCAGTTGGGTGTATAAAATACAATTATAAAAGAGAAACTTAGCTCTCAACCAACTGAAAAAACCTTATACTATAAGGACAAACGTACTCTGTTCTAACACAGTAAGAGACAAAGCACTATCTCAGATTCCAAGAATACCAGAAAAAAGTGGAAGCCTTTCCTATGCCGCGATGCTGCGGTGCACTACCATAGGAAAGGCTTACACCCATTCCTGGTATTCTTGCAATCTGAGATAGTGCTTTGTCTCTAACTGTGTTGGAACAGAGTACGTTTGTCCTTATAGTATAAGGACACAGGGGCCAGACAACGTTCCTTGTTTTTTTGTTAACGACTGTGCCTATGTACTGCTTAAACCTTTGTCATATTTGTTCAATTTGGCGATTAAAACAAATACCTTTCCAGAGATTTGGAAGGAGGCGAGAACCACCCCTGTATTCAAAAAAGGAAATATAAACGAGATCCCCAATTATAGACCTGTTTCAATACTATCCCCATTTGCAAAGGTTTTTGAGATGTCGATATATGAGTGTATTTTGAGTCAAGTGCAAGAGTTAATATTGCCAGAACAGCACGGATTTTTTAACCGCCGTAGTACTATTAGCAATCTAGCTTCCTTTGCCCAATTTACTGGTGGGGCACTGGATAAACGCAATCAAGTTGACGTGGTCCATACCGACTTCTCAAAGGCATTTGATCGAATCGATCATTATATTTTATTTAACAAACTTGCTGCTATGGGTTTTAGCGGGAGCCTATTGTTATTTCTTAAATTTTACCTACAAAACAGAATGCAATATGTTGAAATCCGGGGTTATCAATCTTATAAATTTAAAGCTACAAGCGGTGCTCCGCAGGGGAGCAATCTGGTTCCACTAATATTTTTACTTTTCATTAACGATATTACGGTTGGAGTATCGAGCTTTGTTTTGCTCTTTGCAGATGATGTAAAGCTATTTTGGATGATTCATAGTGTAAATGACGCCCTAGAGCTGAAGGGGGATATTGATGTTGTTGGAATTGGTGTAACGCGAATAATTTGCCCTTGAATGTTGATAAGTGCACCGTAATGACTTTCACCAATAAAACAAACTCTTTATATTTTGAATATACTCTAAACAGTCAAACATTTCAACGAAGTTATTCTTTTAAGGACCTTGGAGTCACTATTTACCCAAAACTTTCATTCACGAAACATATCAGTTTGATTTATGGGAGTGCGGTCAAAATGTTGGAGTTCATGTTGCGCAATTCTAATGATTTTAGCAATTTGCAAACCTTAAAAACTTTGTATGTTAGTCATGTTCGGTCAAAGCTGGAATACGGTGCGGTCATAGGGCATCCTATCCATGATAAGTACATTAGTCAATTAGAGGGAGTGCAAAGAAAATTTTTAAAATACCTATCATTTAAGAGTGTTAAGTTAACTTTCATGTACTCCCGAGACCTGTCAGATCCTGTCCCATTTTTTTTTTACCTAGCCCTGAAACAAATTTTCTTATAAAAACGCTTCTATTTCAAGCCATGAGTATCTTCAACAACACTTGCAGTGACATCGATGTATAAGTCCACCCCCTAAGAGATTAACACAGGCTTTAAAGTTAAAGTTTCTAATAAAAATGTAAAATGTTTGCTTCTTGTGATTTGTTGTATGAATTAATCAATAATTTTTTTTCCTTATAATTTTATTTAATATCTTAGCAAAGTTGTATGTCATATTATCTTATAAATGGATGTTATCTGTTAGACAATAAAGATTATTATTATTATTGTTATTATAACCAGAAGTGCCGCCATCTTGAAAATATTTTAGCCGGATGCCCCCATGCACCTTAGTACACTGTCAAGTTTTCAAATACTTCCTAATTATAGTTTTCCCACAATAGATCGATAAATTTCTGGGAGAATAACCCTTTATACTCATTGGAAACCAAATAAATATATTACAAAAAAATTGCTAACTAATTAAAAAAAAATTTGATAATAAACAATGATTTTCATAATAAATATTATTAAATTCTATCTATAATGCAGTATAAATACACATGTTTTTCTCTCATTTCCTGCATAGTTTTCCATAAAAACATTTCCATGTTTTAATGAAATTGAATACTTTAATAGGCGTGCTAATTATTCGCAGTAAAAAATTATTCCAACAAAGCGACACGAAATACAATTTTGTTATCTAAAACTCGGTGCGAAAATTTTTATGACAAAGCTTGGTAACAATTTGGGGCGGCACGTGACGCGAATCGAAAATGGAGCAATTTTTGTACGTTAAAAATTAGATACGTTTAAGGAAAATGTTCCCTTATTTTAAAGGTTTAAATCTGTTTTAAAAGTTCGGGAATTTCATTTTAGATAATCACGTAATGTAGTGGGTTTTTAAAGTTTTTTTACAGAAAAATTAGATCCCATGCTCAATAAGAGCTCTATTAATTCAGTCGTCCAAAGTAGCCTCGATAGGAATAGCGTGAGGTAATCTTCCTTTTTAATTATGCCAGCAGGGGCATTGACCTATGACACAGGCTAATAAGTTAAGCTCGATGAGTGAAAAATGTTTACTTGAACCGTCCGAGAACTCCCATATTTTTTTTACTTAAATTGTAATCTTCAATATTAAAGAGGCTTTGTGGATAAGATGTCATATTTTTCTCCCTGTAAGAAGATCAAAAGCCGGACACTTATAATATCACAAGATCTTCCTCTTTCATAAGGCGGAGTGCCAGGACCAATCAACTTGCCTTCTTGATGTTAGGTTATTACGCAAGACGGCATCAAGAGCTGTTTACAATTAGTGAGTCAGCGCGTTTTGGATCTTCCAATCAGCAAGGGCATGTCACTAAAATACACGCCCACTTTAGCGGCAGGAAACATGGTTGTGTATCATCTTCAAAGACTAGGGATTTTGGAAAAAATTCGTAAAGACTAAAAAGTGGGGAAATTATAGTTTTTATGAAAGAATTTTGGCACTTACTTCTTATTTCGAGGTCGTAGAACACGATTCTGACCTTGATTTTTCACGATTTTTCCTCACTTTCCTGGAAAACTCGAAAAAGAAGCGTCACTTCACAAAGCACTTTTATTTCAGTTAAAACATCCAATTTACGTATTTATTTTCAGTGGAACTAGTTAAAATATATTCTACGTAATATATTTCAATTATTTTTGCGCAAATTTTGGCAAACCAATTTAGAAAAACTTGTTTTTTCAATGAAAAATCAAAAATTCGTCTCGGAAACGCCATCAACTGTCAGAATATCTAAACTAGCCGCCGGATCACGCAAAAAGGCGCATCGTTGCCAGATGTAAAGTTTTTACGTAAAATAAATTATAAAATTTGTCCTCAGTGAAAAACATGGTTTAATTTTTTTAATGTTTAAAACAGTTTCAGAGTAAAAATAATTTTAACCACTCAAAATTTTTGGTTAGTTTTGGTTAGGATAATAATTCGGGTTAGAATAAATCTAAAAGTAGGTGCCATTTTGGTTTTGTTCCTTTTGTTTTGTTTTTGATAATGTTCCTGATTTAAGTGCAAATTTATGATTTTTTTTAGTGGGCACCATTATTGTTTTGTTTCTTTTGATTTGTTTTTGATAATTTTCTTGATTTGAGTGCAAATTTATGAATTCTTTTTGGTGAGAACCATTTTGATCTTTTTTTTTTAAATTTATTTTTGATAATTTTCTTGATTTTTCCGATAAAAAAGTGCAAATTTACGAATTTTTTTGGTGAGTATCATTTGGCTTTGTTTTTGATAATTTTCTTGATTTGAGTGCAAATTTATGATTTTTTTTGGTTAGTACCATTTTGGTTTTGTTCCTTCTGATTTATTTTTGATAATTTTCTTGATTTTTCCGATTAAAAGTGCAAATTTGCGGATTTTTATTGGTGGGTATCATTTTGGATTTATTTCTTTTGATATGTATTTGAAAATTTTGTTGATATTTCCGATAAAAAAGTGCAAATTTATGAATTTTTTTTGATGGGTGCCATTTTGCTTCTGTTTCTTTTGATTTGTTTTTGACAATTTTCTTGATTCTTACGATAAAAAAAGTACAAATTTATAACTTTTTACATAATACAGATGTTTCTATTAGTGTACACTTTTTTTTAACGGAAAAATCAAGATAATTATCAAAAAAAAATAAAAAAAGAATAAAACCAAAAAGGCATCTATCTCTAGATTTACTGTAATCCGAATTATTACCTTGGATAGTTCTTTTTAATTCAAATAGAAACAGAAAAATATATATAAATTTCCAAGAAATAATTTTTGCAATCTGGCAACTACTGAGATACGAAACTAAAAAATGTAGAATCTAAATTAGAAGTGCTAAAAGTTTAACAATTTTTATTGGATTAATATTGGTTATGCATATTTACTTTAGATGGTGGTTTCTGTAGTACATTACCGAGCAGAGTAGCGGTTTTATATTATATTATTGTAGGATTCTCAAATTTTGCCTCTATATAGCCTCTACTTTACTCTTTTGTTTTCAGTAGAATATAATAAACCCTAGAACGAGGCAAAATTATGTGCCCGAGTTCACTTAATCTATAAAAATAGTTTTTACACTATATGTTCGTTGCAGTGTGGGAAAAGTAATATAGTTTTATATGAATATATACAAATTATTTCTAATTAATGCCACAATTCAATACTAAATGAGACTTATAATGATAAATAGCAATATTTACAAAAATATATTCATTCGCTAATGAAATTATCTTGTTTTTCAAAATTCATAATTGAAACTTTTAATCATTTCGATATTTTTTCACAAATAATACATTTGTTAGTATCACATTAATATTAATTGCATTGATATTGATTCTTGACTAAGTTTAACTTTTTTACGTCCCTCCATATTGTCATTACTTAGATCTTTATTATCCCTTTTTATAGTTTCGTTTTTAACTTTAAAGCTATTTAAGGTTTTTTATGTGTATGTATTTTATAGCACCCATTTATAATGTGGTTCTTAAACAAATCTAAAAATTACATCAATCGCATTCAATAATCATATCATATTTAAAATGAATGTTTATTTAAAGTTGCTTGAAATCAGTGATGGCTGGTGCGTTATAAAAGTAGGGATTGCAATGCCAATGGTACATTAAGAACATAAATGTATATAAAACCTGCCATAGGCACCTGTGGATAAGAAAATAAAAGTCTTTATAAATGGAGATACTATGAAACCAAGCAGTGTATTTTAAACAACTAAACATAAAGAAGGAGTAAATTTTAAAAATATAGCAGCCTAGACAAAATGCACGTATAACTTATTATGTGAATTATGTATAAAGAAAATCCATACGCCTATCTTAGGCTTAGGTTTTTCAGTTTCATATATGACGGTCAGTTTGTGTATGGGGTAAATTTAAATCCTGTCCTGTTTAAATTTTTGTTCAGGAAAACATGTACTACATTCGACATACTCTTCTGTCTGCCATCAAGTGATCTGTAAAGCTAAACCATTCTTGTGCTAGACAAATAATTGTATCACAAACGGTATAAACAACTCTAGAATTAAAATTGCATGTTGTTGGGGGCCGAACGAGGTAAGCGTTTGTTAACAATTTGATCTAGTATTGCTGTTCTTTGAGGAATATTTGAAAAAGAAAAGAACAAATTCCTTGTAAATTGGAAAAAAAAGTATGCAGACATTTTTATTGGCGGGTGCAGCGTTTAACATTACCAAATTTAATTGATGTGTATAATAATGCAAGTAAGCAACATGTTGATAGGTTTTTTAAAATTGCTTGCACCCCATTCGACGAGCCGCTCATTTACCGTTTCTAAGGGTAATACTAGACAAATTATTAATGATATTTAGGCGAAGTAAGTAAAATTAATTTAATCATTAAATTATCTGTAGAAATTAAAACAAATATATTTGTACTTATATTTATTAGTATGTTTTATTTTAATTTACAATTTTTTTGGGGGTTGCACAAACCTGTAGACCTAAGGAAAAGCCGGCACTGACATTTACACTAAAATAAATTATTAATCATTACATTATCAACAAACAACACATTTTTTAAAGCAAAATATCTCTTTTCAGACCCTTGTCGATACATTTTCGCAACTTTGCCCTACATTTGTAAACTCTAATTACCTCAAACCTAATTATTTTGTTTCTAACTTCTCACAAAGTGGTTAAAGTTATAAAACTAATTTTAATTTTCTGACTAGATAGCTTTTATATTTCCAAGAAATATTCATTAATTATTCATCAATGAATATTTAATTTTTCCTGAAACTTTATCTTCAGGCATTGTTATGGTTGATCAACATATTTTAAGTTAATTTGGAATACAGGAAAAGTGTGGTATAGAAGATTTATATATACAAAAATATAGACCCTCTCAAATTTTTATGGAAAAAGAAATTTATTTGAAAAACATTTGTAAATATTGTAGTATATTTGTCGCTATTATACAAGATGCGTCAAAAGAGTCGATAAAGGTCAACTTTCATTTGGAAACTCTACAATTTTTTTACATTTTCAAATACAGCAAATAAATTTAAATATTTTGGGTATCATTATCTCTCCGTTTTTCCTTGTTCAGTCTTTTCAGTCCACTACAGGACATAGGCCTCTTCGAATCTCTTTCATGCACTTTTGCTATGAGCAATTTCATACCAGAGGCTAGCTGTTGTTTCCTTTACTTCATCCAGCCATGTCTGTGGAGGTCTTCCTATTCTTCTTTTTGATTTTCTAGGTTGACACTGTATTAACCTTTTCGGCTAACTTTTTTTATTGTATCCTGCTATATAACCAACTCATTGTTCTTTGAGATATGCTTTATATTCTATGACATCGGTAAATTTAATTCTATGTCTAGTATTATCCTTTAGTACTTCTTCCTCAGACTTCCTTCGAGAAACTTGCTTTCAATTATTGGTTGAATTTTTCTTGTTTAAGATAAAATTTGATATTTTATAAGCAAATTTTCACAAAAACTGTCATTTAGATGCCGAGCGTCAAACGAAGTGGACGGTCTCACGTTTCCAATAAAATTGGACACTCTATTGTGAATTCGTTAATAAATAAATTATCATTCGAGGTACACATTCCCGGTTATCAATATTGCGGACCCGGAACAAAAGTAATAAAACGTGTAACAAGAGATGATGCCGCATGCAAAAAACACGATTTAGCCTATTTACATAACAAAGACAACAGAAGTGCAAGACATCGAGGGGTTTACGAGCTCGAACAAAGTGCTTGGAATAGAGTAAAATCGAAAAATTCCAGTTTAAGTGAAAAAAACAACAACTTGTTTTTAACTTCTCTCTCTCTTTCTCTCTCTCTCTCTATATATATATATATATATATATATATATATATATATATATATGTATATATATATATATATATATATATATATATATATATATATATATAAAGGGTTATTGGGGATACAGTCTATTTAAATTTGTAGGCCTTGATAAGAAGAAATCCCTTGTTTGATTTTGTCAAGCTTTCGAGAATTTATCTTTCTCTTCTTCAGGACATCTCTACTATATTAATTAGATAGTTAGAATATTAAACCTAACCTATAATTATTAAGAACCTCACCAATGTTGTTTGAATATGAAACATATATATACAGGGTGATTCAAAAATCGATCACGAAACTTAAGGGGGTGATTCTACTTGACAAAATAAGGGTAGAGCTTCATATAATTTTTTTTCAAAATGTCATTCGTTTTCGAGTTACAAACCGTCCAAGTTCAAGTTTTTATTTTTTGTTTTTTGAATTACTCGCTTACAGGAAAACCGATTTGACTAATATTTGAAAGATAGGCTAAGTCTTCTGCGCTTCATCATTTTAGTAACAATTAACATTGATTGTTTGCCGCTAGAGGGCACTTTACCTTCATTGAAAATTGTTTTTTGTCATAATTTTTTAGTGTTGACAGCTACAGTAGTTTTTGGCATAATTTCTGAAAGACTGATGCTAGGCCTTTAAAAAAGGTGCTCTTTATTTACATCGCTAAACCCAACGGTTTAGATGTAAATCACCCTTAAAAATTAAGTGGTAAATTTACTTTTCTCATTTCATTACCACCAGCTACCAGGTAAATAGCTATCAAAGTATACTAGAGCTGTCAGTTTAACATCAAATAAATTCGCTTTTTAAACTATTTAATTTATAATCTTAAAATAACTAATAATGGCTAATCAGTAAATATTCATATTATGGATTATTGCGATATACATTTAATTGATAAAAATTAATGAAACAGTACTAAACAAACTAAAAAAGATTCTCAAAATGTCCCCCATTTTCTTCCATACATTTCCTAACACTCTTCAAAAAATGTCGCCTAACTCGATGAAAAATTCCTGGTGTTTCTTTAATAATTTGGCACTTTTCGATTATCCTGAAGCGAAGATCCTCGACGTTGATTACTGGAATATCGTACACCAATTGTTTCAAATGACCCCAAAAGAAAAAATCCATAGGATTAAGGTCTGGTGACCTCGCTGCCCATGCCAATGGTCCACTTCGTCTCATCCATCGCTCAGGATACGTTGCATTCAAATACTGTCGGACACGTATACTAAAGTGGGGCGGAGCTCCGTCTTGGAGGATCCACATGTTGGCCCTTACTTCCAATGGCACATCTTCCAGATACAATGGGAGACGATTTTGGATAAAATCTAAGTATACGTCACCAGTTAATGGGCCATCAAAGAAATGAGGACCAATAAGGTAATCTCCTATTATCCCTGCCCACACATTTAGTGAAAATCTACGCTGATGTTTCGTTTCTACCACATTGTTTGGGTTCTCGTAAGCATATGTGTGGATGTTGTGTAGATTTGTTATGCCATCACGAGTGAAACCAGCTTCGTCAGTGAATAATATGACGCCAATTAATCGATTATCGTGTTCATACTTAGCTAGGATCTGATTGCACATTTCCAACCGTCTCGGCCGATCATCGTCATAAAGAGCCTGCACCTTTTTTGAATGAAACGGGTAGAGTTGTTCTTCTCTTAGTATCCTCCATGAACTAGCCTGACAGAGCCGCACTTCATTCCCAATTTTTCTAGTACTAATACCTGGATTATCTTCAATAATTTCAAGCACTCTTTCTTCTTGTTGCACGTTTCTAGCAGTTCTAGGTCTTCCCCTATTTCCATTATAACTTTTAAAGGAACCACATTCCGCAAGCCTCCTGTGCACACTGGAAAATGTTTGAGCATGAGGGATATTTCTTTCCGGATAACTCTCCATATAATATCTTCTTGCCAACTCTGCATTACCATTTGCTTTTCCATAACAAAAATGGATATCACAATATTCGATATTTGAATATTGGTGATTAGCCATTATTAGTTATTTTAAGATTATAAATTAAATAGTTTAAAAAGCGAATTTATTTGATGTTAAACTGACAGCTCTAGTATACTTTGATAGCTATTTACCTGGTAGCTGGTGGTAATGAAATGAGAAAAGTAAATTTACCACTTAATTTTTAAGGGTGATTTACGTCTAAACCGTTGGGTTTAGCGATGTAAATAAAGAGCACCTTTTTTAAAGGCCTGGCATCAGTCTTTCAGAAATTATGCCAAAAACTACTGTAGCTGTCAACACTAAAAAATTATGACAAAAAAACAATTTTCAATGTAGGTAAAGTGCCCTCTAGCGGCAAACAATCAATGTGAATTGTTACTAAAATGATGAAGCGCAGAAGACTTAGCCTATCTTTCAAATATTAGTCAAATCAGTTTTCCTGTAAGCGAGTAATTCAAAAAACAAAAAATAAAAACTTGAACTTGGACGGCTTGTAACTCGAAAATGAATGACATTTTGAAAAAAAAATTATATGAAGCTCTACCCTTATTTTGTCAAGTAGAATCACCCCCTTAAGTTTCGTTATCGATTTTTGAATCACCCTGTATATATATATATATATATATATATATATATATATATATATATATATATATATATATATATATATATATATATATATAAAACAGGAGAAAAACCCAACCATTAAAACTTTCTATTTATATTTATAGGTATAATATTATCGCATTGTTAGAATTTGAGTAAATTTTTTAAAATCCCTAAAGAAAAAGGTCTCACTCGACTATTTGTCTCTTTTGTAGAGACAAATGTCAGATGTCAACCGGAAACAGTGGCGTGGGAGGCCCAAGTAGTGAAAGAAATAAGAATCCGTAAAACATTGGCGTAACCATATATATTTATATATATTACAAATGTAGGGTACATGTTTTCGTCATGGGTTTTCACAGTTTAGTTATAGAGATGTTACTGTAGGCCTTAGTTAAATCTATAAATAGAAAGTATATGAGCATCTCGATTTGCAACGGCTCCTTTTTCAATTCTTTGTTTAATACAAAAAATCTTATCATTACAGCATTATGAAATCTGTCCTGTTCTTTTTCCTCATTGCATTATTTTTCACTGAGGTGTTTGAGTTTTTTCCATAGAGTCGACTCATTAAACTATTTATCTTTATACCTCTGTAATTCTTTCAATTTTCCCTATTTCCTTTTTTCTGAATTGAAATAATGTAGATTTTTTATTGTTTAGGGGGTTCTTGACCTTCGAGACATTTATTAAATATCTATGTAAGCATGTTAAAAAGCTTTATTGTTCCACTTTTTAGTAATTACGTATAGATATCCTCAGATCCAAATGATTTTCCAATTTTTCGTTTTTTTTTATAGTTTTACTGACATCATTAGTATCTATTTCGACTTCTTTTCGTTGCATGTTAATTACAGCTGTTTTCTCGATATATTCAATCTTCCGTTCAGTTAGCAATTCCTGATAACGCATAATATATTGGTTTTCAAATGCATTTTCTATAGATGCTATTTCCTATCCTGCATTCTTTAAGATTTTTCATGAATTTCCAAGCTTCAGAGCATAATCTTCCTCCAAATTTTAAAATTACTTCTAATTTTTCTACCAACCCAAAATACATTCACCAAAGTGACTGGCATTCTCTAATTAATCACAATAATATTTGCTTTTTAAAGATCTGATCTTTGTCAGTTAGAATTCTTCCATTTTCAATTTCTATACGAGGTTTCTCCCAAAAGTATCGAGTCTACCTTTATATCTTCGCATTGGAGTTATTCTTTGTCATCCGGTGAATGACATCCTTCAAAGTAATCCCATTTAATTGAATAATACGTTCCCAGCGCTTCCTGAAGCAGTCCTGAAAGTCAGTTTTCGGAATTGCCTTCAACGTATTCGTCGCAGTGGTTTCAACCGTCTCTTTGTCAGCGAACCGGTGTCTTTTGAGCGGCATTTTTAATCTGGGAGAAAGTCAAAAGTCGCAGAGAGCTATGTCGGAACTGTGCGGAGGCTGGCGAAGCTGTACGACTTGGTGTTTTGTTAAATATTGCTGCACAAGGTTCGTTGAATGCGCTGGCGCATTGTCATGGTGAAGCAGCCAATCACCGCTTGTCCAAAGCTGTGGCCGTTTTCTTCTGATTGCGTCACGCAATCTTTTCAATACTTCGACGTAGTATTCTTTGGTGACCACGTGACCTCTCGGAGCATATTCATGGTGCACAACACCTTCATAATCAAAGAAAACAGTCAACATTTTCTTCACTTGGCTCCGACTTTGACGTGCTTTTTTTGGTCTTGGCGATTCAGAATGCTTCCACTGTGAAGACTGTCGCTTTGTTTCTCTAAATGCCTTATTCATCATATTAATTGTTTCCGAGCAAGTTCTTCCAAAATTAAAGCAAAACTTTGTTACGGTTTTAATTTTCCTATCTAAGTTCCTATCTAAAATAGTAATTTTTACGCTTACCTCCTTCATCATTTATGTGTTTTGTTTTATTTTGTTTTGGGAACAGATTTACAAATGAAAGAAGACATTGGCAATATATCTTGTTTATTAGAATTTGATTCACAATTATGCTATTATAATCCATAGTAATTGTTCGATAGCCCTTGTTGTTATTATGTCGAGTTCCTAAGACTTCTCTCCTTTGTACCTAAAATATAAAAGGGTATTAGTATTGTACAGAGTGGCTCGGTATAGAATATTTAGTCAGAAATTATTAATTTAAATTGTCTTTTACGGTTATTGTTACCTTCATCGAGAGATCTCGAGTGAGCACATAATCATTTGGCTGCAGTATCAACAGATTTCTGAGTGGAAGCTCTCTGGATACTGTTGGATCTTATTAGTCTTCTAGGCAGTTTAATTTTCCCATTGTGTCAGTTATTATAACTATTACAGATTCTATTAAGCTAAAATCGGAAAAACTACCTTAGTGTCAAATGTAAATAAAGTTTAAGGTTAGAATCTACTCGACTTTTCTTGTTTAGTTTCACTTCAACAAAGCCTTTTACTGATATAAATTCTTGAACGTACCACAATTGTCTTAGTTAATTGCTAATAAAAATGTCTTGTCATAATTTTAAAATTTCATATTTCTATTTTTTTATTGTTTTGAAGCTTGTCAGTTGTCAGTCAATATACAGATCCCTGTATTTTTTCCCGCCGTTTCCGTGGACGTTTTTCTGGGGGACATGAAAAAAATCTGAGAGTGATAAGGACTTTCCTTGCAGAGTTGCACCGGAAAGGTCACTTGGCAATTTTGCTAGTTTTTTTAATTGAAAGTTTCGGGTCCTTGACCAAGTTGATAGTAACTGTGTTGTTAACAGCTGTATGCTGATTTAGTTTGGTCAATTCGGGGGACAAACCCGACATCAAGTTTTGCTATTTTTTTGTTCCACCACGAAAAGGCCACATAACATCACTGGTAAGTCTTTGCTTTAATTTTTGTTTTAATTCTCAAGTGTTAATAATTGTGGGTATGTTTAAGAAGAAAAGGAATGAGTAACTTACCTCACTCGTAACATAAAAGGTTAAGTTCTTCCTAAGTCCATCTTTTGTTTTAGGCCTTTTCTTTTTCTGTTCCCTTTTTTTTCCCCTTTTTCTTTTTCCTTTCATTGCCCTCATTTGGAACCCTCATCGGGGCCTTCTGGCTGACTTCTCAACGGTACCTGCTTTGGCTGCTGTACATACCAGACCACTTGGCCATTCTTGCGAATACCTCTACAGCACCTGCCTTACATGCTACATACCACCACACCGAGTGATCCAGAGCTTCAATATCAGCACATCAAGAAGCCGTCGTTAAACAGGTTTTATGTGTCTGTGTCGTTTTCAGGGTATCATAGACTTTAATGCCTTCAGCATCACCTGTAAAATTTAAAGCCGCTGTATTTTTCTTTTCATTTTAAATATAAAATAAATGAATAATTAGTGTACTTACCTTGGTAAGATCTATTGTGTTTCCTCGTATGGTACAATTAATCAACTCTTGCAACCATATGCAGTTGATATCTTTCACATATGTAAAAGGGGCACATTTGTTAACTCAGGTAAACAGGCCTATTTACGCGGGTAAAGTGCACTTAATACTATCATTATTATATATATAGTTGCCATTTATAGTAAATCGCTCTCGTATAATTAGTAATCTAGCCAAAACACTGAGTAAATTAAGATTTCTCATTTTGTTAGATTAATTTAGTTCTGAATTGTCAAAAAAAAAAACCAGCTGACTGTCCGAAGTTCTTCCTTCAAACAGAGAAGCGCTGGGCCACTGGTTACGTTTACACTAAAGCACGTAATATAGATGTTTTTTTTTTAATTTTTTTGGGTGTTTTCCTTCTATCTTTTGCAAGTTAGGCATCATCTAACAACTTCATGCAAATTCGTTGATCTAATTTTTTCGTCTTTTTTCCCAGTAACAAAATGCGACGAACGAAAAAAAGACACTGTAAACAAACGCACACCATTCACGAACTAATACGTTCAGTCGGTAACTGCGCTCACCAGCGAGTTCGTGAAGACTTACTCGTGACGCCCATGCCCCGCACAGGTCGCTCGGAAGTTTTGACGAAGAGAGATATGAATGCAGGCTCGATACTTTTGGGACAAACCTCGTATTCCAGCTTTTTGGTTTGAATATTCTACCCAATAATTTGACTTTTTAAAAAAATTTCTTAATTCATTTATATATCTCAATCTTTCAATATTCTCGTACATATTATTAATATATTGACCATTGTCCTTACGGTACTGTTTCTGTATTTCTTGAGAAAAGAAAATCAAAAATTCATTTTTTGAGGAATTAGACATGATGCATTCGGAAAACTTTATTTTATACCAGTTATGGATATCAGTCGCTTTCTTCTAGACTAAAATAGTTCTAAAAAACCCCAGACTAGTTTAACAATGCGAAAAACTCACCGCCATTTAAAATTTACATTTAAAAGAAGCTTGCACAATTGCCACTATAAGAGTTAAATGTAGTAGTTTATTCTTTAAAATTTCGGTCTGACAATCGCTGAAAATGAAAAGAATAAAAGAATTAGCCAATTTCTTTTAAAATGCCGCGAAGAATTATTTCTTTGGGACTTTACCATTGTTGAAGTTTCAAAGGAGTGCCTTTTCTATTTTGTTCTTCGGTTATATTGTTGTAAAATGAACGGTCATGAATTGAATCACAGGTTTTAAAAATGATTTATAATTTTTAATCGTTTTAGTAAGCAAATAAAGTAGTAAAATTTGGAATTATCAATAAACTTTATTTTATTACGATGATCGGGGAGTTAAATGTTATTGACTTTACAATTTAATTTTGTGCTTACCGATTATGTGGCTGCCTCAACTTATCAATTTTTAAATGAAAAATAGAATTATTGTCAACCGTCTTTAAAAAATAGACATTCAACTAGTTCCATGAAAAGGTGTTTCTTTTTCTCGATTAATATAACAAGAATTTCCATTTAAAAATGTACGTTAACTTTTTCAAATAAATTAGATTCTAAAAAGTAACATAAATAGTTCTGTGACAATACAATTTGTCCCACAGAGCTTCCGCGATCAATTTCTCGAAAAATAGACCTTGGAAATTTCGGCTAAAATATTTTTAAGATGGTAAAACTTTCGGTTATAGCTGAAGTTGATATATTCTTGTTTATTTTAAATGGAATACCCTATATATTATGTCTTTATTAGATTCTACGAAAAGTTATAGATACATTTTCTGTATAATGTCATATATCCTAAGTCTAACAGTTTTTGACATATTTTAAATTTTATGTCAAAAATGGCGTTTGCAGACCTAAACATGACTATCGATTTCTCCTAAACAAAAGCCTTTATTATTCAATTGGGGTTAGTTTACTTCTAGAAGGTGATCTAATTTAGCGTACTGTGTTGATATTTTGATAATCAATATATATAGGGTGATCAAAAACTAACTTTAAATATAAACTTGAAAATATCGTTAAAAGTCGATTTTTTTAAATGTAAATACCCTATTTTTAGCATTAAAAATAATAGTGAGTTTGAATAAGATTGGGAGTTTTTGAAATACTGGCAATTTCACATTTTTGAATTGTAAAAACGCTATATGGCTTGCTACATGCTATATAAAAGAGAGGTTTGATAACATGAACATTTTGTTATCAAAGATACAATACCAACATCATTCTCGGAACATATGTGGCGACTTGAAAGGTATAGCACTGTTGTTAGGTCTCCAACAAGGTTATACTAAATTATGTTATTGTTCATGCTAGCAGGATAGCAGAGATCGCAAAAATTAATTTGTCAAAAAACAACGGCCTAAAAGAAATCTAATACCTGGACAAAAAACTTAACTTCCCAACCACTTGTAAATCCTGGACATGCATATCTTCCTCTCTTGCAGATCAAATTCGGATAAATGAAAAATTGTGTTAGAGCGATGTCATCTAGATTTCCTGTACATAAAGAACAAATTCCCTAGGATCAGTGAGGCTAAATAAAAGAAAATATATTTGTATGCCCACAAGCATGGAAGCTTATGAAGGGTCATGATTTCGAGGAGTTTGAATAAGGTTGAGAAAGCAGAATGGAGGTCTTCTAGAAAGATTGAAACTGCACTTCTTGGTTATAGAAATCTATGGATAATAAGGTTAACAACTCTGGAGTAAAACATGTCTTTAAAAATACATTTTCTGGTTTCATACTTGAATTTGTTTCTTTAAAATTTCAATTCTGTGAGCGACGAATATAGTGAGTCTTTCTACCAAGATATTTCAACAAAAGGAAAAGTTGTCAGGGAAAACGAAATCCAAATATGTTTGTAGACTATGACTGAGTCCTAAAAAGAGATGTTCCTCAAGCAAAATATAGTAGAAAATCATTAAAGACTACATTTTGACTTAGATCAATGTCATCATCATCTTTAGCTTCGTCTACCCATTTCCAAGTACGGTGCGGCCTCCATTATTTCACGTTTTCTTATTTTCTCATCTATTTAGTAATGTAATTTATTCGGTGTTCCTAGTATTTATGTTCATTTGAGCCCACGTTTTTCTGTCTTTAGCTGTCCTATCTGAGGATCGGGCGTCCCTTTGGTCTCTTGGCGTTTCTGGAATACCATATAGTTGTCCTAGTGGTACATCTATTGTCTGTTCCTCTTGCTGTATGTTCCACATATTGCCATTTTAGAGATTTTATTTTTTGGATTACATTAGTTGCCTGGGTTTCCTGTCGTATCCACTCTATTCTTTTTCAATCCCTTTCAGTTATTCCTAGCATGCATCTTTTCATGGCTCTTTGATTGACTTGTTTTTTTGTGGTTGTTTCATTCCTTAATGTCCAAGTTTCACACCCGTATGTCATGAATGGCAATATTCATTGGTCAAATACTTTTCTCTTAAGGAACAATGGTATTCGGGACTTGAAGAGTTTCAATGTTAACCACACTGTTAATTCTAGAAGGTATTGAACCCGATTCGTATATAAGTTGCTCCAGATATATATATATATATATATATATATATATATATATATATATATATATATATATATATATACTACTTACAGCGTGGTTGCATCTACCCTTATTCTCCATCTATTCATAGACCTTTGTTATTCCAGTTTAATTTCGGGAAAATATTCTTTAGGGTTGTTGTGAATTACTTCGGGGATATAGTGTCCCAATCAGACTCCTTTGTGGATAGGAGATTCTGGGGTGTTCTAATATATGTTTACTCTAGCTGTGGCTTCTCTGTATATGTGAGCTAACATTTGTATATATGGTCTGTCTACGCTTTGAGTGACTAGAGCTTCAGTGTATTAAAACCACTTCTAAAGCCTGCTTGCTCTAGAGGTTGCGCATAGTCAAGTGTGCTATGTATTCTTCTGTTAATTATTGTCGTGAATATTTTGTTTATTACTGGTAGTCAGCTAATTGGTCCATAACTTCTGATGTATTCCTTGCTACCTCTCTTGTAAATTAGGATTATCTTGACACTACTTCACTGTTTCGGCAACTACCTTGATTTTAGGTAGTCTGTATATATTTTTAATTTGATTCCCCAAGGTGTTTTCGAACTTCAGCTGTAACACCTTCATTTCCAGCTACTATGCCAATGTTCATGGTCTTAAGAGCTTCCTTTATTTTATCTACGAGATCATCTGAACCGTCTTCTTGAGTTGCAGTTATCTCTTCCATTACTTCTTGTATTTCCGGTGCTCTGTATAGATCCTCATAGAATTTGGTTGCGTGTTGTCTTATTTCATTCCTGTTTGTGATTCTTTCACCATCGCTCATCAATTCTATTACAGTGTTCTGCCAATTGTCAACATTTTTGGTCTTTTTATAGCTCATACAATTTTTGATTGCATTTTCGACAAGCCTTTCATTATAAGTTTTTATATCTTCTATTCTACTTCGACAGCATGTCTGTCTGCATGCAATCTTTCTCTGAAATGAAGATTACTGGTTTCAAAGATACGGCGATATGTGTTAATAAAAACTTGTACATTGGGAATTCTTCTTTCAGGAAATCGATCTCGGTATAGTCGTTGAGCTGCAACATTACCGTCTGCTCTACCATACATGACAATTATATCAGCGTTTTTTAAATTGAAAAAGTAGCCATCGTTTTGTCAACACGGCAATTTTAAATTTAGTAAGTGAACACTGAACTGGTATAAAACACAATTGCAAGACGTGTGCGACCAGCACTAAAGCCGATATCATCTGTTTGGTTGGCTAAATACTGGCTATTTATGTATTTGTGTTTTTATTTTGTTTACGTTTAGTTTATAAATAACAATTATCGGCCTGGTGAACAGAAACACAAAAAGTTCATCTTTTAGGCGTTCAGAACATCCAATGCAATACATTAGATATTTTGTATTTTAATTAAATTAAGAAAAAGTTAATAGAGAAAATTATTAATTTCGTTAATATGAATATCTTCCCTGAATTTAATATATGTAATATTTTATTGATACGGGTTTCGATAAACCACTATATAGGTAATTCAACAAAGTTATTTTAAAATAAATTGAATGCATTTATTTTTCTCCCTGTTAAAAAAAAACATCACTCAAACCTAAAATGAAACTTGAATTTTCGTAGATTAATAAAATTTTTGAGTGTACAGTTTTCTGTGTGTATCATAAAAATTAAATTTTCAATCAGCAATTGCCAGAAAACCGAAAAATTATAAAATGTGCTGTAACTTGACAACCGTGCATTTTTGTACTAAGGCATATATGACATAAATTATTCAAAATGACCTTCTCTATCACCTCTTCCAAACTTTCTATCGATGTACCAAACACCCTGTATATATATATATATATATATATATATATATATATATATATATATATATATATATATATATATATATATATATGAATAGTTTGGTTATTCCGGGTTTCAATCCGTTCGTTCAAAAAATCGTTTTCACGACGTTTCGCCAAAATCTCATTTGGCATTTTCAAGTGCGGTTCGTCTCGTTACTCGCTGAGTAACGAGACGAACCGCACTTGAAAATGCCAAATGAGATTTTGGCGAAACGTCGTGAAAACGATTTTTTGAACGAACGGATTGAAACCCGGAATAACCAAACTATTCATTCTACCATCCGTGAAAATCTACGATATAACATATATATATATATATATATATATATATATATATATATATATATATATATAAAAATTAATTAATTTACAACAGTACCAAATTTTTAACTTCGCACATTTGTAACTAGAGCAAAATATTCCATAACAAAGAGCCATTCTAATTAATTTAATAGACAAAAAGTTCAATTTTGTCGGTTGGTGCTATTAACCTCTGCAAAATAAATCTATAGCTGTAATTAATTAATATATCATTTTGTTTCCCGTATTACCCTATCTGGATTAATAAAACTGGGATCAATTTTTTTTAAAGGTGCTATTTGCAGATTTGTTGTTTACAGGCAAATAAATTGGTTGATAACATGAAATTATTGGCTCACGGGTAGCATGGATTAGCTAGTTTTTATTTAAATTTAGTATTCCTTTCATCAAGTTTTTTTTTGTTTCAGGTAAATATCACCCAGTAAATTAGAATTTACTCGATAATATGGTAAGTAAGTACTTACTTAATAGAAATAAGTCAGAATTGATCAACGAAGATTTGTTGATTCGATTCTCGAAAGGTCTCTTAGTTTTTTGATATATAACAGAATATCTTATTAACAATAATGACACAGAACTACAAGAAACCTTTTGTTATATTGGGATAAATTGTAAAATTAGATAAAATACAATTTTATTCATATTGTCGCTCCCAATTTTCGGGTGTGAATAGGAACGTAGCATTTGGGAATTTAGTCTTCAAAGATTACACTCTAAATGAGCTTTTTAACTTCGGATTAAGCATAAGAAATAATTTATTCTAAATAAGCAACATACATCTTTAAAATTAATTTTTTAACTTACATTAAGATTAGATTCATATTGGCACACTTGACGGGGTTGTTACTAGGGTTTTTTGTTATTTGTTGACCTGCTATGGACTGGGACACACTTCGGATATTTACTGCTTCCCTCACACGGGTTCACAAATTTTCTGGACAATCAACAACAATTCACAACTGAATGACCGATTTACATCGGATCGACTAACCCTTATGACTGAGGACTGACTGAATTGATTGACCTGATTGGACGAATTGAACCGATTGAACCGATTGAACTGATTCAACCAATTGAACCGCATCGCAAGCATGTCCGTCCTTTTTATCCTGTTTTGTTATTTTTTTATCAAGCCAACAAATTGCCTTCTTACGACCTCGGTTCATCATGACACGGAAGGTGACCTTACTGACTTGGTGAATTTGCACGATCGACGACCAATAAATAAACATAATAGTTCATAGTTGAAAGGTTATAAAATTATTAAAGGTAAAGCGATTGTTATTGATTTTGGAAATGCCAATTTATGAAATATTATGTTTTTATGTTTTTCGCTATGTGACAATATTGATGATTAAAATTGGAAAAAATAACATCAGATATCAGCGGTGGCTTTTCTTCAGGTTTAAAGGTTTGCGGAACCCCCACAAAAAATTGTGACTTAAAATAAAACACTTTTGTAAATATAAGTACAAATATTTTTTTAATGAATGAATTTAAATCGGTTTTTTTGTCTACATTATACGCGAATAGAAGTCAATTAGTGAAATAATTTAACTAATTTCGTCTAAATGTCAAGAATAATTTGTCTGTATTACAGTATTATGCTTGGAAACATAGTTTTCTCGTGTGCAATTTTAATGCAACCAAGTTAATACATTGGAGCGTATATGGAGTTGCCTATCTAAGATTAATTTCATCTCATAAGCTTAATGAGTGTTGTAAGTTGACCTGCGCACCTGTTTTTGAGCTGTACTTTCGCTGTCAATTTATTTAAACCAAGTTCAAAGAGTTTCTGGCGATGAAATAGTGACTTGACATTAAAATTGTTTGCACATGTTTTGGATCAACTATAAATATGCTTACAAATAAGTGAACATATGCACTTCGTCATTATCATATTCGGGCGATCCGAAATAGTAACGTCGTTTCAAAACAGATCAAAACATATTTTAAATCAGGTTACTCCGCAGTATGCTATTATATTTTATTACGTTTTGCGTTTTGGTAAAAACAAAAATGAATTCCATTCAGAATTTAATTGCAAAACCATTCTGTGGTCGGTCATTAAGTGATAAGGCTGAAATAAAAAGGCTTGGAGGCCTACTCCGAATTTAAAAATGGAATTATCCGTGTCTAGCAAAAAATGATCTTTTACTGGGACGTTAATTCCGGATCTTTATACATACGTAGCTTAATGGTTGTGAAATTAAAAATGCTCTATCTTGTTTTTCTTGTTTATTATTTGGAGGAGAAACTTCTTGGACATAAGTAGATTTTACCTACTTAAATCATTCGGGGAACCGCATTATGAGACATACATTGATACATTGTCGATAAAACATCAGTCCTGAGAGGAACTCGGCACACATATTCATATTCCTTTCATATATAGCTAAAAATAATTTAGGACTTATATATATATATATATATATATATATATATATATATATATATATATATATATATATATATATGTATATAAATCCTGCTTACAAACCTGTATCGAGGGATCCCACTACATATCTTGAGACCACAAAGACCAGAATCATGGACTCACCCATAGAACTGGATGTTAAACAAAAACTAATACCACGGGAAAAATCGAGCAGGTGCCCAAGACTATACGGACTTCCAAAGATCCACAAGCAAAATATCCCTCTAAGACCAATCGTTAGCGCTTATAACTCTGCCACTCAAAAATTGGAAAAATACCTTGCGGGCTTCATGCAACCACGTGTTGAGAATGCCGTTTCTTACGTTAAAAACTCGGAGCACTTCTTTCACTCCGTAAGAATTGACAAGGACGACATCATTGCAAGCTTCGACGTAAAATCCCTGTATCCGAGCATACCGATGGCTGAAGCACTGGGTCAGATCGCTCAAAGAGAGGACATATCATGGATCTCACCAGACACTGTCCTAAAAACGCATATTTTCTGTTTGATGGTCAGATGTGCAGCCAGATAGATGGCGCTGCCCTGGGCTCTTCACTATCTCCAGCTGTGGCAAGTCTATTCATGACCTATTTCGAAACGAACACTCTTGAAAAATTCCACCTCAAACCCAAGCTCTGTTGTCGCTACGTTGATGATGTATTTGTAATATGGCTTCATGGCAAACAACAGCTCAACTGCTTCCATGAGTTTTTTAATTCTTCACACAAAGATGCAATTACTCTGGAACTTGAGGAAAATTATCAGCTTCCGTTTCTAGACGTCTTCGTAACAATGGATGGAGAGCTGCGACACACAGTATATCGAAAACCAACACATACGGACAGATATCCTGAATGCTGATTCTCACCATCATCCCTCACAAATACAGGGCGTAGCCAATACCCTAATATCAAGATCCCTTCGCCTAACTGATGACCAAGGAAAAGAAAAGGAACTGTCGCACATAAAAAGGGCCCTCCAACAAAACAACTACAAGACACCAATATGACAATAAAATTTCAACAAAAACCAACGCAAGAAAAAAGGCAACCTTTACCAATACTTCCTTACATAGAGGGCACAACAGACAAATTTGGAAGATTACTCCAGAAACTCAACATATCTACAGCCTACAAACCACACAAAACAATAGGCTCTTCTTTAAGAAATCCAAAAGACAAAATTAATCTAGAAAATTAAGGCATATATAAAATCGCATGTGCTACCTACAATAAAACATACATAGGCCAAAACAACAGAAGAATATCAGCGATACTAGAGGAACATAAACTCAGTATAAGATACAAACAGACAACATCGGCGCTATTTCAACACCAGCACGAGACAGGACACAATATTGATTTTGACACCGGCCAGCAAATCGCTAATATAGAACCCTACAAGCAAAATTGATTCGTGAATCCGTCGAAATTGAAAAGAACAGCATTCTGAACAATGATGATGCACTTAATCTTCTTTATACTTGGAAAACTCTCTTTAAGCGGAACCATTGTACCGACACGCATGCCACACTTAAACACACTAACGGCGGCGCTCGAGAGGGAGGCGGAGCCAACCAGCCGTTACTCTCTGCGGCCGCGTATAAAACACGCTGCACGGTGAATTTCTTTCTGTTAATCTACGACCACCAAGCACAGAAGATGCCAAATGGGATTTTGGCGAAACATCCGGAAACTTTTACAGAAAACTTAACGAACGAACGGATGTATTCCCGGATTAATACTGATTCATATATATTTATATATATATATATATATATATATATATATATATATATATATATATATATATATATATATATATATATATATATATATATATATATATATATATTTAATACCAGTTTTCCTTTTCTAAACCAGCATATATGTCCTATGTCAGTTTCTCCCAACTCAAAGTTAGTTTTGCATAAAACAGAACTTTTATGAAGAAGAGAATTCTTTAATTGATTTTGAATTTCTCATTTACCAAGAAATTTCCAAGATAAAAGTTAAATTTTGGTGAGAACGCCTGTTATCGCATCATGCTACGATGTATTTTTCTTATTTTAACGATTTCTCCCAGTGTAACAGCAGGTCGCAAGGTAAGCAACATTACTAAATTTGATTACTTATGCCGGGAACACCTTCTGTCGCATCTGTAAGATGTAATAGTCTCTGATATTGACAGGATATTACTTTTTGTGAAATTTGTACATTCTAAAGCGAAAAATCATTGATCTTTTGTGAATAAATATGAATTTAAGTATAAAAAATTTGATTAACAATTTTATAGTACAATATATAAGAATGGGACAAACAGATCTTTTAAATAAAAATACGTTTTCTCGCTTATTAAGAACCCGTAATTTCCTAAATGCTTTTATTAAAGTTTTACTTGAAAAGTGTATTTTAATTCACGAACGATAAATGGAAACTCGTAAGCCGATTAGACCATTTTAAAGCTTTTGTATACGACAAACTATTAAATAAAAAGCAATTTCTTCTCTTGAAAGAAAAGAGAGAAAATTTTTACACAGGCTACAATTTCAGTCCAAATTACTCGTACACAATGCAGTGTTTGTTTTCAATTCATTTGAATTGTTGCTTCCCGCAAATAATCTACCTGAAACAAAGTGGCTGACATAATAACCTCAATATATTACAACCCTAATTGGTGCCTTTTGTAAACTGCAAATGTTTGTTTACTACGATTTCGGTTAATAGGCAAAAGAAGATCAAAGTTCAAAAGAGTTACGTATCAAGTTTGAAAGCTAAACAAACGGCTCTGACGTGTAATTTTCGTACTGCTTGTGTAGAGGAATGAATTTGACGTAGTTTTCTTTGAAAAATATAAAAAATTTACCATTTTCGCGAGAGAGGAAATTTACAATATATTAGAAATTTTTTTTAGGAATGTTTCTTTCAGTGAGGTAGTAAACAGTAATATTTTTCGAAAGTGACATAACTGGAAATTCCTGTGCTGATTAAGAAATGTAATTTTTCAGTACGTATACTTACATTAAATTTTATCTTTGAGAATATTATTTGCAATTCGAGTCAGGGGCGGATCCAGCCTCTCTGGGGAGGGGGATATCATAAAAGTACGGTATGGCAAGTGAAAGCAAGTTCTCGATCGAAGGGGAGACACCAGCAACATTACTATTTCTAGTGTAAAAGGCAGGGTCAGGTGTATTTTTCTGAATTTGAAGCTCTTGGGGAGGGGAGAGATCGCTAGAAAAAATAAGTTGTCGATGGAAGGGTGATGCCAGCAGCATACATATTCCTAGTATAAGAGAAAAATCGGGTCTGTTTTCCTGAACTCAGAGCTCTTGGGTGGGGGTGATCGCAAGAAAAAATAAGATATGGACAGAGGGGGGAGATGCCAGCAGCATACATGTTCCTAGTATAAGAAAAAATATTGGTTTTATTGTCCTGAACTCAAAGCTCTTGGGGCGAGGGCGACCTCAAGAAAAAACAAGTTTTCGACGGGGGGAGATACCAACAGCATATAGTAAAAAAGCTGTATATCTTTAAAAATTTAATAATTATAACGGTTTTTAGTTGCCATACATCCAAAAAAAATGTCCCTCGTAAATATAACTAGGGTTATTCATTTCGATTTTCTGTCTTCTTCTCGGAGTACATAAAAATACATTATTTCTAAAATTAAACCAACATTTATATTTGTTTTATAACTTTTAACATGTTTGTTATCTGAAATTAAATAATTCCACGAACTCTTCGTGCCCCAAATGCAGTAGGGATCGTAAAATACTAAAACATTTAGCGGTTTTCCTTCCTTATTTTTATTCATAATAATGAAAGAGATAACGATTACCTTACAGGGCCACAATAAAGAAGAAACCCAAAAACAACTTTTTTGCTGGTTTGGCTTTGCTGCAGGGCAATTGCCAGAACAAGTGTTTTCTTTGACAACTATTTAATCCATAACCTCTAATAACGTATTTACTTCGTTATTCTGTAGTGACTGGTATAAAATATTATTAAACACATTTTATGTACTTTGTCAACAACGTTGTGATATTCATATTATATTAAGATATGAAATAATTCAGACACTTTGTGCCGTTATTTAATATTCTAGTGTTGAGTGTTTGTGACTTTTAACCTGGATAGAAGAAGAAGGTTTTAGACTAATCTAATAAAAAAAAACACTTTATAGTGCTTGTTTTATAGGATTTATTTAAGTTTTTTTAACTGGACCTTTATTTGGATACATATGGAAAATATTTAATTAGCTTGAAGATATACCGGTAAGTAACTAATAAGACGTTATTTCTTGTGTTACACGCAGTATCCCTTTTGAAAACGTTAAACAACATTCTGTCGAGCTAAAATGTACTAATACGTAAAATAAATTATTTTTGGCATTAGTACATCTCTCAGAGTAGTAATATTACAAAAGAGGAAATTAAACTCATTTTACTCCACTAGTTTGTTAAAAAGCTCTAATTCAGTTCTGACAAAGTACTGTAAGTGTTTCGAAAGTACAACTTTTTAATCATCAGCAGTAAAATATCAAATTACAGATAAAAGAAACGCATGTAAATCGAATTAGTGGTTTTCGAACCTTACAAAATGTAGGGATATATTAATTAAATATTTTATAACCTGTTCACTAACAATATTAATTACCCGTTGTTTCTTTTTCTTACATATACGCAGGTGAAACCGCGGTTAAGTGCTTGTAAAAAATAGGTTAGAATCTGGTCAGACAATAAATTAGAAAAAATCATTATTTCTAGTCATATCGGTTCTACTTGATGTTCAGTTAGTTTTAGTTAATTATTTTAATCCGTTTTTAAAATGTCTCATATAGAAAATTTCATTTAAAATATCGAACCCATTATAAATACTTAAACTCCTCATTAAATAACCCTATACAAACGGGATATAAAATTATCGATATGTCTATACAGAAGGTGGAACTTCGATTTTAAAACTTTTGTGTATAACATTATTTTTTCTTAAGGATATTTACTTTGTGAAACTTGCTTATAAACCATTCGACAAATTTCTTGTTAAATAACCGAAAAAAAATAGTAGAATGAGTCACTCTGATCCTGTTACAGTTGCCAAAAAAAATGTCACCAGTTTGATGCATTTGTCAATTTTTGACGTAAAGATATACACCGTTTTAAGTATCCATATTCCTAGTATAAGAGAAAAAATCGGGTCTATTTTCCTGAACTCAAAGCCCCCTCCCTTGGATCCGCGCCTGATTCGAGTATGGAATTCTTATTTAGTAAAACTTTATATAACTGTTTTTTCGATATTCTATATATTACAACATTTTAAAGATAATGTGTCATTCTAACTAAATAGTAAACAAATGGATTTAGTTTTTTTTAAAATTAATTATGTCGAATTTTATTTTACAACAAGAAATATCTCTAAATAGCCAATAAAAATACCAGCTTGTGCTGTCAAATTGTCACTTTTAGTTACTTTTAACTAAAAATAAAATTCACTGAGGCACAGAGGAAAAAATTTCTTATAACGATAGGATACGGTGATAGGGAAGAATCCAAGAAACTGTGTGTCAGAACATCCATCATCTAAATATTTGGTCTCAACAAAACAGAGCTCCGCCACATTATGTAACAATTAACGCCTTTCTTAATGGTGCTTTCACGGGGTAAATTGGAGGAAGAGGATCTATTGAGAGGCCGCCAAGACCTCCAGATTTATATCTATTGATTTCTTTTTGTGTAGTTACTTTGAAGGTAAAGTTTTCAAAACTAGGCCAATAAATAAGACTTAAAGAATCGAATTATTCAAGAAATACTGTTACTATAGAAGTAGTAATAAATGTTCAGAATGTATTTGTAAGTCGATTAGGATACTGCCAATGAACCACGAGGAGGCATTTTCAACATTTAATAAAATGATAAATTAATTTATCTATCGAATACGATAAACCGCTGTTCATTTGTTTTGTGGACTTTACACAAGCGTTCGACCGAGTCAAACTGGAACACATAACAGAATTACTGCGAAGAAAACAAGTAG